>CM064533.1:53225125-53623211 GCA_032716605.1 Paralithodes platypus | reverse complement strand
GAGACCAGGCGCTAATGGGTCACGCCTGGACCCGACTGTCCTCAATACCCATGTTATATTTGTAGAAAAAAGGCTGTTTGAATGGAGTCAGAGGCCCAGTTTCAGTTTGAACCCTGCGGTGATAGGTCCGAACATAGAAGGCTGGTATCATGTCCCAACTGTCTCGGATCTGTCACGACGGGTTTATGGCTGGATTAGTTGACAATAAGCGTCTCGTGGATCTGCGACAGGGCGGCATGCCCTATTTCTCTAGTTTCTTTCTTTCTCATCTATTTCTCCTCCCATCCCATTTAACTACATCCTTCGATAGGACACTAAATGAATGACATAACACGAACAATCCTCCTAAAAGCAACACACCTTCTCTTTCTTGCACCGCTAACCACTTCAAACACCAGTCAAACATACTCCTCTCTCACATCTCTCCACCACACAACTCCTTAGCATAATACCAAGTCCCCACTTGTTCTCCCTTGTTCCGCCGGGACTCATGCGAACCTCCACTCGCAACTCATCCTCAATAATAAATCAACCCCATTCCACCCAAAATCATTCACATAATCACTACTCACCTGCGCTAAACCATTCTCAACCATCCCTAATACCCCACCCTCAACCCATGCCCTCTCCTTCCTTATCAATGAGCCCCACAACTAACCAGTTCCTTCTTCCTTAGAAAATCCTCACCTTACACATTCACTTTATCCCTCCCAATCCATCCATCTCTTCCTCCGCCTCCCTAAAAACTCTCACCCCATCTCTCCTTTCCATATTAACCTCCCCCCCTAGGTCTCATTCTATCCTTATCTGTCCCAACTCCAAGCAACTCCACCTCCAAAAATAAACCATCCGACTCATCCCTACCCTAGACTGTTCCTCCATATCTTTTCCCAACTCACTTTACTGCCCATATCTTACATTCCTCATCATAGTCTCAACAACAACCCGCCGCCCTCCGCCTCCTGCATATAATTTTTCGCAGCATCCAATCAAAAATACCCCAACTAACAAGCATACCATCACCACCTATACCCCTGACCATCATAATAGGGACAGAGACATGGTTGATTGACGCCCGGACATTGACACTCCGACAAAAAATATTCTCCCACCCTCCTTTAAAACTGACAGTTATACGTAAAAGACCCGCGTTTGCCGGAGGCCGGAAAAAAAAGGGTGGTTGTGTACTGATTGCCACCCACTTCTTGGCCTCACAGTTAACACGACGAAGACCGGACCTCGACACAGACAGGTGAAAATCGTCTGGATCCAACTTTCCAACTTTCCAACTGTAAATCACTCCTTCTCGCTGCTTTCCTAATTTCACAGACCACCCTTCTTTCCCAACACTGATTACTTACACAACCTTCACAAACCGCCCTAGCAGCATATATTAACGGCCAGACAAGCCATATGGACATATGGATCTCAGGGCGATTTTACTCAACCTTTAAAAAAAAACCTCCCTGACATTGACTGGACTGCCATCTCTCCACATCCTCCCCCTCGATCCTCCCGATGCTGACAAACTCCTGATCCTATCATCCTCTCAACAGCCTAACAGACGCCAACTACAAACGAATACCTTCATAGACCCCATCAATCACATTCTCCACTTTTACAACCAGTACTCAAGCCAAACACTAACAAATCACAAATTCGCCACCCTGTGGCGACGGCGGCCCTTCTACCAACATCTCACCCCTTAGACCTATTTCCCCACTAACAACATTCTTCACATAACAAACACACAATTTGTTTTCCAGTACTGAGCGACCATGACTATGTACTTGTTGACCGCTGATCTCGGCGACCAAGTAGACTAAAACAGCGACCAAGACTTAATCTTTTATCTACTCCAGAGCTGACTTTATACCGTGATCAAACAATACTTGACTAAACTCCAAAATGATTTTTTTTTATAACGATACCCACACACAATACCCCCCCTCTTACCAAACTGGAACAACTTGCAACACCACCGCCAACAGATACAGCCATGCACAAATACAAATACCACAAAAAACCCCATCCAAGTTAGATATCCTCTTCCATGGTTCACACAGGGATCTACCGGAGACAACATCAGCAAAAAACAAAGACCTCTATAAAACGGGTGCGCAGACACACAACAACACCAAACCGTAAACTCTGGACCGCATATACATCACAGCCAAAAACACTTTGCTCAAAACATAAAAAAAAAGAAGCGTAACGCACGCAAACACATAGCTTCGTATCTCGTTCAGGGAACGTCATAAACAACCACCAAACATTTTCTTCAAATTGTTTCAAAGTCTCGCAGAGGCATGATACGCGGGGGGGAGGGGGGGGGACCGCGGCGGGGGGGGGGGGGGGGGGGGGGGGGGAAGGGGGGGGGGGGATGGCCCACAAACATCATTTCACTTAAAGACAACAACGACACTCCTACTCAACACCATTTCCAGTCCTTCATCGGCACCATGAACAACATCGAGGAATTCATCCTGGAGGAGTAACATCGAGGAATTCATCCTGGAGGAGTAACCCGCTGAGTGCCAGCCAATTTTGACGGTGTGCTTCTGCCAGTGCCATATTTTTTTTTTTTTTTTTTTTGGCTAAATCTATTAAGTTGGGAGAGAAATGGTAAAAAAAACACTCCCCTCGCCAGAAATCAGGTTCCCGATGGTCCCGAAAGTAGCTGAAAAGACACTATAGACTACAGAGACTTTTATGGTATCGGAATGTATGGGTGGGAGGGTGGTTTTGGGGTTGGTTGGGGGAAGGTAGAAGGGTAATTGACTTGTGTTACACAATATGAAGCCGATTGGTGAGGTAGTTTCGCCACCACGGATTTTCCTTTTTTTCCTTTCCTTCGTACGGATACGCTAGAAGTGGGTGGTGGGAGGAGGTTGGGGGTGTGGTGGGGGGAAGGCAGAAGGGTAAGAGACTTGTCACACAAATATGGAACCGATTGGTGCAGTCGTTTCGCCGCCACAGATTTTCCTTTTTTTTTTCCTTTTCTTCGTACGGATACGCTAGAAGTGGGTGGTGGGAGGAGGTTGGGGGTGTGGTGGGGGGAAGGCAGAAGGGTAAGAGACTTGTCACACAAATATGGAACCGATTGGTGCAGTCGTTTCGCCGCCACAGATTTTCCTTTTTTTTCCTTCTGACGGGACCGACAGTCAGCGAGTGGGTGGGAGGAGGGATTTGGGATTTTTGTGGTGGGTAGCCTAAAGGGTAAGGTACATGTGGTAAAAATATGAAAGCCATAGGTGCAGTCGTTTCGCTGCTACGATTTGTTTTCGGCAGGGTGCAGAGGGTGGCAGGGTTGGCTTGTTGGTTGCTGCTCCTGTGTGGTGAGAGGTGTGACTGGAGGGTCCCTCGCTGGTCCCGTTGTCCCCTCGTGCAACGGTGCCGCGTCTTCCCGCCAACCCGCAGTGCGGCGGTTCTGCCAGATGCGGCCTAACTAACGTATACTTCCACGTTCGACTGGAACTTTCTACGATTTGACGAGAGCAGCTCTCGTCTGACGGGGTAGCTGCTACGTCTGACGAGGCTGCTCTGGTCAGACGGCCGTGGTGGCCAGGTCGGTCGTAAGTGTTCCCGTCTTTTGACATACGTGAGGGCGAGCCACGTTCCTGATTCAACTCGAATCAGCAACCGCGCGGCCTTGGCCGCACCCACAACATTCCCGACCCACGTGGGCTACTCGTTTCTACTCGCGCCATGCGAGAGTACCCCCCCGACTGGCCGTAATTTCATTTACGTTTTGCGTATTATGCCATTACGTTTTACGTAATCGGTTGCCAACTACCAATATACCTTCGTTTACAACAGACGGGAGCTGACGGGAGCAATATACGTGAATGTGTGACCCCACCATTAGGCCTATCTGTTTTGCAATTGTTTCCCAATATTATTTACAGTCGCAAATTCTGTTAATACATGTTCAACTTTCAAAATGATTAAACAAAGCTCCAAAATGTTAGATAGGGAATAACTATGAATATTTTTTTTCTTTTTCTATGAGGATGAGGGAGACAAAAGGCAAAACTGCCTGTGACAAGTGCCTCCCCCAGAGTTGAAAGTGATAGCCTAGGGCCAAAATCAAGGAACCGTTGAGCCAAAATGCATGGACACACAGAGTTTGAAGCATTTTTTAGGATGAGGGAAAGATGGATTCAGGGAGAGTTCCAGAGCTCAGCTGTTGAATAGAAGAAAGATTGGGAGTATCGTTTCACCTTTGAGTTGGAGAGTTGCACAGAGTAGGGATGGGATTTTGTTGCAAGACGGGTAGGCTACTACGTACTATATAGTACCCTATGTAGAGGTGGTATACACTAAGAGAGCTCTGAGGAACACTGATTATTGTAGTAGCGATAGAATAGCGAGAGATGCAACATTGCGGCAAGGAGAGAGATTGCAGAGAGTCGGTGAGTGGACGGGAGTTGATGATACGAAAGGCTTTCCTTTTCCTTTCTACTTTGTCTAAAAGTGCTGTGTGAGAGGATCCTCCCCACACAAATGAACAATACACAATACAAGGACGCGCGCTGTGCCCCTGTACAGAGAGCAAGAAGCTGTGCAGGGAAAAGAACCCCTTGATGAGGTTGAGCACTCCCAGCTTCTGGGAGGCCGCCTTAGCAAGACTGGTAATATGGTTCTTCCATGTGAAAGCAGAAAATAGATCTTTCTTGCTATTTCTATTTCTATCTATCTATCTATATGCTCAGGCCCAATCCCCATTTTGGGGGTAGCCGACTCAAGACAGAGCAAGAACAGGGAAAACACAAAAACAACATAAAACAAAAAATAAACACAGATAAAAAACACAAACTCTCACACATCCAGGTCACCCAGGAGAAGACCCAGAGACCAGGGTTACCAAGGTCGCTCCAGCACTCCCCCGGCCCCTGACCACCCGGAGAGGTTCCGATCTCGGCAGGCAGACATGCAGCGGAGCCAAAGCCACAAGCCCTCCCACCACACTTCCAGGCACACCCTTCATATTAATCGTCTCCCCGGGCCAGGCGCCTGATGGACTATTATCTAGTCCAACTTGCGCCCGACCCCTTACTCCAAATGACCACGTGTTCACTCAACTATTCACAAGCATTCTCCATTCACTCCTGTCCACCACCACTTCCCCTGCCTGATCTATAGTCATTCCTCTATCATCCAAAGCCTTTCTTACACAGTCTCTCCATCTCAATGGGGGTCTTCCTGCCCTTCTATCTCCCCTTGTACCTGACTCACATATTCTCTTTGTAAGCCTTTCATCTCCCATTCGTTCAACATGACCATACCAGCTCTTGCTATTTAGGTGTCAAATTTTTCCGGAGAGCGATAGCGAGCCTGTAACTTAGTAGAAACCGGCCTTAGGCCGGGAAATTTGTCTACCGTAATAAGTAGGCCTACATATTAATCTCGAAGGACGGTTTTGGGGGTTATATTGTAAGCTTGATAGAAGCCAAGGGAGCAAACTAAAACGATATAGGCTATGTAATATTAAAAAAAAAAAAAGGCAATATATATATATATATATTAAAATGCCACAGGAACGCTGTGGTACGAAAATCCTGAGAGCGAAACCTCCAACCCTAACGAGCCACAGGAACGAAAATCCTGAGAGCGAAACTACCATCCCCAACGAGATCCCAGGCCCCTTTTTCCTTTCCCGATTTGGTCTCTCTCTCTCTCTCTCTCTCAATTCATTCCACATATTATAAGTCTCTCAATCACAGTCTTCTAATATACAAACCACAATACTTTACTCACTGATATTCTTGATGTACCACCTAAGTATGTATTTAATTATGTAACCACCATACAGACTATAATACTTTCATTGTGTAGGTTCGAGGCGATCTAAGACACCTTAACTTCCATTTCACACCAAATCAGATCGTGATTACGTCAGCCCTGTATTTAGCTATATAATAATCATAGCCCCCCAATTCTAAGTCTCTAACCTCCTGTGGTTTTATCCACTAACTATAGATTCCCAACCTTTAACCACGACTCTATACACCCGATAACCCTATGCCAGTTATTGTATTGATTTAGGCCTGTTAATTCGGATAAACTCACTATGACCAATCTGCAGACGATTATCAGGAGAGATGCAGGAAAGCTACCTCGTATCTCCCTTTCCATGACGAGTATAGATATATGTACCCCCGTGCTCAGTCGCCCCCTTGTCTTGTTCTTCTAGTAACTAAGTGTATATATAATATTAACCGGAGTATGCCACCAGTATTGATACGACATAGCGGCACTGTCCTTGTGTCGTATTGTGCCACGTGCAGACCAACCAGGTTGCATCATCTTATTAGGACGACGGCTATAATGTCGTCAGTCATGCATGCATTCAATCCTTAGGTTAATTATCTTGTATCCGCCATTGTGTTCATCTCTCCCATTTACTTTTCCACAATTGTTATACGTCTTCCAATCACCTCCTTCGTATACACAATCCACACTACTCTATTTTGCTTCATGACCCTCTGCTCAGGGTACCCTGTTTGGGTCATCCTGTCCACTTATCCTTCACGCCCCGCTGCACACACCACTCTACCTGTTCGATCGTAGGGAGATGCCACCCCTATGTCCAGCGCATTCAGGGTCACTATCCTGGGTCACGAGCGGCGCGGCACCTAGCCTCAAACCAACCCCTTTACAATTCACAACCCTTTCCCCCACCTCGCGTATACACTACCCCTCGTGTCCTACACCTCTACCTACCTGATGATGAACATAAATACACCTTAAGTTAATACACCCATGCCCTGTCCCTAAGTTAGGATATTAATATCAACATACTCTAAAATACCTTGTCTTGCCAGACTAAGTTTCTGAAGACCAATCGCCCCCATAAATCTATGTATTCAATCCTTAGGTTAGTTATTAATATCAACATACCCTAAAAATAAAATACCTTGTCTTGCCAGACTAAGTTTCTGAAGACCAATCGCCCCCATAAATCTATGTATTCAATCCTTAGGTTAAGTATCTTTATCTGCCATTGTGTTCACCTCTTTCCATTTACTTTTCCACAATTGTCATACGTCTTGCACTTACCTCCTTCGTATCCACAGTCCACACTACGCCAATTTGCTTCGTGTCCTACACCTCTTACCCCAACCAGAGATTGTATAGATAACCTTGTTACCAGTATCTGTCATAAGTACCTCGAAACAATAACAAAGTACCCCTACGAACTGCCGCTTTTCTTGGTATATATTTCATAGAAAACGCAGTTCCCAGGGACAACTAGACGTGCAAAAGCTCGTGCCAACTAATAGTATCCATAACCCCTCGTACTGACGAAGAATAATACACCATGCTTTTCCCCACTTTACCCACAGTCAAGCACACACCTACAGTTCACCTCCTTCTCCCCCCCCCCCAGTCCACATAATTCTATCTTTTCCAGATTCATATACCACCCCATAGTTGCATTCCCCGGTAGCATTTGGCTAACGTACTTTCACTGCCTTTTCAAACGCCAATATCAACTGCAGCCTAATGCCACCCCCACGCCCAGAGACCTTAGGGTCAAATTTCCCTATAGCCCCCTGAACTCCTCCCCTCTCATTAAAATACCCCGCGCTTCTCAACTCTTGTCCGACCTAGCCTCTCTCTCATACCTCTTGAAGATCCTTGATTTTTCCGTTGCTAACGCTCTCCAACCTTTTATATATATACTCCTATCCAGCCTGCCTTCCCTTAGTAGGCCAGAACAACATTAGAACTTTACTAACCCCTTGCATGCCATCTATTCTCTTACAACCTATTCACAACCCTGCACCCAATGGTCGTCGGTGCGAGGCTAGCCGCCTCACCAGTAACTAACTTCTATTGCCATACTTCCAGATAAATGTGGCAGAGTTAGCAACCAGTCTCCACCACATCCAGCAAACCATACGATTAACAACCAACCGATTAAAACCAGCTAGCCAAGGCACCTCGGTTTGGATATTAAGAAGACCCACATCTGTCTCATAAACAGAGGGTTATTACAAACACTGGTGATATGGCAAGCCCCTAGCCACAGCCGCCGGACGACCATCCCAGAGAGAGGGCGCCCAGCTACCCCTTTTTACCCACCCGAGGAGGGAGACCCCCACCCCTGCGGAGGTATACCTGACCCTTGTTTTGACTGCCGGATCATTGCCAGGTAGCACAGGAATTCTTCCTATCTATGAACTAACCATGCATGACTAACACCTTTACTAACCTCTATTAACTCACAATAAACCATTTACCTTTCTTGCATACTCTGATCACTAAATTAGCACCTCAGCTATACCATAGAATGAAGATTGAACAATCTAAGAGAGACGCTCCTATCACAGCTGTCCCCATCCTCCTCGCCAAGTAGATCCAGTCTCTCCCCTAAATACTTCCAGTATAGCCAAAACAGTACCTCTTACTAAGGCTCAGTGATATCATATTATGAAGGCTTCCTATAGCCATGTGCCACAACAGTAATCACCACCTTACCTAGTCCCCGTATCTATTGAGAGCTCAAATAAGTCCATAAGACTCGAGATCCCTATGGCCTACAGGGCCCAAAACCGAGCCTATAAACCCAGCTCCAGCCCCCAGTAAAATCAGTTGAAAGATAGACACCAACCCAGGTTGGTCACCAGAGTTAGCCTTGAGCTCTATCCTTGTTAGTTGCTGAGAAGTGAGTTCCAGAGCTGGCAGACTCCGTGGCAGATTTGGATAGAAGGACCTGTCCACATACTTGAGAACTTCATACATATGGACACCCTGGACGGCCGCGGAACCAGTCGCTAGCCCCCAACATCATGGACGCAAGATAACCAGGACCAGACCCATCAGATACTACCCAAGATTCACTCTATCAGTACTACATTGTTACAGTGCTATTTAGAGATTCACTTATTAATATTTCTACGAAGTGGCTATATCTTTGCCCAGTGTAATTCATATATAACCATTCCAGTTGGGAAGTGCTAAGCGTATCAGTGTTTATTAATTAACAGGCGACATTAACTCTCGTAATTACCTTTATCCAGATCTTATTACATAGGAGTAAAACCCTAGTGATATCTAACGTTCGCCCACTGATTTGTTATCTACGTATTTCTGCCATAAGAATATAAAACTTAGATCAGTACCCCCCTGAGGTTACTAGAATTCCTGTGCTCTAAAATACGAGTGTCTAATCTAGTCTGTGAACTATTACTTGTGCACCAGAGCTACCAGTAATAAATCTAACAGTGAATATGAATCTATAAGTAACATTGATGGTCTCTAGTATAAACCTGTTAAATAAGCCAGTGATCAGAAGATTAATACCTGAACGTTGGAAGTGGGAGACTAGGCTCCATCCAGATCCACTTATGCTAGTGTTGTTCATTTCTATCATATTGTCTTGCACGAGTATTCAGCAGTGGTATATTAATAAACGTGATCGTGTGTCTTGTTACCGTGTGTTTCTTTTGTGTTCTCTATTCCTCATACCTTGTATTGTGCATGCAGCCTTATATACCCAGTCAGTTAGAACTCACATTACCCAAGTTAAACCTGTAGAAAAACAGGGCATAATATATATATATATATATATATATATATATATATATATATATATATATATATATATATATATATATATATATATATATATATATATATATATATATATATATATATATATATATATATATATATATATATATATATATATATATATATATATATATTTATATATATATATATATATTAGAGGAAGGAAAAACAAAACACATCCATGTGCTAAAGGCATCCTCTATTCATAAAATGTTTGTAACAATTGGACTTACTGTTGTAAGCTGTAAATTTGTGGAAAACAACTCCAAGGAATTGAATTCGAGAGAGTTGAAGTTCTGGGGACAACTGAATATAAATAATAATAGTAGGCTAATATTAAGATAGCCGCCCCTTAACCCCTTCTTTACCGTGCCGTCCTCTTAACTGTATTCTGGACTTCTGGTTACTATTAGACGCTTTTATTCAGTTTAAAAAGGGCCTCCAACAATTAACAGGCTTCTAACTATCCCACTTAACCATTTTGACTACCACAGATGCTTCTTAAACTGCACAAAATCACCTAAATATAGCCATAATAAGTATACTATAAAAGACATCACCGGTACATAAAGGGTTGTTGTTGTTGTTGCTGTTCCCCAGGCTGTCCGGCCGAACAGCCCCAAGGTCCTGAGCAAGGCCATAAACGAGCGGCCCCACAAAACCCTCCCTGCTTACCACTAATAAAGCCCGGGTGACCGAAGCCACTCCAAGGCAGGGAGCTGAGGAGGGTGTGGAAATGCCTGGGAAATCCAAGGCCCTGTGCCCCTCAGCAATTATGAAGGGAAAGTTGAGGGGCAAAGGAAAAAATGTGACGCTTTGGCTCCCAATCTGCCAACCTCTAGGTTGGCAGTAGGGAGGTCAATCAACGGAAAAGACGCCGTACGTCACTTGAGATCTAGAAAATATATAAGAAAAAGGAACAGTCAGGGTAAGCTATGGGTAATTGGGTATGGCAGAGATCGCTCAGCTCTCACTCTGATAGACCAGCCCATCACCACATGACTAGAACCCAATCCTCTCAGTATCAGCTAGGAAAGGCCCTAGAAAGCCGCCTTTGGCGGGGGGGATAGCTCCCCTATTTCAACTCCATTCGGGGTTGGGCACCCGCCCAATTATCTTACCTGTCACTGGTATGAGGGTCCCGCCCCCACTCCTCTCCGGCCCCATGGTGGACACAGTCAATGGACCACTTTAATTCAATACCACTCTGGAAGAAAATACAAAATGAAAGTAAATACATATGAAATACTTATATGATTTTGTTTTAATATCAGCATTATGAAATAAAAGAGAAAATAAACATATAGCCTACTACTACTACTACTACTACTACTACTACTACTACTAATAATAATAATAACAATCCCAATCTGGAAAGCAATGAGAAACATATTTGTTTATGATTTTTGTAGCTTAATTCTTCATAATCCTCTCATTAATCTATGACGCACTTAGAATGACAAAGATCTAAAACATTAAAAAGAAGCTTCAATTTGAACTAAAACATCTTCGAAAATATTGGCCTATGTTTCCGCATTAGGCTAATGACCTCGACTTCACACTCTAAAAAAATCATGGCCTTTTCTGAACTCATGAAATGCATCTACTGCTAGGTGATGATTTTGTTTTTCCTATGTGCATGAGGGAGACAAAGAGCAAAACTGCCTGTGACGAGTGCCTCCCCTAGAGTTGAAAGAGTGACGGCCAAAATCAAGGAATGATCGAGCCAAAATGCCTGGACTTGCAGAGTTTGAAGCGATTTAAGTCATAGGATGAGGGAAAGACAAATTCAGGGAGAGTTCCAGAGCTCAGCTGTTGAATAGAAGATTGGGAATATCGTTTCACTCTTGGGTTGGAGAGTTGCACAGAATAGGGGTAGGATTGTGTTGCAAGATGGGTGCTATGTGCTCTATGTAGAGGAGGTAGCATACACTATGCACTGAGAGAGCTCTGAGGAACACTGATTATTGTAATAGCGGTAGAATAGCGAGAGATACAATTAACATTGCGAAGAGATTGCAGAGAATCGGTGAGTGAACGTGAGTTAATGAGACAAAAGGCTTTCTTTTCTACTTTGTCTAGAAGTGCTTTGTGAGAGGATCCTCCCCACACATGCGAACAATACTCAATACATGGTCGCACCGTGCCCCTGTACAGAGCAAGAAGCTGTGCAGGGGTAAAGAACCGCTGGAGGCGGTTGAGCACATCCAGTTTCTGGAAAGCCGTTTTTGCAAGTGGTAATATGGTCTTTCCAAGAGAGATCAGGAGAAAAAGAGACACCGAGAATACTGAGAGAAGATGCAGGGTTGATTTTTGTATTGTTAAAGTGGATAGCCTAGCTAGTCCTGTGGGAGTTTTTTTACGGGTAGATAAATGGAAAAATTGGGGTTTGAAAGCATTAAAAGCAACATTTTCTCTGTCCCAATTGGAAATGATTGATAGATCAATTTTAATTAAAAACATAAGATGAACCATATAATTGTGACCAGAATTATAAACAGGCATTATGCCTCATCTATTCTGTATATTTAGTATCTTAGTATCTTAGAAGATAGACGTGCCATGGGCCATGGCCCTGTTATGTGAGTTTTGGAGTGATTGCATGCTGGGGCATTCTGAAAAGCTAGTTGAATAGTGTAAGGTAGAGTCATCAGCATATGAATGGTCAAGACTGGAGGTACAGTTGAGATCATTAGTGAAAATTAGAAAGAGAATTGGAGATAGGACAGAACCTTGAGGAACACTGTTATACCGGAGTTGATAAGATGAGGAAGTGAACGATGACCGTCCTCAACCGCAGCTATAGAACGGTCAGAATTTTCAGAAAGGAAATTTGAGAAAAAGATAAAAAGGTGGAGGGATAGAAACCGAAGGAGGGTAGTTTAGAAATTAGATATTTGTGCCACTCTATCGAAGGCCTTCGATATGTCTAGTGCAATAGAAAAGTCTAGGAGTGAAGGATAAGGAGTGGACATTCCGACAGGGAGATTCGATTCAGTCCGAGATAGCCTAACTTGGAGAACATAAGGTTATGACTATGACTTGTGTCCCTTACCAGTGTATTTTAAAACCATACTTAAGGGCTTCCCTAAACCTTCATGAACAAAATATCATAATAACCCACATGAGTTCGGCGCAGATAATGTTAACTTACCGAGCAGTGAGGTGTAGGCTACGTGCTCTTCTGAGGACGTGACAAGGAGACTGGTTGGGTGACTGAGTGTGATAATTTGACTCAGGATGTGTATATCAGTTGGTTTCTATAAGCTGCCAGATTTGCCCTTTTTTTCAATTTTACATAATATTTTTCAATTACATTTCTTTGGATATAACTCTTGTAAGGATAGTGAATACGCATTTGTATTAATCATTACTCAGCGCATTTGTATCCTAACAGCTAGCCTACCTATAGTATTCTAAATAAACCCTCTTTAATAACACATTGACCAACCTTTGCCATATTGGTGCCACTGGTCATCTATAGTCTCTTTTTACACTCAACTTAATGTTAATACCCATAATAAACAGGCGGCAATACTGGTACAGGAAATATAGTTTGGTATTCGGTAATGAGCTCTACATGAACACAAATAAAATACAACCCAGTTATTGAATAGCCTAAGTAGGCTACGGCAGATTGGCGAGACTTTAGGCACCAAACGAGCAAGGCAGTAGGCTACTCAGGGAAGGCCACACAAACATATGATAAAGAGTTGCTGGCACTCATGTATCATTTACATGGCTTCCCCCACTGTTTCTATTGGTGCCTCACCTACACGGAGTAATCCAGCTAACTCTCACAAACACCTCCTCCTATTAATTTCACTACATTAAACAAGCACACCCCACTTCATTCCAACACACCTAAATGGCTTCTAACTTCCCTTGATTCTGGCTCTCTATCACTCTTTCAACCTGGGGGGGGGGGGGGGATTGTTGCAGGCAGCTTTGCCTTTTGTCTCCTTCATACACACGAAAATAAAACCGTAATAATGACATCCAAAGAAAGAGTTGGCAGCAGTCTCTTACTAAAGGATCTCTCGCGTTGTTTGTTCTGATGACATTTTGAAGGAATTATCAAGTATCCGGTCCACTATCTCGTCCGGCACTATCTGGTGACGTGGGCGACAGAACGGTTGTTGTACTTTTTTTTTTTTTTAGCTGATCACTTAAACTCGTATTTTTCGCTTAATAGGCCTACACTTCTGACGTCATGGAGGGTTTTGATGGTTTATGGAAGTTTTTGAGCAATGTCATTATACTTTATCCCCTAGACTAATAAGGAAACAGCACCCCCCCCTCCCCCCGGGTCTAAAAGGAAAGAACATAATCACCTCTACCCTCCTTCAAGCTAAATTTGTAAATTTATCGGTTGATAAATGACCCAGTAGAAAACCGTCTACTCATAAGTTGCAGGCTCGCTATCGCTCGCATAGAAAATAATGGACACCTGAATGAGGCAAAACCGGTTATGATTACCAAACTAAAGGGGCGAAACGACTAAACATATGAAATTATTGGTGTAAAACAGGGAACATCCCAAAAACCCCTTCCTCGCTTCAGATAGGGTCAAGCCCTTCAATACGGTGGTGTAATTTATTGTATACAGCCTAGCTAACACTAAACGATTCTGAGCAGCTTAAGTAGGCTAACGTTGCCAAGACATGAACCTATAGGATAAATACTCCCTCACTCTTTCCAAACCTATCCAGCCACACCTCAACACTTACCCAAAACTCCTGGACACTTTAAATACCCCTGGTATATTTTAGTGTGGATTTCATACATATATATATATATATATATATATATATATATATATATATATATATATATATATATATATATATATATATATATATAATATATATATATATATATATATATATATATATATATATATATATATATATATATATATATATATATATATATATATATATATATATTCAACACACTAGCCTACGTCATGACTGGTGCACTACAAACTGACTCAAATTAGCCCCAGCCACAAATCCACAGTAACCCTAGCTCCTCACAAGCTGGACAGCCGAACACAGAAATGCCCCACTCCTCACCATAAACAACACCCCCTTAACTCTCACACACACATACAATCCTAGGTGTAACATTGATACTTCAATGACATTCAAACAATATATCACAGAAATCGAAAACAAACTAGACACCCAGACGTAACGCCCTCAGGTCACTTGCCCACACAAAATTTGGACACAACAAAGCAACTACCACCACAGTATACAAACAATATAAGATCAGTGATGGGATATCAAAGCCCTGCCTTGGCTTCTAACCTAGCTGAAACACATCACAATTAGAACTTACAGACCATTAATTTCAAAGCCCTAAAAATCATCACAGGATGCACGGCTAGCCTCTACAGATCACCTACACCAAGAAACCAAAGTCCTCAAAGTCAAAGACATAACACACAAATACTGTCATCTCTCTCCCTCCCTGCCCACCCCAAACTAGCTTCCAGAAGCACATCCATACTCATATCACTCGCCGTTCCATCCAGTCACTCAAAGACAACATGCACGACCTCCCGAAATCCATCCTTCCGAATCCTCCCTTTACCTTCCTCGCGAGGACAAAGTCTGAGTTTAGCCTACCTGGCCAGATGTGGGCACCATCCAGCTACTCTGAAATATCAGAAGAAACTGGATGGCTCAATCGGCGACGCCTGTCCAGGATGTAACACAGCACCCAATCATGTGAAGTATTGTAAACTTGCATCTACTTGATGAGATTGGACAGTTTTTCTAGCATTTCTGAGCTAATTTTGAAGTTATCCTTTACTTGTTAAAATATTGTAGTCAGATGTCTTGACGAAGACTAATTAAGATAACTTGTAGGCCTACAGTAGGTTATCGATGTCGGATGTCGTGGTGTTCCATCTGTAGCGCTAGCAGACGATGCAACGTCTAGATACCACAGGCCTAGCCTATTATAAAATACAGTATATTGAGTTAGTCGCAAACAAAATAATAGAAGATTAATATGTTTGTATTTTCTTAAGGCTACTGAGCAGTACAAAATACATTAACTAGCTAACTAAAATAGCAAAAATATATGCAGTACGTCGTTACTAGCAACACAACAACAACAGTACAACTGGAGGGGAAAAGTGGAAAACGCACAGCGAAGGACGAAACTGTTGACAAAACGACGTTTCTGTAAGTTAAATATGTGTACAATATTTACACCAATATCACTAGAATCGCTACTGCATTAAAGTTGCCACCTGCTACATAAATAACCCGTATACATGCAGACAAACATTGTAGAGTAGGCCTAGGCCTATTAGCCAATTTCGCGCCCTCGGTAAGTAGGTTTTTGTTGATTGTGGTGCAAACTTGAATGTAGGCCTAGTGACGACTTTGGTATTATTGATGTTACAGGGAAGAAGTGTACCTTGGAATTTAACTAGGCCTAATTCATATGAAGGTTAATGGAAACTAATTTCAGATTATCAAGAACAGTTGTAGCCTTGTAGTAGGCTAGTTGGGGACCCAAAAGAGAGCAAGACCATCGTCAATAACATTTACAGTCGCCGTGTATCATAAAACTAATCACAGGAACCCAATAACATCCTATGACACATTCCTGGAAATATGAAACAACTTTAGGCCCTAGTAGAACATTGAGTGAGTTACAGGGTAACCTAGGTATGCAAGGACTTATGCAGTGGCGACGTTAGTGTTATCAAGGAGACTGGTAGCCTTCAATAAAGCTTGTGTTAGAGGGTGTTTCGTAAATTCGCTATACCAACCTTACCTATAGGCTAAACTCCCAGTCTATCTGTACGAACGACACAAGCTTACGGTCTCTGGTAATTTATATTAGGCTATGTTTCATGGTGCCACCATTAAAATTAGAATGGTAGGCTAGCCTATAGCGTGTGTATTTGTATTTAAAACGGGCGGCAACATTAACGGAATTTAATACAATGGCGACTTTAGTGCTATTGACGGTAGATTATCATACGACAAAATTCCCTCAATTACCATTATAGGCTATGGAATATACAACAGAGTTCATAATTTTGGATGTACTTTGTGGATTACATAAACACAAAATAATTACCGAAGTGAAAATGCATGCCAGAGAGAAGTTGAGCTCTATAGGCTAAGGACATATTATTGTATGTAGCCTAAGTTTCCCTCCCCGTAAACCATATATTTTTCCCGAATGATATAATAGGGGCCTAGTGTGACCTGCCAGCAATTTCATATTTCGGCGCCACTAGCGATAATTCGTTGTTATTTATGACATTATTTTGTGTTTACTAATTATAGTAGGCCTATCTTATTGTATGTATTTTTACGGGGGGAGAGGGGGGTGGGGGGTTCATGCAATGGAAATAGTGCACATCATTAAACTATAATATAATACATAATTATATTGTGTAATCCGTGTTTAAGTTTCATGCAAAATGTGTGTTTATATAGTTTACGTCATGCTTGAATTGGGAGACATTTTGGAGTTCGAATATTGGGTGTTATTTTAGTGAAGTAAGCTAATAACCCTGAAACTGATCGGCACCGTACTTATCAGGCAACATAACCTACATTACCTTACCAAATCTAGCTTAACACCTAACCAATCGTATACACACTGTATATAACGTTTATAGAAATAAATAATTCACTCTGACGGTTTTAAAGAAATCACAGCCATAAATGTAATCGTCATAGGGTCAATTTCCAGGCAGTAGCCTATCTATGAAGTTATCAGGCTAGGAACACATGTTCGCAGATGATTTGCTTTTAACCCGGGAGCTGCGGGGAGACTCTTAAGAGTTCCCCCGGCGCACTGCGGGAAGACTCTTAAGAGTCAGAGAAAATAAAAATCAACTTTTGACATCGAAAAAAAAAAATTTTTTTATATTTTTTTTTTTTATTTTTTTTTTTTTTTTGGCCCCTGGGCCATGCAAAATCTCAGTCCTCTACCTCCCCTCCTTCCCCACTTTCCTCCTCTCCTTCAGTTATCACCTATTTTCCCTGTTATTCCCTTATTCTGAGGTATATTTTCGTGCTAACATTAGAAATCCGATTGGAGGGTGTGGTCATCACTGATAGCAAGCGAGTGCAAGAGAGAGAGAGAGAGTATCGATCGACTGTGTCTCAGTGGCCTTGGGGGAAATTGGCGGGAAAGCAGATTGCCTCACCCATACATTATACAACTCGCGGGCTATATCTCCGATTTTGACCATCCAAACGCTGTTTTCACTCGTTTTATTGTTGTTTCAGGTTAATACCTTTATAATCAACCCATAATAGGTGCATATGGATAAATATTAATGCTATTAATGGCACAATGAATATTTTAGTGACGGAAACACCTCAAATACGTCAGCACAGGGGGACGTTTCCAATTACCCCCATGCGCACTTCAGAGGTTAAACAACATAGCTTTAGTAATTTGTTTTAAGGTTTATCCTTATTCCAGCCTCTACATCACATATTAACAGGTTAAACAATATAATTAAGGATGGGTCTTTATTATGACAACGTTTGGCTTTACAGTTCCTTCAAGTCAAAGCTAATTTGTAATACATTTGTTATCTACATATGCATATGTTAGAATGGAAATAAAAAAAGAGGGTCAATAGCAAAGATATAACATGATCAATAATAATAGGACAAATATGAGTAGATGAAAGGGACACGCCTCCTTTAACGCCATCTGTACCGGCGACGTGTCTTACTTGATTTCAGTTACATTTAGACGATTTCGTGAAGCTTGGGAAGGATATGTGGTGGCTAAAGTGATTAATTGAGATAGTAGGCTATGTAGCCTTTTTATGGGTAGACGTCTTTCCTAAGCTGAATAAAATCGTCTTAATAACTGTCAGAATATAATGAAAAAGACGTCACCGGTACTGAATGGGTTAATTGAAAAGACATTAATTTATCTGTATCTGTAGCCTACCATGAAGACAGGCAATTAGGCCTACATGTGGAGTGTATACTTTATTGGAGAACAATTAGGCCTACATGTGGAGTGTATACTTTATTGGAGAACAATTAGGCCTACATGTGGAGTGTATACTTTATTGGAGAACATAAACTACCGAATACATCAGTTTCCCTAAAATATACAGTATAACCTACATCTCTACATACCATGCTGGGGCGTCTAGAAATATACAGTATAACCTACATAGGCCTACATCTCTACATACCATGCTGGGGCGTCTAGAAATATACAGTATAACCTACATAGGCCTACATCTCTACATACCATGCTGGGGCGTCTAGAAATATACAGTATAACCTACATAGGCCTACATCTCTACATACCATGCTGGGGTGTCTAGAAATTCCCATATTAGGCTAAGTACGGTGAAAAATACTGGCTTACCAAAGAGGGGGATAATAGAATAGGGGATAATATATATATATATATATATATATATATATATATTTATATATATATATATATAGAGAGAGAGAGAGATAGATAGATAGATAGAGTATAAGGACTGTGAAATAACTTAGTTACTGTCATTTTAGGCCTAGCTGCTTTCCGTTTGTATTACTTTTTGTTATTCTTGTTTGTTTCAGTTTCTTTTCTTTAACTTTGGCCGATGTATTAAGCCTACCATGCAGTTACCTTCTCGTTCAGTCCAAAGTAACGCTTTACACTGCATTGAAATTTAAAGCTAGCATTGTAGCTACCATGCATCTGCAATTATTTATTTATTTTTATATATTTTCAGATACCGGTACAAATCAGAAAATTCAGCAAAGAAAATGAACAGCAGCTTTTCCTCTACACAAATGGAAGAAGATTCTGATGAATTGGACAATGCTCCAGTAAACCGGCATCTAATAGCACAACCATTACATCTACAACCGGCCCCAACACAACCACACTCTCCACATATATCACAACATCCACAAGTCCCGGAAGTACAACATCCGCCTATGCATCCACATTCTCCACCTTTATCACAGTTTCCGGAAGTGCAACATCCACCTACACATCCACATTCTCCACCTATATCACAGTTTCCACAAGTTCCAGAAGTGGAACATCCACCTACACATCCACATTCTCCACATATGTCACAGTTTCCACAAATTCCAGAAGTGCAACATCCACCTACACATCCACATTCTCCACAAATATCACAGTTTCCACAAGTTCCAGAAGTGGAACATCCACCTACACATCCACATTCTCCACCTATATCACTGTTTCCGGTAGCTCAACATCCGCCTACACAACCACATTCTCCACATATATCACAGTTTCCACAAGTTCCAGAAGTGCAACATCCACCTACACATCCACATTCTCCACCTATATCACAGTTTCCGGTAGTGCAACATCCGCCTACACATCCACATTCTCCACATATATCACAGTTTCCACAAGTTCTAGAAGTGCAACATTCACCTACACATCCACATTCTCCACCTATATCACAGTTTCCGGTAGTGCAACATCCGCCTACACATCCACATCCTCCACATATATCACAGTTTCCACAAGTTCCAGAAGTGCAACATCCACCTACACATCCACATTCTCCTCATATATCACAGTATCCACAAGTTCCGGTAGTGCAACATCCACCAACACATCCACATACTCCACAATCTCCTTTTACTCCGTTAACACATCCACCCTATCAACCGGTCCAAACGCATCCACGGCAAGAGCAAGCACCACATACACAGTGTTTACAACCACAAGTGCAGTATCAGAGTATAAATCCACTGCAGCAGCAACAACAACAACAGCTACCATACCAGCAGCAACATCACCAGACACCAAATCATTATCAACGTCCACATAAACATCCTTCTCCACATCCACATCCTTCTCCATATCAACGTCCGCCTCCATATCAAAATATTTCTCCACATCATACGCAACTTCAACATCATGAGCAACGTCAACATCATGAACAATCTCAACATCATGAACTTCGTCAACATCATGAGCAACGTCAATATCATCATGAACAACATCCACATTATGAACTTCCTCCACATAATGAACGTCAACATCATGAACGTCAAAATCAACAAAAACGACCACATCATGAGCAACGTCCACATCATGAACGTCAACATCATGAAAAACGACCACATCATGAGCAACGTCCACATCATGAACAACGTCAACATCATGAACGTCAACATCATGAACAACGTCCACACCATGAGCAACATCCGTATTATGGACAACGTCCACATCATGAACAACGTTCACATCAACATCCTCCTCCACGTCATGACCAACATCCACAGTATGGTCCTTGGGCTCCTAGCAGTGAGGAAGCATTGCCACCACAGGAAGTTCAGGTACTATGAAACAACTCTTGTTATGTTATATATACGTTGTTTACTGTTGTCGTTGTGTATACTTTAACACTCTTTACATTGTTTTCATTTTGGCTAGCAGTTGACGATTTAATGCACCTTAGCAACTAACTGTGATCGTCATGTGGGTTCTTTCTAGGGTAAACAAAGTAGTCTATACTCGGTGTCAGCGACTCTGGAAATCTTTTGCTGGAGACCCCTCATGGTCCTTGGTCTCTGGGTGCGTGTGATTTTCTTTTTCTTTTTCTGTTCGGGCTCTGTCTCGAGTCGGCCACCCTCAGCTATGGGGTATTTATGCATGAGTATATACATACATACATACTTATATGGCAAGAGTTCCAGCTGATTAACTTGTATGACCGTGATTTTAAAAACCTTTGTTAAGAATATATTAGTGGGGCAACTTAGCATAACAATTGTGCATTTTGTGAGGAAAGCACCAAATTTGGCACACTAGTAGACTATCCTATTATGAACAGATTTGGATATTGGGCCATCTCAAATTCAGTCCCTGATGGCTGTGGCAGCCCCCTTTCAATTACTTTCCATAAGAGTTCTTTAGCATATCATGGTATACAGTTTGGGGCAAATATCAGTGCTTAAGAACTCTTATGGAAATTAATTGAAAGGGGGCTGCCAAAGCCAATGTAGAGTAAACCTATGATGGCCCAATATCTAATTTTGATTATATTGACTATTTGATTGCGTGTGCCAATGTTGATACTTTTATCACGAAATGCACAATTCCCACAAATTCTGCCACTAAGCTGCCCCACTATATAATGACTTAAAGACGAGACATTAGACATGGTTACCAGAGCCAATCAGCTGGAATTATTGGCATATATAGGTGGGCTGTTATTTACTCAAAGTTGCTGAAACTGAGTATAGTTAGTAGTGTTAGTCAGATTAAAATATATATGACGCCAGCTATTGAAGGCATTAGTGTTACACTTATGAATATGCGATTTTCTTCATATGTCATGTGTCTTCAGGCAATATATTGAAAACTACGTTCTGCCTATATACAGTGCCGCATACAATATAACACACACACACACACACACACACATATACTGTATATATATATATATATATATATATATATATATATATATATATATATAAAAAGTTGTATGGTTTGCATGTTTGTTTAGGGTCCCTCTTGCAAGCAACCCTTTGGACTATGAAGATGAGACTTGTCTGGGGTATTCAGGGCATCCCAAAATAAGTTGTATACGAACAAAATAAATACGAAAATACACCCAAAAGTGCGTGGGTAGGTTAGCCTCGTACCCTATACCATCAAACTGCAACCCTTTCGGGATAATGGGACGACTTTAATGTCACTTTGATTCACTTTTTGGGCGATTTTTGCATGAATTCATTATTTTTCTAGTTTCCTTCCTAGACCTCCATCAAATTTAAAAATTCAAGTAATCTATCAATATCAAGTATAAATATACAAAAATACAAACTGTCTATATTTATACTTTATATTGACAGATAACTTGAATTAAAAGGCGATAATAGGGTTGGATGGTGGCTGATAACTACGTGTTTGATGGAGGAGCAATAATGGTTTGGTGGTTCTCACAGGTAAGCCACGGTAACTTTGTCCGTTTCTTAGTCATTAATGTGTGACTTTAACCTCATGACACAGGGACAAGTGGCTTATTTATACACTTTTGGTAATGCACTATATAGAAAACAAATAGGGGACGGTGTGAAAAAAGCTGTGTCAAGATATCATACTGATCCAACCGTTTGTTAATAAGTTATTCCCGAAAAACGATGCCACACGGCCTCTGAAACCCATAGTAAATGACACGAAAAGTCTTAAAATCGACAGACTAACGGGCCGAACGTCATAGAATCTGAAAACTAATGGGGCTAAGCATGAGGAACAATAGGGCCCAGAAAAACGAACCTTCCCCCCTTAACCCTATCTCTTCCGTGGGTGGCCTTTTATGTACTCCGCCTGTTCTAATATACTCTGTTTTATTTTAACTGGCGGTAAATGGAATCCCTTAGCATTTTTTTTTTTTTTTTTTAATATTAGTTTAACCAGACCACTGAGCTCTACAAAAAACTCTCATAGGGCTGGCCCGAAGGATTCGATCAAGATATATAACTAAACGAGTCAAGATAGATAGGGATAGTAGGGGAACAAATCGAGGCAGGTGAAGACACGCAGACATTTCTCGCCATTTCATCAGTTTAGCCGGACCACATGAGCTCCACATCAGAGCTCTTATAGGGCAGGGCCGAAGGATGAGGCAAGAACTGCTACAGCGCAACACCAACCAAGAAGTGATCAGGGCGAAGAATGAAAGATCAGGTCGAAGGTAGAACAAATCACATCGAGAAGCAAAAAAATGCATTACCGAAGGGAATCAAGTCAGTCCGGCCACATCAGCAACCGAAGAGACAAACGGGTCAGGAGTCAATCACCTAGCCAGGCCAGGGAGACACGAGATAGAGGCCGCCAGAGGACAGCCAAATGGGACAGAATAAGAATAGAAGGGGAAAAACATAGAATGAGGAATGAAAAACTACTCAAAATTAGTCAAGCTGAGGACGAAAGCTCGAGGGGAGATAGGAAGGGAAATTACCACAACCATCCACCATCAAGCCCCAGTCGCCGGCCCCGAAGCCCCCAACCGCGGCAAGGAGAGTAGTATCAGGGGGGCCCTTAGCAGCTAATTTATCGATATTTTATGGACAAATATGATTGTTTTATTTCATCTGACGGTAAATTGAATCCCTTAGCAGCTCATTTCTCGATATTTAATGGAAAAAATATGAAACTATGTCTCTGCACCATTTTAAGACCAAGTTTATATAATTACCATCCTACTTCACTACATAATCTTCAAAATAACTGAGAAATCTTGATGGGAACTTTGCCATATACCGCCAGTAGAAATGAAACACACTAAAGTTTTTTTTAAGAGGACCGACCTGCATTTTTCTTTTCTTGCTAGGTAGTAGCCATTCGACCCCATTCAGCCTACTGTTTTAAGACGTTTATCCTCATCCAGGTGTCGATTTGAACCTGGCGAGCGATAGCAAGCCAGCATATTTTTGATTGTTTTAGACAGCCGACTTAATTTGTAAATTTTTCGGTAGAAAAATGTCTCCGGCGTGCGAAGCCGGATTTCTCCATACAATGATGGCTCGCTCTCGCTCGCCAGGAAAAAATCGATACCTGAATGGGGAGAAAGGTCTTAAAACAGTATGCTGAATGGGGCCGAATGGATAAAACCCGGAGAGAAAAAGCAGGTCGGTCCCCTTAAGAGTGACTATTGTTTTCTCTTGTGTTTCAGATTACCGATAGTTCTGAAGACCAAGAATTGTCCAGTCAAAATGTGACCAGTAAGTATTTTTATATTTAATATTTGTGTGACATTACCCAGTCAGGGTTCGAACCCACGCCAATAGTGCAGCACTCCAACATTTTAACCACTAAACCACCGAGGAGCTTTATTATCTTGTGATGTAAAGTTTCATGCACTGAAATTATATATACTGTATATAATTACAGTATATATATATATATATATATATATATATACCGGTATATATATATATATATATGTTTCTAGTCTCTCAGTGGGGATCGAACCATCGACCATCAGGACGATAGCCGACGCTTTAATCAATTACACCACGGCAGTCTGCCGTGGTGTAATTGATTAAAGCGTCGGCTATCGTCCTGATGGTCGATGGTTCGATCCCCACTGAGAGACTAGAAACATTTAGTGGCTCACGTGTATTTGTGATATATTCTCAATATATATATATATATATATATATATATATATATATATATATATATATATACTGTATACTGTATATATACATTCTATAGCATAGAGTATTATATATCTGCCTTGGTGGTGTAATGGTTAGAGTGTTTAAAATATGTATGTGGTAACCCAGGTTCGAATCCCGGTGGATCACATTCTTACTTTCATTAATTTATTTGGGATGTGTTTGGTGTTGGAGTGAAATTAATAGAAGTAGATAATAGGCAATAGACGCGCTCATAGACGCGATTTATTAATAGACCAACAAACCGGCCACTTCATGCAATCTCAACGATAGACACATAAAATGCTTACCATTTTTTTTTTTTTTTCCCCCTAGAGGTGAAGCCCTGGACAGTGGGCGAGATCAAGGGGGAGGTAGTCGCTTTTTCGGGACTTCTTCTCCTTCGTGTTTAACCGCATTAGTTTTCAGATTTTAAGACGTTCGGACCATTTGTTTGGCGATTTTAACACCTGTCCCATTTTGTTGTCAATTTTAAGACTTTCGTGCCATTTAGGTGTCGATTTTTTCCTGGCGAGCGATAGCCAGCCTGTAATTTTAAGAGGAACCGGCCTTAGGCCGGGGCATTTTTCTATCGAAAAATTTACAAATTTATCTTGAAGGGAGGATCTAGGGGGTGGTTTATAAGCTTGATGGAGGTCTAGTGAGGAAACTAAGAAATCAATTAATATAATAATTAATAGATAAAAAAAAAAAAACATCCACTACCCCTTAATGCAATCTCAGCCATACAGTAGACCGTTTGACGTACAGTATATAAAATGCTTACCGGTTGATTATATTTATTTATTCAAGTTTTATTTCATTTTATTTTTATTTGTTTTCTAGATATTATTTTAGTTACCGTTTTTTTTTTTTTTTTATTATTATTATTATTATTATTATTATTTGTTTTTTTTCTTCTAGAGTTGAAGCCCTGGTCAGTGGACGAGATCAAAATCCTCCTGAAGCAAGTCAAGACCCAGCTGCCCCGTATGGACATCAAAGCCTGCACCCACACCATTAAGAAGATAGAGTGGCCGAGTGTTGCCTTTGACTGCTACTCCTCCAAGGATTGTGAAGCAGAGTTTAAATTTCTGTTCGGCCAGCTTCGAGCTACCAAGTGAGTGAGCTATTGTTTTACCACATGCTAGTGTTGCCGACTTGTGACTTTCGTTCTATAAGGAAGTTGGACGAGCTGTAGACAACGATATGTAACAGAATTTACAGGTAAAATACGGTCGTAGTACATTTATAAACACATAAAACCCAATTCAACATACCATTTATCCATCAGAAACGTGCATTATTTTTGCGTTTCTGTTTAATATCGATGTTCACGGCTCCAACTTCTTTATAGATTGAAACTCGCAAGTGGTCAATTGGCTCTTGATTTACTATTGACTCTTGATATACCACTTGCTATTGACTCACCTCCATCAAGCTTATAACAACACCCGCCCAAGTACAAGTAAATTTGTACTTATTTCACACACACACATATATATATATATATATATATATATATATATATATAGTAAAACTCGCTAGGAAAATTGAAACAATGGAACACCAAGCTTTCGTCTATTCTCTCAAGACATCTTCAGGGTAATACCAGGGTAATACCATACGTATTACCCTGAAGATGTCTTGAGAGAATAGACGGAAGCTTGGTGTTCCATTGTTTCAATTTTCCTAGCGAGTTTTACTACATAATTTGATCACACGTATTTGTGATTTTACCTCCATATATATATATATATATATATATATATATATATATATATATATATAGTATATAATACTACACACATACACACTGGAGTTCTCGAAAAGGGGCTCCAGTCCTGACGCTATTCTTGACTTACAGTGTGCTGGCTTAATAATCCAGAAGGGTCGATAGCCTGTGAAGTCTTATTTTAACTAACTAGCTTAACTTCCTTCGTATTCCTTTGCAATCCTCAATATTATTATCTTATGAATAAGTTCTTATGCATATTTACATTATATTATATATATCCATCTTTCTATCTATCTATTTACTCAGGCCCAATCCCCACTTTTCTTATTTTTTCTTCTTCTTTGTCCTCTCTTAAAAAAAAAAAAAAAAAAAAACGGTATATATACAGTATACTAGAGAGAAATATGGCTCTATATAAGTAGCCTGAACATTACTGTATTTTACTATATATATATATTTTCAGAACCCTGTCGGCCGTGATCAGCGAACTCGACAACAAACTCCACTCCGGGCACCTCCACACGGTACTGCAGCCCCGTCAGCAGTTCTACAGTGACTTTATCAAAATGCAAAAGGGCACTATTCCACACGTAAGTCTCAAAAAAAAAAAAAAAAAAAAAAAAAAAAAGAGAGAGAGAGAGAGAGAGAGAGCTTAAGGGGATGGTTGCTGGTTTTTCTGTCCCCCCCCCCTTCTCCCTCATGCTTAGCCCCATTAGTTTTGAGATGTTAAGATGTTTGGCCCATTAGTTTGACTGACCATGTAAGACCTTTCGCCCCATTTCTTTGTGAATATTAACACTTCGTGTCATTTAGGTGTAATTTTTTTCCTGGCGAGCAATTGCTAGCCTGTAATTAAGGAGGGATCGGCCTTCGGCCGGGAAATTTTTCTACTGAAAAATGTACAAATATATCTAGAAGGGGGATCTTGGGGATGTTTCTTTAAGTTTGATGGAGCACTTACCTAGTCCATTTTCGCCCAATAATAGGTAGCCGATATCGTATTTGGAGAGTTGAAAGTTTCAACGTAAATATACCGTAGACTTTATCGCTTTTTTTTTAGAGGGGGGGGGGTCCGGCCAATTTGCAACAGCTCCCACTGTCTGGTTTCTACGAAGGCAGGCATTTCAAGAAGGGGGGGGGGGGAAAGGGGGGCAGAAATACCAGCCATCCCCCCTTAACCCACTGAGTACCAGGGACGTCCTTTTCACCCTATTCGGGCGACTATTAGACCATTGTATTCAGCTTGGGAAGGACCTCTAGCAATGATAAGGTTTCAAACTATCTCAACCAACCCTTTTAACTACCACAGATCCTTCCCGAGCTGCTTAATATCGTCTCAATATAGCTAGAATAAAATGCAACACACGTCGCTGGTACTCAAAGGGTTAAAAGCTTCCAGTTATGTGTACAGTCACAAGCATACCTAACCATCAACATTACTATACTCTGTTCCAGATGATTAGTCCAAAACTCTTGAACATTAACCTCTATAACTCAAAAAACGACTAGAGTAATCCAGGTAATATTTCTACCATTTGGGAAGGGTCAGTCAGGGAATGGGTATGGAATTTTACAGCCCATTCGCTCTAGCCCTTTTCGAGTTACAGAGGTTAGGGTTCACGATTTCTGACCTACCTACTTGGAACAGGGTATAGGCGTTTCTATTTTAGTACTGTAATTTAGTACTGTAACATCTGAGGTGAAGCCATTGATTTCGGAGGCTGATGAGTGATTGGTGCTTCTGAATGCTTGCGTACTTGCTTTTTGTGTGTTTTTCTCCTGTCACCTCTTTTTCCTTTCTTGCATCTCTTGCTGATCCTCCCCACCCCTTGTGGGAGTAAGGGCTGGCTACTGACCGACTGACTGAATGCAATTTAGAGGACTATATGCTACTCGGTTTTATTCCAGCTAATGGTAATTTGCTATATCGCCATCCTGATTACTCGGCTATCATCAAGATTTTGTAGCGAAATATGTTATTAATCATGAAAACTTGGCAATAATATGACACATAAACATAGAAGTATCATATTTTTTCAGCAGTTCAGTTCAGTTGTTGGGCGGGAAGCTTGGCCTTTACAACGGCGCCTCCCTTTTGTCGTTCTCTTTTTAAGAACCGAGAAATCAGATACTAAGGGATTCAATTTATCATCAGCTGGGAAAAAAACTGACTATAATTGTTTCTTCACCCCCCACAGAAAGAGATCTTTCCCCGGTGCGTTCAAGCCTGGAATGCCCTGCCCGACGCGGAGAAGGGACGCTACAACAGGGAATACATGGAGGCCAAGGCTAGGATGGCTCTACCACAGTGAGTAAAGCCGGTATCACACGAGAGCTTTTATAGTCAACATTCGATCATCAACATTTTTCTGGCAGCATTTCTGGAATATTATGCACTGGTACCGGAAACTAGACTGATGGTAGATGAGTTTAGGTGACAGAAAAGCTTTAAATGTTAACCTTATAAGCTGCCAGACCAGTGTTGATGATAAATGTTGAGGGAAAAAGCGCTCGTGGGATACAGGCTTAAGGGGTTTGGATTGAGCCACCCATTTTATAGCAATGCATGCTTCCCCAGATCCCCTTCAAACTAACAAAAAAAGCAAAAGAAAACAAAAAGAAAGAAAATATATTAATTTGGATAAGTGCACCGATATCACTTTCGGGTTTAAATTATGTTTTTGTTTTGTTTTTCTGATGATTTTCTTGGTCATTCAGCATATTATATGGTTCAGTCCCGCTGGTAATACCGTACGTTATTTCCGATTCCCATCAACTTTAAAACGCGCCTCCCGATAGTGGGGAGGGCTGTGAAGATCAGGCAAAATATGGGATTTAATAAGGAAAGTAAACAATGAGAAAATAGCTTTAAAAGTAATAAATTGTGGTTGCTATGGGATACAAAAAGGGTAGTGGGGGCTCTCTTTCCCCCCTGACCACCCCTCGTGACTTATTGAAATTGTCATCTATATTTCAAGCAAGGTAAAGACCAGGAGGTGGATTCACTAACGGTTGTACGATTCGAAAACTCCTTTACCGTTCCTTTACGACTCAACGCTGGTATTCACGAAGCGTCGTAGCGGCCATCTTTGATCATAGGAAGCCCCTTTCGCAAAGGGTGGTCCGGACCACCCTTACTGTTTGACCCGGATATAGGTACACAAATATCGATAACACAAGTTACACAACCCGCGACCATAACAAATTCGTCTGCAGTATAGCTCTTTATGACACACTAAGTCATTAGAAACACCGAAGACACCATCACTCATTTTCTTCTGCATTGCCCACGATTTCACTCAATGAGAACAATCCTTAAAGACACCTTAAACAGGATGAATATTAAAAACATAACCATCCCCGTTCTACTAGGAGCAATAGACGTGACTCTCCAGAGAAAAGGCAGAGAGTGATACAATGCACAATTAATTTCCTTAAAAAGTCGGGGAGAATTCCACGACTTTAAAGGCAGTCCTGACAAAACCGTCCTCGCTAGGGTTTATTAGTGACGCTCAGTTGCTACCTTCCCTTCAACACATCAACAACAACAACAACACTAAGTCATTGAGGCAATAATAGTGCAATATGATTGTTAACTTGTGTTTACAACACCATTAAGGCATTTAATACAAAGTATGAATATATGATAATCTTCAAGGACACTACATCCGCCTTATTAGAAACAATTTATTAGGGAAAATAGGCACCAACAGATTCGCCATATTTTTCTCCAGCTCCAAAGAGACCTTGACAAAGTATACAACTGGGCCACAAGCAATAATATGATTTTCAACAATGAAAAGTTGTGTGGGAAAAGGCAGGACATCACCAGGAACACATCACTTTACACCAGCAGTGGAGACTCAATACAAACATCACCCGGCATCCACCCGAGTGAAGACGGCACCTTCCAGCACCACATTCAAGAAATAAACGACCATAGACGAGAACATGTGATCGTAATGGGTGATATGAACGGACACATCGGAATCCTGGGTGAGGAAGTGAACACGAATGGACAACTGTTAAGGGATTTCACTGAGGAGCATGAACTGGAAATCCTAAATGAAACCATCGCAGAAGGACGAGTGACATGGGCCGGAAGAGACAATGAATCTGCGATTGATTATATCTTGGTGAATGAGAATGCAAGGAAGAATGTGGAATACATGAGGATAGACGAAGAACGAGGGATGGATGTGACAAGTGACCACAATATGCTGTGGATACAGTATGCCTGTGGGAGGGAGAGAAAGGAAACTAGGAAACCAAAGGGTAAGAAATGGAAACTGAAGCAAGCGGACTGGGTAAAATTCGGGGAAGACCTAGAGCGTGTGAACTGGAGGGATGACGGAGGGGTAGACAGAATGAATGAAGAGTTCACCAAGACAGTGAAAGAAGTAGCTGAAAGAAGAGTTGGGAGGAAAAAGAAAGGAAATAATAGGAGACCCCAGAGGAGATGGTGGAACCAAGAAATCGAATCCGCCAGGAAAAAAAGAAAAGAGAGCAACCGAAGGTGTAGAAGACTGAGGAGGTCCAAGGACAACGGTGAGAACGAACGGGTCGCATATGAGGAAGCATGGGAGGAATACAAGAAGCACAAAAGTATAACAGGAGGCTTAATAAGGAAAGCGAGAGTAAAAGCCGATAAGGATGTAGTAGATGAGCTGAAAGCAAGGGGCGGTGAGGTCAGTAGAGAATGGTATGACTTTTTAAGGGGAGAGCAAGAGAGTGAAAGAGTGAATGTGGAAGTGATAATGGTGAACGGAAGAGAGGTGAGAGGGAAACCGGAGAAAGCTAGGGCAGTAAAAGAATTCAGGGAAAACATAGGTGGTGCTAATGAGGTGGAGGATAGGGGCAAACCCAACCTGATAATAGGAAGAAAGATACCAGTAGATGAAAACATGGATTACGAGATCAGTAGGGAAGAGATATTGAAATGTGTTAAGAAACTGAAGACTGGTAAAGCCGCAGGAAACGACGAGATCCCATATGAATTCTATAAAGAGGGTGGGAATGGAGTAATTGAAGGCATGTATGGGCTTTTTAAGAAAGTGTGGTCAGGAACGAGAGCCGGGTAACCCTCCTACACAAAGGGGGTCACAAGAGTAAGAAAGAGCTGAAAAACTACCGACCAATAAATATTAGATCATATTTTACCATTTCATGAACGAGTTTAATTTACAGCCAAATCTACCCCCTAACCTATCTTGGTCAACCCAAAACAATTGTATAGTATTGTAATGCTCACCTTAAAATAGCCCTACCTAAGCTATCCTAACCATATAACTTCTCTAATTTCCTCCTCATGTCCCTGTCCTCTTTCGTGGTCATCTGTGCATGAAAATTATGAAAGCTAATTGAAGACTGCCAAAAGAGATGTGAAATAAAGCTAAAAGGTATATATTTCTCTTTTATGCCTCATTGCCTCATCCCCATAACCCTCTTTGATATTTACCATGCTTCAATCTTGATTATTTTTTAAATAGGCAAACTAATACGTAAATATATATTTTCAAATAATCTATAAACGATAATCTTACTGCTAAACTTTTTGGTTGACAAGTCTAGCCTATAAAATTGAATACGGAGGAAAAACAATTTTAGACGACATTTCTTGGAACAGGCAGTCTTAATCTATGTAAACAAAAAGACATAATTTAGAAATATAATACTGTTCATTATTAATACAAACCAGAGAGAGAGAGAGAGTGGGTGAGTGAGTATATGGGAAACCACAACATTGATTAACGAAGATACGTGTGTCTGTTATAGCAAAATTCCGATAATTTGAAAATCCCAAAAGTTCGAGTTTTTGAAGATCAGTAATATGAATATTAAAATGGGGAAAACTGAAAAAAAAAAAAAAAAAAAATGCGCGCCAGAATCGGCGAAAGGGAGACAATGGCTAGGTGCAGACGATGACAATTTGCTACCCCCAACCACCTTCTACGAACCTTTACTAATTATCGTATAACACTGTGACCACAGACCAACACCTACATGCAATCTTCAAATTGTTTACCACCAACATCTAAAAGCTTAGCAAGCTTTACTATCCCCAAATAAATTCTTAAGCTGACAACATTACGAAATTCACGGCCCAGCAATAACAACACATCTTAAGCCATGCATCCGGTACATGGTTACATTGTTTTAGCCTAACTAGTTGTATTCAATGTTTCTCTGTTACCGGTATGTTATATTTATCCATTAATTGAACTTCTCTATGTTATTGTATCCAAGATAAATCAATATTGACAGTATATGAAGAACTAATAATATCTGCCAAAAATATTACGAAATTTACGATCGATCAGCTGCGTTGTCTCTGTTTATTAAAGGGTCACCGCAGCAAGAAGTGTGGGTCTCTGTTTTACTAAAGGCCCACCGTTTTACTAAACGCCCACCGCATCGATGTTTTCGTATACTAATTATCTATCAGTATTTGATATTATATGACAACTATTTTTTATTTTTTTTTATTGAAGCGTCAACTTAAATAGTAGGCCCTAATACAAAAAATAACTTGTCCCCTGGGCAACTGCCGGGCAGACTAGCGTTGCAAATCACTAGCCCGGCAACATATCCGGGCTAGTCCGGGCATTTCCCAGCCTGACGCGTAGTGGCGTCGGACCTTTCCCATCATGTTCCCGTCTATTTTGACTGCCTTTGGATATAAAAATACATTAGCCCAACCAAACAACCTAACCTAACCTAACCTAGTATTCATGTAGTAATGACAGGGGGCAAATAGCAGAAAATATAGCGTCGAAATAGACGGGAACGTAACTGCGAGCGCACAACATGACGACCGTACGCCCGAAATCTACATCCATCCCGAAGAGACTGGCCAACTATTAATATCTAAAGGTTCACTAGCTAGAACTGCCTGTGTAGGCATAGGCCTAGACATAGTAAAGTCTGGCATGGTTTGGCTAGCCCTGTCTAGGTGTAGACATGGTAAAGTAGAACACTATACTGTGGTTAAGGTATAAATAATACATTAATTTCCCAACTAGCCTAACAGATGATTATCAATGATCAATCCGTCAGAAATCCTTTAACTTGGGCCACTAACAGGCTTCCCTGTAGCCTAGCTAGGCTAATTTCTTATCATCAATTCACAAGACACTCTATTCCTCTTCCTATTGGCTGTGGTGGATCGAATTAGCCATGCTAAACAATAAAAGGCTCATAAATTAAATTATATTTGGTTCTTCTTGGCGCTTCGGTCATGTGGGTGAGTTACTGAGTATTGTTTATTTACAAAATGACTTCAGCTCAGTGAGTGGCCAAGCGCCTGATTGGTCAAGAGGCGCCTTAGCGAAAGGGAGCCCAACGATGAGTTTGTGAATACACCTTCCGTGGTGATCGTACGTTTCTGTACGACATCGCACGCTACGATCGTTAGTGAATCCCGCCCCTAAACGGTCCGAGCCTGCCTCTATAGGGAGTTTATAAAATAAAATTTGGTGCGTGCCACCCTCTGTAGGTGGGGGGTAGGGGGTCAAAATTTGGCATTATGACTTTTTAAATCTAAAATTCCTTGCTGTTTACCTTTAACCTAAGAAGTGCGCATGGGGGTAATTAGACACCTCTCCCTGTGCTGACGTATTTGAGCTGTTTCCATCACTAAAATATTCATTTTACCATAAATAGCATTAATACTTATCCTAACGCGCCTATTATGGGTTGATTATAAAGGTATTAACCTGAAACAACAATAAAACGAGTGAAAACAGCGTTTGGATGGTCAAAATCGGAGATATAGGCCGCGAGTTATATAATGTATGGGTGAGGCAACCTGCTTTCCCGCCAATTTCCCCCAAGGCCACTGAGACACAGTCGATCGATACTCTCTCTCTCTCTCTTGCACTCGCTTGCTAACAGTGATGACAAGGCCCTGCTTGCAACTCGCTAATGTTAGCACGAAAATATACCTCAGAATAAGGGAATAACAGGGAAAATAGGTGATAACTGAAGGAGGGGAGGAAAGTGGGGAAGGAGGGGAGGTAGAGGAGTGATATTTTGCATGGCCCAGGGGCCAAAACAAATTTTTTTTTTTTTTTTCTTTCGATGTTTAAAGTTGATTTTTTTTTCTCCGACTCTTAGAGTCTTCCCGCAGTCCGCCGGGGGAACTCTTAAGAGTCTTCCCGCAGTTCCCGGGTTAAAAGGCGAAGCTATGGTATTTGAAACGTCCCGCCATGCGAAGGTATTTTGGTTCATTCCTGACGAAAATTGTTATATTTACCATTTATATCATAATGATTTATCCATATGCGCCTCTTTTACATTTAATATGAACAAATGAACATTGAAAAACAATAAAACAAGTGGTAACAGCAATTGGCTAGTGAAAATTGTATACGGTAATTTAGCCCCGCGGTCGTAATTTAACCCGGACCGCTTCCACGATAATGAGGGTGGAGGGAGGTGTGTGTGTGTGTTTTGATGTTTGGTATTGAAATTTGCCACTTAGAATTCTTGTCAACCAATGTTCATACGTACAGTATATTGCCTTTGCCTCGGTTTTTGTACATGTTTGAAAATCATGTTCATATGAGGCCTATCACCATTGCTATATAGAACCTCACATTAGGCCTATTGCATTCCTCGGGTTAAATAGTTGTGTATTATTTAACCCGTAAACGGCGGAAAAGCTCATAAGAGGTTTTACTGGGCGACGGCGGCAAAGCTCTTAACCCGGGAACTGCGGGGAGACTCTTAAGAGTTCCCCCGGCGGACTGCGGGGAGACTCTTAAGAGTCAGAGAAAAAAAAAATCAACTTTTGACATCAAAATTTTTATTTTTTTTTATTTTTTTTTTTTTTTTGGCCCCTGGGCCATGCAAAATCTCAGTCCTCTACCTCCCCTCCTTCCCCACTTTCCTCCTCTCCTTCAGTTATCACCTATTTTCCCTGTTATTCCCTTATTCTGAGGTATATTTTCGTGCTAACATTAGCGAGTTGCAAGCAGGGTGTTGTCATCACTGATGGCAAGCGAGTGCAAGAGAGAGAGAGAGAGTATCGATCGACTGTGTCTCAGTGGCCTTGGGGGAAATTGGCGGGAAAGTAGCTTGCCTCACCCATACATTATACAACTCGCGGGCTATATCTCCGATTTTGACCATCCAAACGCTGTTTTCACTCGTTTTATTGTTGTTTCAGGTTAATACCTTTATAATCAACCCATAATAGGCGCATATGGATAAGTATTAATGCTATTAATGGTACAATGAATATTTTAGTGACGGAAACACCTCAAATACGTCAGCACAGGGGGACGTTTCCAATTACCCCCATGCGCACTTGTTAGGTTAAGAGGGAGGCCTAAAAAAAAAAATGTAAACGGCCCCAGTAGCACTAAATGTTTTTTTTTTTTTTTTTTCCCCTATACCTCATATCACTCCTCCACATCCCCTCCTTCCCCCTTTTCCCCTCCCCCTTCAATTATCACCTATTTTCCCTGTTATTCCCTAATTAGTTGGTATATTTTTGTGCTAACATTAGCAAAATGTGTGGAGGATGTGCTTACGTGCCTAGCGAGTGTGTTATACAACCAAGTGTGTGAATGAGGCTCAGTGTGGCTTGAGGCCTTGTGGAGGGAGGGGTTGCCTCAATTTTCTCCATAATTCATGAATGGGCTGGTCCATCTATATTCGCGATTTTGACCAGAAAAATTATATTTTCACTTGTTTTATTGTTGTTACAGGTTACTATCTTCATAGTGAAGGTAAAATAGGCTCATATGAATAAATAATAACGATATTTATCGTAAAATGACGATTATAGGCCTGAATGGAGCCAATATGCTCGCCCATGGGCAGCTAGTTCAATACCCCCCCTCGCCGTTGCCGGGTTAAATGTTTATTAATTAAAATACCCCAAAAAGGGAATTCCCCCACCAACAACCCAGTGGTAATTCCGCAAGAACCAGAGCGAAAACCAACCGGGACGAAAGGACCCAACAGCAAGAAGGGAAAGTGGGACACTCCCGCAAGATCAAAGGAAGCCGCCAACCCTGTCAGTCAACAGAGGAGTGCACGACTGGACCAGGGGACCGACCCCAACACGGCCGGAAAGAAAAAGGCCCCAAAGGCACGTCGGCCAAAAATGGTGGATCCCCAACCTTTTTAACATTCACAACACTCACATACCAACCCCATATTCAGCTGTCCTTTTTCTGTTGTAGTAACTAAGTATATAGATAAGTGCCCCCGTGCTCAGTTGCCCCCTTGCCTTGTTCTTCTAGTAACTAACTGTATATATAATATTAACCGGAGTATGCCACCTGTATTGATGCGACATAGCGGCACTGTCCTTGTGTCGTATTGTGCCACGTGCATACCAAACCGGTTTCATCATCTTATTAGGACGACGTCTATTATGCCGTCGTTTATGCATGTATTCACTCCTTAGGGTAACTATCTGTTATCCACGATGTTTTCTCTTTTCCACTTAACTCCGCATGTTACACGCCTCTTAAAAACCCAGTCTTCTAAAATACAAACCACATGACTTTCCTCCTAGACATTCTTGAAGTACCAACTAAGTATGTATTTCATTAAATAACCACCTTGTGGGTTATAGTACTTTCATTTGTGTAAGTGCGAAGGCGAGCTCAAAACACCTTCGATTTCCAGTCCACAACGAGCCCGATCATGATTATGTCACCCCTATAATTAATTATGTAACCACATACCCCCCCCTTGCTCAGCTGTTCCTTTCTTCTGTAGTAACTAGATATATAGAGATATGTGCCCCCGTGCTCAGCTGCCCTTGTCTTGTTCTTCTAGTAACCACGTGTATATATAATATTAACCGGAATTTGCCCGATCGATATTGCTACGACACAGAGGCACTGCCCATGTCGAAACGTATCCTGTGCATTCCAACCAAGTCCCATTCACCTTAAGTTGACAACAACTAATACCGTCCTTCATGCATGTATTTCAGTCCTTAGGGTAATTATCTTCTATCCGCCATGTTATTCCTCTCTTCCATTTACTTTTCCACAATTGTTACACGTCTCCCAATCACCACCTCCTAATCCACAATCCACATTACTCTGTTTTGCTTCGTGATCCCATGCTCAGTGGTCACCTGTTTTGTGGGTCATCCTGTCTTTCGCTCCTTCACGCCCCGCTGCACACACCACCCTACCTGTTCGATCGTAGGGAAATGCCACCTCTATGTCCAGCGCATTAAGGGTCACTACCCTAGGTCATGAGCAGCGCGGCGCCTAGCCTCAAACCACCCCCTTTCCAATATCCAACCCCCACCTGTAAACACGCCCAGACGAACGTTCTAACATGCCGATCCCGTTCATTTCCTCACCCCAATAAATAGCAGATAAAGACTCATTCTTGTAACCCCATTTACTACCCTCTAACTTACTAGTCCAACTCACAACCTGAACCAGGAGGGCGGATGGCACGAGGCTACAACAGCCAACCTCTCACCCCTAAGAAGTCGACGGTTCCGCCTGACTTGCATTTTCACGAAAACCACTATTTATGAGCCCCATGAGTAATCCTAGTAAGTAAAAACTAGAGCCAATGATCAACCCTCCCTAGGAGTATCATTCTTGACACCACCACATCATAAGAAAACCCCATTAGCATAGAGAATCCCATATATACATATTTAGGGAGTGGCATGCCCCCCCACACCAAAGGGACCCCTCCAACCCCCGCGGACGTTCACCATGACCCACACGTAGCCAACAAATTCTTGCCAGACACCAGGTGAATTTCCAACAGGTGATGAACTAACCCTCTAAATACCTATCCAAATACCATCCTATCCCATCCTTAACCAAAACCAAAATCTTTCTTATCCCATTCTAGATTACGAATAGCATGTCAGCTAGACCAGAGAAGGATATTTAGGTGAATTGATGAATAATACCTCCCAGCCTAGTCACGTAGGGCGCCAACAAAGTAGTCCCTAAAAACCTTCACCAAATCCGCCTAAACAACTCTACTAGTACCTCATACTAGAGTTAAGATATCCACGATAATAAATCAGATAACAAGTTACTTACCGCCACATTAAAGACCCCCCTCCCTAAGTTCACCAGAATAAATTAACTACTTCATAGCATTGACATCCAATACTTCTAGAATATTCCTGAAGCTTCCTTGACCTGCCTATAAATAAGACACAGAGACAACAGTCGGGCAGTTGAATATTAGAGCTCAAAGCAACGGTTGACCGCATTGTGTTGTCATCTAGTGTTCCCCCCCCCCCCTCAAGATTCGCGATAACTTCGGCGTTCCGTGATCTGCGCAACTCTGTGAGGAAGTTAATTTAAGCTCTTTATGAATATATTATTGCGTTCGGGACTGCCGGCAGTAATATTATATTGGTAAACAACCAATTCGCCCATTTGTTATTGTTTCCTGAACGTCTGGTAGTGCCTCCTCTACTACTTAAGTTCATGAATAATCATAACTCATAACTGATCTAAGGCAGAAAGATCTTGTTATGTTAGAAGGGATTATGTGAACAACCTATTAGAGGATTCTGCAAGCATAACTCCTTGGCAACAATTGACTGTAGGCCTCATCAGCATTGTTGACAAAAAGGCGAAAATCCGCCCGCGTTCCTTGAACCTCTTATATAGTGGGACGTCATCACCGGCTACGCAAAAAGCCCATCTGTAAACCTTCTCTACACTCCCGGACAACTTGGACGCCCCCGGAGCTGCTGTTAACCCCTGACACCACCGACGCAAGATAACCAGGAAAACTCGATCACAGTGTTAACTCGCAAAGTACCAAATTACGGTACCTAATATTAACTCAACCATCCAGTGTATGCATTTATGTATCAATCTTCTCTGATGTTAGGAGCAAGTGATTTATTATGCTAGTATGTATTAACATATATCAGTGAAATTTAGTTTAGGCGAACTGACTCCCGTAATTATTCTTGCCATCAGGTTTTACCTCGCCAAAGAAATAAGTCCAAATTATTAGGACTACGGCTCGAGCAAAATCAATTTTGAAAGAAGTGATTGTGACTCCACCAGAAACCTGATTCGCCCCTCACTGATATTTTTCGGTCTAAAGTGTTACCTAAACAGCCAAATATACTAGACCAGTGCAACTAGCTACAGTTATCCCTTTACGTTAATTCTTGGGCTATAACCATATTACCTATACCTTCATCCTAGATTGAGAGTCATATTGCCAGAGAGTTAATACAGCGAAATACCTAACCCGCGTGATTCGTGTACTCTAATTACCTGCCAAATAAGGTGATCAGAAGCATAATACCTGAACGTTGGAAGTGGGAAGTGAACCTCCATCCAAATCCGCGAGAAGTGCTAGAGATTGTAAAAAGTCCAAAACTACGTATCTGACTTATTCAATTTACCATTGTTTCAAGTGCACATATAACCATTATTCTACCTAGTGTTTTTGGAGAATAAAGCTGCATTATAAACCATTACTGTGATGTTATTTATACCATCGGTTGATTCCATTGTGTACTGTGCGTGAAGTCCTATATACCCAATCTTGCAGAACTCACCTATACCAAGTTAATCCTGTATAAAATCAGGGCATAACATTAATATTCAATAATACATTTATTGTTATTTAAAATGTTGCTACATGAAAAATATGTGTTACTAATCTGAATTCTTGTTTTTTAGGGATGAACGTCAGCCAGATCTTCCGCCGCTGCCATTTGAGGTTTGTTAATAATATAAAGACATTATTAGTAGTGTTTGCTGTTGCGTAGCATCATCATATCCATTATCATTATTTTTCTTATTATTATAATTATTATCAGTACTGTATCTCCAACACGTTACTGCTTGTGTTGTTCTGTACGATATAACTTCAAGATCAACCATAGAATTATACATTACAGCTCCCATACATATAAAACTGCTAACCCTTTTCACATTCGGTTTCTTAATTTATTCATGCATATTTAACCCGAGGAGCGCGAAATTGCCTGTTGACGAACATAGTTATATGCGAATTAATTACCTTCAATTCTGACAGAATTTGTTATATTTACCATATAAAGCATTATTTCTTCTCCATGTGTCTATTTTACTTATATGATGAACATATGAACCTTGAAGAGCAATAAACGAAGTGGAAACAGCAATTGGTGGGTGAAAAACTTATAATTTCGCTGCCTGGTCGCATTTTGGATCGGCCCGGCGAGAGACGTATAGTTTGTCTCTGCAACATCTCGCATGACACTGAGGCTTCCGGGAAAGATCTCACACTGCTATAGGGTCTTTAAGTGACTCGCCTTTGTTTACGAGAAGAAAAAAAGCTGATAATTGAGGAGGGGGGAAGAGGGTACATATAAAGTGTGACAAGTAGGCAGTAAAAACAAAATGTAATATTCAATAAAAGATATGCCCCTTGCATGCTTTTTACCTCAGCCCATTTCACCATGAATGTTAATGTAATGCCCTCGAAAATATCCCGCAACCCCAATAATGTACTACCCGAGTTGACGTCTGGTATAGTGTAAAATAGTCGTTGATGGGAAGTCTAATAAACTCATCACGTGAATCACCACGAGACTATCACCTGGTTCTTACAAAGAGGACTAAGGTTACTATACTTTTGTACGTCCGTGGTAGTACAGTGGGTTTTTCTGTCCTGAAAACTCCCCAGGCCCACTTAGGGTCAACCTTTCCTGGTGCGGGGCTCGAACCTCTGAAGGGAGTTTAACCCTCCTAAAAACCCACAGGTTTTGAGATGCCTTGGGTGGGGTTCGAACCCTGGTTAGTGACCATGGCCCCCATAGGTCAACCAGGCCCGCGCGCTAACCCACTGTACTACCACGGACGTACAAAAGTACTGTATAGTAACCTTAGTTCTCTTTGTAAGAACCAGGTGATAGTCTCGTGGTGATTCACGTGATGAGTTTATTAGACTTCCCATCAACGACTATTTTACACTATACCAGACGTCAACTCGGGTAGTACATTATTGGGGTTGCGGGATATTTTCGAGGGCATACCAGTTAATATAAGTTATGTATGTATGTGATAAATTGGGAAAATGTATGGACAAATATCATGAACATAATTACATTTACTTATTGTAATCCATGAGAATCCACCTGGTACAAATAGTCTTGACTTGTAGGCATTTAAAATACTAAATATTCAAAACAACTTTATGACCTTTGTATGGTCTTATAACCTCAGGCAATTTCATAATGGACGTTAGATATAAAAGTTAAGCATATAATTATATACTTAATATATAGGGACATTGTTGGCATTAATTGAGCGACGGCGACGATGTCCTGTGTGACGTTGCCAGGTCGCATACTCACGTTATCGAAACGCATACCCACGGTGTGCCGTCCCATACCGACAGTGACGTACTGTACCTTACAGCGCCGTCTCGCTAGCAGAACACCCACCGTCAGTCGCCGATTGTCTCCTGTCTTCCTAACGTCTGTAGGTATAAGTTGACCCTGCGCCGACCCAAGCTACAAAAGTTCAGCATGTCAAAAAAAAAAAATTGCCGGCTAGCTGATCTCCCCCGCGCTGTACCGCGCCCTACCGTCTGTTTGGGACCATTGCATTAGATGCCGTCCTCGTTACTACCACTAGGTCGGCTAGCATCGGCACTTAATTAAAATCGGTATAGTGTGAGAGGGCCTATACTCCGTGGCGGCACATAGCTGCACTCACCCAAAGCCCTTTGATTCCACTCCCTGGGTTCTATCCCGTGTGAGGTCCCAGGCTGCGACTTGGACCATCCCACCAAGTTCCCGACATAAATGCTAAACTTTCCTCAACCATGAGTCGCGTGGTCTTACATAAGGTCTCCTTCACTCAGAGTTGTCACTCACCAAAACTATCACATGAGCCGAAAACGATATTAACACCGATTATGTACCAGTTTATGTATTCTAGATTATACACACATTTTACAGTGTGTGTATTATTATATCTTGTAGGCCTATATACCTCGCATTTCTTTCTGTATAAAGTATTTTATTCTCGGTATTCTGTCATCATAATTATAACTTTTGGTTTTACTATAAATAGCCATATCACTGAATAATAATATCTGTATTTATTCAATATAATTGATCTAGTCCTCAGTTTATGTACAGTTCACTTTTCTATTTCAAATTGCTGGTATGTCATTATTCTTTTATCATTGTAATTGCTAGCATACTGCCTTATTGCTTTATAAGTATGTTTTATTACAATGCTAATTTATGTATAGTTGGACTTAAAGGGGTAGTACTTATTTTTGGGTTTATTTCTTAATTTTTTATTTACTTATTATAGAGTTTCATCGCTAGACCTCTATCAAGCTTAAAAAACACTCCCTAGACCCTCCTTCAAGATAAAATTGTACATATTTCGGTAGAAAAATGTCCCGGCCTTCCTCCTAGAATTACAGGCTTGCTATCGCTCACCAGGAAAAAAATTGACACCTAAATGGCACGAAAGGTCTGTATATTGAAAAATAAATGAGGTGAAAGGTCTTAAAATCGCCAAACTAAAGGGCCAAACTTCTTAAAATCTGAACACTAATGGGGCTATACATGAGGGATAAAAAGCAGCTACCTCCTCAACTATTTATGAAAACTTTAAATTTTAAGATTCATTTAACAATTACATAATGTGAGCATTATTGAATCTGTTGATGTGAAGAATTGTCCCTATAACAATAAAAGAGCTTTTACTATTATTATTATCATTATTATTATTATTATTATTATTATTATTATTATTATTATTATTATATTTCCAGCTGTATTACGCCCATAAATGCCGCCAGCAAAATCTGAAGTGTCTGGAATTCAAGAAGCTGATGCGAAACAAGTATTTTTGTCTTCCTGTGGATAAGAAAGTTAAATACATTGCCGAGGCAGCCATAGAACTCTACAACTACGATGTAAGTTGACTTATCTGTAGCATATTATAGTCTATTTTTTTCCAGCTGATGGTAAATTGCCATATCTTCATCTTAACCCTTTCAACCCCAGGGACGCACGTTATGCGTCGCCTATGTATGTAACCCACAGTACCAGGGACGCAGTAGTTGCTTCCGCCTTAATTACTCTTGTCCTATGGCACCTAGCGGGTTCAGATATGTATGGGAACTGCTTTAGGATCCCACGGAACAATACCGATGGTTGAGAACCCCCCCCCCCCCACCAAGTCCAGCTGCGTGCGTGTGGGCGCGCGCGGGAGTGATTTTCCAATATTTTGCCTACCCATCACCCCATGTTAATTGTGACGTTGCCCCATTCAATGTTCTTACCTCTCACTAAAACATTACGCTTTCCATAATGCAGTTGGGTCTGAGTAGGCTACATGATTAGATTGATATCCAAAATTAAAAACTGGATATTAATCGTGATTGTGTACTCAACCTTTAACTGTGTTGGTAGTGGAATGGTTTAGGTGCTTATGTTCTGGGTGTTGTGTCCAGAGTTCGAATCCCGGGAGAAACATATGCTTTCATTAGTTTATTCAAGTACATTGGGCCGGTTTGTAATTGATGATTAATGTTAAGAATGGGGTGTTAAATATTTCTATAGGTTCAGGAACTTGTATAGCGAGGCCGGTCCTTAGTGATCTTGGCCCCATTCAATGTTTTTTCCTCTCACTAAACATTACGCTTTCCATAATGCAGTTGGGTTTGAGTACATGATTAGATTGATATCCAAATGTTGAAAATGGATATTAATCGTGATCGTGTACTCAACCTTTAACTGTGTTGGTGGTGTAATGGTTTAGGTGCTTATGTTCTGGGTGTGGTGTCCCGAGTTCGAATCCCGGGAGGACCATATGCTTTCATTAGTTTATTCAAGTACATTGGGGTTTGTAATTGATGATTAATGTAAAGAATGGGGTGTTACTTATATTCCAGCGCAAGGCAGCCGAGTTCCGGAAAATTCACCCTGAGTGGAACATCCCACTTAGACGTGGACCTAGCAAGGCCGAGTCTCGGATCTATCTCAGGTTAGAACATAGAGTATAAGGCCATTGTTACATTACTATGTTATGTTTATATAGACCCATAGCCATGATAGCTTGGTCTTCCCCTAGGCATTGTTAACACGATATGCATCATCGCCAGAGCTTTGCTTTTATCGCGGCCTGGTCGTATTCTGGGTCGACCGGCTGAGAGACATACATCTTCCCTCTGCAACGTCTGCCAAGGTACTGAGCGGCCCGAGAGAGATCTCACACTACTAGAGGGTTCTATACGACTCAACCCTGCCTCCGAGTCCGCCTGACAATAATTGGCGCTGAAAGTAACCGATAAATGAGGGAAATTAGAGGAAAAATAGCTGATAATTGAGGAGGGGTGAAAGAAGGTAGGGAAAGAGGAGGGGGGGGGGGGTACACATGTGGATGAGTGGTAGAAAGTACTAGAGGGGAATTATCTCACCTAATCTTGGTGTAATGGTTAGAGTGTTTAAGATCTGTATGTGGTAACCCAGGTTCGAATCCCGGTGGATCACATGCTTTCATTAATTTCATTGGAAGGTGTTTGGTGTTGGGAGTGAAATGAATAAATTAGATAATTCCTTTGTTTTGAGAGCCCCTGGGGCATTTTGGATTTTTTTTTTTTCATGGTCTTGCTTCCGTGAGGCCTATCACGTATGCTATACAGATACTTCCGTGAGGCTTATCGCTCTTCTCGGGTCAAGGTTGTCAGCGAACCATTGAATAGAGCTGTATAGTCACCTACATAAGTCCTATTCTTCCATATAATCTTACATATGGAAGGAAAATGAATGTGATTGTCTTTAGAGTGCAATTTGTTATGCATTCGTTAATTCATCTGATTATATAGTTCAATGATATATAACAAACTACACTCTTAACCCGTACAGTACCAGGGACGTCTTTTTAATCATATTCTGGCAACTACTACACCATTGTATTCAGCTTAGGAAGGACCTCTAGCAATAATAAGACTTCAAACTATCTCAACCAACCCTTTTAACTACCACATATCCTTTCTAAGCTGCATAATATCGTCTAAATACAGTAAGAAAAAAATATAACACACGTCGCTGGTACTCAAAGGGTTAAATCAATCACACTAATGTTGCTTCCATAAATAAGATCCCATGGAAGAACATCATTTATGTAGGAGACTATACATATGTTGTTGTTTTCTTTTCTCTAGATACTTGGGAATGCCTCTGCGACCGGAGCTGACAGCTTTCCAATATTTTTACCAATTGAAGCTAAGGGAAGGCGTGTTCAATGATGATCACAGGAACCTGAGATTGCTGCGAGCCTCTCAGATGTTCAAGGAGCTGCCGCCACTTGTTCAGCAAAGATACAGAGACATACACAGAGAGGTATAATATCCAATAAGGTAGCCTACACTATAGTCTAACTGAGATCTGTCAACTTTTGTCATATTGGGGTCACTAGTACCATTAGACTCTCATTACACTCACATTATACCCATATCCATTATAAACATTTGGCAATAATGGTATGGATATATAGTTAGGTCAGTGGTTGTAAATTCTGCATGATCAATAATATCACCACAATGTATGACAGTTACAGCACCAAAATGGCGTCCAAACACTCTCTCTTACTACAGGATGTCTCAGTTAGACTAGCCAACTTTACACACACGGCACTATTATTCTGAGATTTTTCCAGCCGACGGTAAATCGAATTCCAGTAAGTATCAACAGTATCAGAAAAGAACTGCACCAAGTGGTAGACCTAGAAAGATGTAGGATCATGTTGTATGATCTGATATCAAATTAAAAACACTGACAAATGAGGCAGCAGAGCTACCTGAAACACTGCCATTAGAATATGAGTATGAAACCACACCCTGTATGGATTCATTCATGCATATATATATACAGTATATAAAATAAATAATTAACTCCCCAACAGTCTTGATACAATTCCAGTCACACAAATGCAATCCCTTCATGGTTAAGTTGCAAGGCAAAAGACCATCCTTGAAGTTAACAAGGCGAGGAACACACTACAGAAGATGATCTGCTCATAATTATATCCATTAAGATAAAATATTTATTTATTCTAAAAGGCCTAGCATTATATACAAGCACACACGACAGACATGAATGCACATTTGAGTCCTTTGATTAGTTATGTAAAGTGATGTGGAGAACTGGCACTTATGAAATTGTGTATATATGTATACAGTATATCAGCTTACAATATTATCAGGTCAGGTCAGATGAAGGTATTAAGGGATAAGCCTTTACAACGGCACCTCATAGCTACTTTCTACTTTCCTATTTTCTGAAGAGTGTAGAGAGTGGGTGTTGGACAGAGAGTAAGCTGTTGGAACTTGGAGTGGCTTTGTTATGTGTGTTATTAGTCTGTATACGTCTGTTATATGTTTCAGATTATGCAGCGGTACGTGTATAACTATGCAGTCTGGCGAAAGAAGCAGAATGATGTTGTTAAGCTGCTGGCCGACAAATACCAGGTAAGGTTCATCATTATTTTGGATCAAACTTCAGCAGTAAAATTCATATTTATTAATACCAAACTTCAGTGGTAGGATCATATTTATTTGTTACCAAACTTCAGAGGTTTATTTATTTTTATTCTATATAGGCCTATATACTGTACAATAATAGAGTTTCTCAGAGCTCTCTCAGTATATATAAATATACCACCTCCTTTAAATGGGGTACATAGTATCCGTCCTGCAACACAATCCCACCCCTAAGCTGTACAACTCTCCAACTCAAGAGTGAAACAATACTCCCAATCTTTCTTCTATTCAACAGCTGAGCTCTGGAACTCTCTCCCTGAATCCATGTTTCCCTCATCCTATGACTTAAATTGTTTCAAACTCTGTGTATCCAGACATTTTGGCTCGAACATTTCTTGATTTTGGCCCTGTCACTCTTTCAACTCTGGGGGATGCACTCATCACAGGCAGTTTTGCCTTTTGTCTCCCTCATCCACAAAGAAAAAAAGAAAGAAAAAAGTTGGAGGGTTGAGAGAGGTCATCCTTCTTCGGGGCAGGTTGAATGAGAACATACTTTCAGCAAGAAGGGAAGATGTTAAAAGAAAGACAGAGACGGAAGAGTTTGCCTATGCAGGGATTCAGCACGAAACAACAGTTTATTAGTATAACAAGAACACTATCAGGTCCAGAGAGAGCAGAAAGTACTGTACATCCTTAAAAAGAGATTAAGACATAAGTAAGAGTGAGGGGAAAGGGATAGAGTTGAAAGGTAAATGAGTGAAATTGGTGTTTGGTGGGAGGATGGGTACTGGCTGACAGGTGGCAGAGGTGCATGGAGGAAATTTATTCATCCCCCCCACCCCCCACCCACCCTTCAGGGATAAAGGCATCTGGGCAATATATAGATAGACTGATTAATAATGTTTTGGTATTTTTCTGTCCACACACTGATATTTGCTTCCATGACTTCCCAGCTAAAGGGCCACGTGGTAGCTACGACCATTGACACCGCTCCACCACCAGTCAACTACAACCTCCAGTACCAGCCAGGCCTTCCATACCAGCCTCTACCTAACTTCACATCCAACCAACCAGGCTTTCCATACCAGCCTGTACCTAACTTCATATCCAACCAACCATGCCTTCCATACCAGCCTGTACCTAACTTCATATCCAACCAACCTGCTGAAGTGAGGGAGGCTGTAGATACGAGACAAAAGCAAAACTTGAGGCCAATGACGGTGTTGATTCCCCCCCAACTATTGCCGGATCCGAGGCAGGCTGCTGGAGTCAGTACTGGACCTGAACACTGGCAGACATATACACACCACAAACAACAACAACAACCGCTAACAGATCCCAGGTATTATGTTAACTATCGTCAACAAGAACAACAGCAACCACGACCGCAAATAAATCCTAGGTATATGGTTAACTACCCTCAACTGCAACAAGTACAGGTACAACAACCACCACCAACAACAATAGATCCCAGGTATAATGTTAACCATCCTCAACAGCAACAACTACCACCGACAGATCCCAGGTATAACTATAGCCAACAGGAACAACAACCACCACCACCACCAACAAATCCTATATATAACTATTCTCAACCGGAACGACTACTATCACCAACAACAACAACAGATCCCATGTATAACTATCCTCAACCGGAACAACTACTATCACCACCACCAACAACAACAACAACAACAACAACAACAACAACAACACCACCAGATCCCATGTATGACGTCGACTATGATCAACAGGAACACTTGGTCTCTGAAGAATCAAGTGGAGACCAAGAAGGACTAAATCATCTTCCCATTGACTTAACCTCTGAAGGAAAAAAAGGAAAACTTGGCCCTGTAGGGATAGAAATGGTTAAGTCTTTATGCAATATGAAACCTCTTCTTAAAGGTAATATGACTGTAAAAGACAAAATAACTATGATACGGCTGCTGTCATCAGCGTACAAAAATCTGCCAAACATTGACAAAACAAAATATGAGAAGTATCACAGTAAACACAAGGAAAACATATTATATGATATGGTTGGTCAGTTCCATTTAATGAAGAAGGCAGAGCGTAATCAGTTATTAGAGAGGAATCATAAGCTACTTCTCAAATTCTTTGGTGACAGACTGTTGAATACAATGTTTCCCCTACAAAAATGGCCTAACAAAAACTAGTGGCAGCAGCATCTCATAAACATAAAGTTAGGGGCTATAGTAATGATGACGACTGTTTAGGAATACTCTGTTTCTTTTCAACTGACGGCAAATTGCGAAGTTCCCATCAAATTTCTCAGCTTGAAGATTTTGTAGCGATTTTTTTTTTTTTTTTTTATACTCTGTTTCTTTTCAACTGACGGCAAATTGCGAAGTTCCCATCAAATTTCTCAGCTTGAAGATTTTGTAGTGATTTTTTTTTTTTTTTTTTATATATTCCAACTACTCCCTCTCGGGCATAGGCTGAGAGCCTATACATTCCACCGCTCAACACGGTGAAGCCCGTGAGGTCTTGTTCCAGTCTGGGGAGTGAGACATGTGAAGCATCCATCATGGCTCGAAGCAGCTCCATCTCTGAAGCGGCTGGTTGCTTCGTTCAAGTGCTTCACCGTCTCACCCTCCAGACTCAGACCCTCACTCTCAGAACGCCACCTATTGAATAATGGTGCTAATTATATAAAGTTTGTCTTAATATGATGCAGAGACATAGTAGTATCATATTTTTCCTTTAAGTATCGATGAATTAGCTGCTAAGGGATTCAATTTATCGTCAGCTGAAAAGAAACAGAGTATAACACCTTCAATAACACAACCATTTCTTGACTATAATTATGCTACTATTTTATTTTATTTTATTTACGATTTATGTGGTGGATTGTGATCTTTTATTTATAAATTATTATTTTGCTTGAGCGGTTTCCACATAGCGATTTTGATTAGTTGTTTTGTCTTTTTACTGCGTTCGTACAAGTTTAGGTTTGTTTATTTTGCAAGTTTTACATAATAAACTATTTTACTTAGTTTAGGAAGGACCTCCAGGAATCAAAGGGTTACAGATGATCCCAGTTAAAACGCTTAAATGCCAACAGCTAGATCTTACTTAGCCCCTTGAAGCTCTGACGCGTTTTAGCAGTATATTCTGGCTATCATTAGACGATGTTATGCAGCTTAGGAAGGAGCTGTGGGTATGAACAGGGTAACGACTCACTCGATCAACCCTCTGACTTCCATATACCCTTCCTAATCTGAATACAATTGTCTAATAATGACCAGAAAACAAAACAGAAATGCGTATTGGTGCTTGAAAGGGTTAAATAGAATAGAATCATCTGGGTGTATCTTGAAAAAAGAAAACGTTGGTGTCATTGGATTGAAAAGGTTAAGCGGAGATGGATCGCTTTTCTGCACCCCCTTCTTCCTCATGTTTAGCCCCATTAGTATTCAGATTTTAAGACATTAGCTGGAACGTGTAGCGATTGAGAGGCTACAGACGATCCCAATTAACCCCTCTAACTACCACAGATCCTTCCTAAGCTGCATAAAATCGCATAAACATAGCCGAAATAAAACAACATAGAATCCCCTGTACAGAAGAGGTTAATTAAATTATTGTAAAACTTGCAAAATAAAGCTTTCCGGCCAAACTAGAGTGAACTGACTATAAAGGCATCGTGGGATACTGAAAGGGTTAACTATCTCGTGCCTTTGGCGGGTGCCCAACCCCGAAAGGAGTTGAAACAGGGGAGCTATCCCCCCGCCAAAGGCGGCTTTCTAGGGCCTTTCCTAGCTGATGCTGAGAGGATTGGGTTCTAGTCATGTGGTGATGGGCTGGTCTATCAGAGTGAGAGCTGAGCGATCTCTGCCATACCCATAGCTTACTCTGACTGTTCCTTTTACTTATATATCTTCTAGATCTCAAGTGACAGCGTCTTTTCCGTGGATTGACCTCCCTACTGCCAACCTAGAAGTTGGCAGATTGGGAGCCAAAGCGTCACATTTTTCCCTTGCCCCTCAACTTTTCCTTCATAATTGCTGAGGGGCACAGGGCCTTGGGTGGGGCTTTGGTTTCCCGGGCGTTTCCGCACCCTCCTCAGCTCCCTGCCTTGGAGTGGCTTCGGTCACCCGGGCTTTGTTAGTGGTAAGCAGGGAGGGTTTTGTGGGGGCACTCATTTATGGCCTTGGCCTTGCTCAAGACCTTGAGGCTGTTCGGCCAGACAGCCTGGGGAACAACAACAACAACAACAACTATCTCGTGCCGTACTTAACCCCTTCTGTACCGGCTACGTCTTTTTATATTTCTTCTAGCTACAAACGATTTCATGCAGTTTTAGAAGGATCTGTGGTAGTAAAAAGGTTTAAGTGTGATGGTTTGAAGCCTGTTAATTGCTGGAGGGCCTTTTAAAACTGAATATAATCGTCTAATAGTAGCTAGAATAAAATGTAAAAGACGTCGCCGGTACGGAAGGGGTTAAGGGGGAGATGGGTCGTTATTTTCTGGACCCCCTTCTCCTTTCATGTTTAGCATATTAGTTTTGAGATTCTAAGACGTTCGTTTTTGCGATATTGAGACCTTTCACCTAATTTTGTTGTTAATATTAAGACCTTTTGTGTCATTTAGGTATCGATTTTTTCCTGGCGAGCGATAGCGAGCCTGTAATTTTAGAAGGAACCGGTACTGAAGGGGTATTTAATACAATAAAGAACACGCGCTCCCTCCAAACAACAAGAACATTTGTAGCGGTTACCCAGACTCGGATACACTATGTCTCCAGTGTGGCTTGTTTGACACAGGCTTAAGGGGGCCCACCTCTCTCGCTCTCTCATGTTTTTGACAGTAGGCTAAATTTGTACATTTTTCCATAGAAAAATGTCCCCATAGCCGGATTTCTCCATACAATGCTGGCTCGCCAGGAAGAAATCGATACCTGGATGGGGATAAACGTCATAAAACAGTAGGCTGAATGGGACCGAATGGATACAAGCCAGAGAAAGAGAGAAAAGGAGATAAACAAAAAAAGCAGGTCACCCCCTTAATAAGGTTTCTACAGTGTATAAGCAAATGGACAAATATTGTGATATATAGCTTTTCATTCATTTGTGTAACTTTGTTTTCCATTAGGCTACAGTACTTTGTACAGTAATGGACCTATATTATTTTATCAACTATTATTTTACTGTACTGTACTAATATTTTAGATTGATTAGATTTTGAATATAATAAAATTTATTTTATGTATTTCAGTATTTACAGCTTTGGAAAATAATAGTGATATTTTTATTGTTAAGGATTTAGAGTTACTGTATTATTAATATTATTATTTTGTTTTAAATAAATAAATAACCAGACCACTGGGTTCCAAAAGAACTCTCATAAGGCTGGCCCGAAGGATTAGATCAAGATGGACAACGTATCAAGACGAGATAGATAGGGAAAGGCAGGAGGGAGTCAAATCTAGGAAGGTGAAGACACGCAGACATTTCTTGTCATTTTATTAGTTCAGTCAGACCACATGAGCTCCACATCAGAACTCTTATAGGGCAGGGCCGAAGATGAGGCAAGAACTGCTATAGTATATTCTCTGTAAGTAGGCGAATAATCATGACCTCTAACCTCTGCAACTCAAAAACTAATAGAGTAATCGAGCTAATATTTCTACAATTTGAGAAGCGTCAGGCAAGGAATAGATGTAGAAATTTACAGCCAATTTGATCTAGCCCTGTTTGAGTTACAGAGGATAAAGGTCATGATTTCTCACCTACTTCCAGCGAAGACTATACATTACAGCACCAACCAAGAAGTGAACAAGGATGAAGTTTATTGATTTCATTAATTATGTTTATTAGTAAGTTAATTAGTGGGTTGGTGATAATATGAAAGTATACAGACCATAATGTGTCTCGATATAGCTAACACTAAACGGTTCTTAACAAGAAGGATGTTGTGTAGTCAAGAGGGTTGAACATGTAATAACTTTAATTTTGTTCAATGTAGTCAAGAGGGTTGAACATGTAATAACTTTAATTTTGTTTAATGTACTTCCAGATAATTATGTTGAGCTTAAGACTGATCTCTCATTGTGAAGGGAATAAGGATAATAAGTGATTAGGAGTGACTATTATGAGAACATGAAATTTATAGGTTTTAAAGTGGTTGGATACTGTATCAATGAACAGTCTGGTTTAATCTCTCACAATTTTATGGTTATATGAAGTAGCGATTGTGTATCATATGTGCCTTTTATACATCCATAAGAAGAATGTCTATTTAAGTAAATCTTGTATTTGTTTGACAGATTTACTACAATCCACTACAGCCATAATGTAAACCTTCTCCATGGTCACTTTCCAGGCAGTATTGTACATATACATACAGTATACTGTACATATACAATGGTTTAGCGTCATTTTTCCATTACATGCATTGTAACGGATCAGTGTGGCTGATGTTGGTATAGTGCTAACCGTGCCTCAGCAAGACTCCACTAGTCCCCCTGCAGCACTTGTACCTGCAGTATCTGCAACCACACCAGCCTTAACAGTGTTACAAAAAGACAGCACCATAACAAGACTACTGTATATTAGGCAATTTGGACTATAGAACAATAAAGTCCTGCCCCAACACTGCTCCAACATGCAAACACTATTGCCGACACAGGTGTGGTGCCAAACAGCGCCCAGGTAAGACTCAGTCCCCTATGGCACCTATCCGCACCCCACCAGCCTCGGCAGTGCCATACCAAGACAAAGCTAAGATAAAGAATTTATTGCATAGTAATGGCTGTTGGTCCACACGTCTATCGCCATCCCCTCTATTAGTCGCCTTGTACGACACACAGTACGATGTGCGAGGCATATTCTTTTTTTCCTCCACCATTAGATGAAGGCCCCCTTACCCCCTGGGGTAACTCCAAAGTTAACCAGGTGAGGAACACATATTAGCATAGGACCTGCTTAACCCCTTCTGTACCGGCGACATCTGATATATTTTATTCTAGTATTATTTAGACGATTTTGTGCAGTTTATGAAGGATCTGTGATAGTAAAAAAGGTTAAGGGAGATATTTCGAAGCATGTTAATTGCTGGAAGCCCTTTTTAAACTGAATAAAATTGTCTAATAGTAACCAGAATAAAGTTATACGGACGGCACTGGTACAGAAGGGGTTAACACTTAAACCCAGGTGACGCGTATTTGCGTCAATAGGGTTATGTGCCACAATCCCGGGTGTCGCGTATATACAGTACTGTAAGTTGTCAGGTTTCACGCTATGCAATCAAATTTTATACAGGCCCTATTATCTAGTCTAACTAGTGCCCGACCCCCTCTCCACCTTATTATCACTCATCTCTTCGCAAGCATTCTCCATTCATTCCTATTCATAACCACTTCTCTTGCCTGTTCTTCAATCATCTTTCTACCTTCCAACGCTTGTATTACACAATCTCTCCAGCTCAACTGAGGTCTTCCTCTCCCTCAATTTCCCCTTGTTTCTGACTCGTACATTCTCTGTGTAAGCTTTTCATCCCATTCGTCAACATGTCCATACCAGCATAGCACCCTTCTGTCCACTCTGGCTGATAAGGTTTGTAAGTATATAATAAGTATAATAATAATAAAAAAAGGAAAACTATTAGTGTTATTATTCCTCTTCTGTCTAATAATATTCAAAGGACATGTTAACAGGCATTTTAGCCCTGTCACTCTTTCGACTCTGGGGGAGGCACTCGATGCAGGCAGTTCTGCCTTTTGCCTCCCTCACCCACATAGAAAAAAAGAAAAAAAAAAAAAAGTAATTTCACTCACATACTCCATGAGCCAAAATTAAAACTAGTACCACCCAAGAGGTTTAATATTAATTATTATAAATTACATGCTGCTATTGTCTCTGGTGGTCTGCAGTCATGGTAGCTAGAGTAATCTTAAAGGAAGTCAGAGAAAGATTACCTAAAGCCCTGTCTACATGATCGAGCAGTGTCCGGCGGGCTGTGCCCCTTCACCTGGCAAAGTCTGTTAAACATGCTTCCGGTGTTGTCCACACGGCAGCCGGGCAGTGATTGGCCAGTCAAAGTCTGCCAGTGGTCAGAGTAGGAGCTCGGCAGGGCTGGGTCAGTGGGTCCGGTATGATCACCATGGTCCCCAACAACAATAATCACAGGACAGTTATATAACCTATATATCCAAGCAGATGCCAATAGGAGGGAGTGTATATCGGCAGAAGCTCGACTGGAGGCAACACCAGTTTGTTTCAAATGGACGCAGCTACACTTATTTGCAGTATACTAAAAGATTATCCAAACATAGTTTGTCTCGCATTATTCCTGAAACTTGTCGAGCAATATACGAAGTGCTCAATCAAGAGTGCTTGCAGGTGAGATTAATAGTGAGAAGATCCAACGTAAGTTTACATAAAATTAATTAAATAATTCAATCGCGGATGGTATATTTGAAATCGTCTCGTCGTTGCGATTCCAACGGTATATAAATATTTTAATTTTGACCAAATTTTAGGCTCAATAGGCCTATTTTAAAGTTTAAAAAACTGTAGACAAGTTATCTATCTATGGATTTTGTTCAAATTTATACCACAAGTTCACTTTGACACGCTGAATCGAATGGCGCAACAGAATTGCAATCGGACAATTAGTTTAGGATTTCGTATTTGACTTGGCCTCCCAGAAGGGCCCAAATGACCAGTTTTTGGACTTTAAAAGTCCTCTGTAGCCCAAACTATAGGTCCTAGAGAATTCTAACTGGTGCCATTCGTTTTTCTCACCGAGCTGCTTCTATACATGGTCTTGTATTTAATTTTCGCCCAGCCATTCGCCCAGAATCTAAAATATTTTGGTCCAAAATCCCTGTGTTTAAAATTAAAAGCCCAGGAAAATGTTTGCACTTGGCGGGCGACTTTCGATTTTCGAGTTTTCATGGGTATATATGGATTCGTCTCGTCATTAGGATTGCAACGGTATATGCATTTTTTTAATTTTGACCAATTTTTAGGCCCAATAGGCCTATTTTATAGTTTAAAAAACAGTCCCCTACATGGTGGCTGCCTAAGTCAGAGAAGAAGCTGTTGGAGTGGCTTTGTTGAGTGTGTTATTAGTTAGAGAAGGGTATATAATTAAATCTCTTTCCTGTGTCTTCCTTCCACCCAATGTACCCACTTGTTATAATGGAGCAGCCACGTAAGTGATAAAATGATATGTTCAAATAGTATAGTTAGCCATACAATATTTAAGAGGGGTTAGTTTTCTTTCCACAATCTTTACAGAAAACGATAGTTTTAATGGGTAACTAATAAATTTTATTAGAAATCGAGGTACAGTATCGATCAGTACTTTCCGTAGTTATCTATATAAGGATATTGTTCAAATTTATACCACAAGTACACTTTGACACGCTGAATCGAATGGCGTAAACAAAATTTAAATCTGACCATTAGTTTAGGATTTCGAATTTGACTTGGCCTCCTAGATGGGCCCAAATGACCAGTTTGTTTTACTTTAAAAGTCCTGTGTAGCCCAAACTATAAGTCCTAGGGAATTCTACTTGCTGCCATTCGATTTTGCTCGCCGAGCTGCTTCTATACATGGTCTTGCATTTAATTTTCGCCCAGCCATTCGCCCAGAATCGAAAATATTTTGGTCCAAAATCCCTGCGTTTTATTTAGCCCAGGAATTTTGTTGCACTTGGCGGGCGACTTTCGAATTTAGAGTTTTCATGGGTATATATGGATTCGTCTCGTCATTACAATTCCAACGGCATATGATTTTTTTAATTTTGACCAATTTTTAGGCCCAATAGGCCTATTATAAAGTTTAAAAACTCCAGACGAGTTATTTATGTATGGATTTTGTTCAAATTTTAACCATAAGTTCACTTTGACACGCTGAATCGAATGGCGCAAACAATGAAAATCGGTACATTAGTTTAGGATTTCGTATTTGACTGGGCCTCCCAGAACGCCCCAAATGACCAGTTTTTGAACATTAAAAGTCCTCTGTAGCCCAAACTATAAGTCCTAGGGAATTCTACTTACTGCCATTCGATTTGTCTCGACGAGCAGCTTCTATACATGGTCATAGATTGCATTTTCGACCAGCCATTCGCCCAGAATCGAAATATTAGTTTCCAAAATCCCTGCGTTTAAGCCCAGGAAAATGTTTGCACTTGGCGGGCGATTTTCGAATTTCGAGTTTTCATGGGTATATATGGATTCGTCTCGTCATTACAATTCCAACGGCATATGAATTTTTTAATTTTGACCAATTTTTAGGCCCAATAGGCCTATTTTAAAGTTTAAAAACCACTGTCCCCTACATGGTGGCTGTATAATTCAGAGAAGAAGCTGTTGGAGTGGCTTTGTTGTGTGTGTTATTAGTTAGAGGATATATAATTAAAGCTCTTTCCTGTATCTTCCTTCCACCCAAATTACCCACTTTTTATAATAGAGCAGCCACGTAAGTGATAATATGGCATGTTCAAATAGTATAGTTAGCCATACAATATTGAAGAGGGGATAGTTTTCTTTCAATAATCTTTACAGAAAACTATTTATGAATGGGTAACTATTATATTTTATTAGAAATCGAGGTAGGCCTACAGTATCAGTACTTTCTGTTATCTATGTATGGATATTGTTCAAATTTATACCACAAATACACTTGGACACGCTGAATCGAATGGCGCAAATATAATTGACATCGGATCATTACTTTAGGATTTATAATTTGACTCGTCCTCCCAGAACGGCCCAAATGACCCGTTTTTGGACTTTAAAAGTCCTCTGTAGCCCAAACTATAAGTCCTAGGGAATTCTACCGGGTGCTATTCGATTTCTCTTGACGGACAGCTTCCATACATGGTCGTAGATTTCATTTTCGACAAGACATTCTCCCATAATCGAATATATTTGTTAAAAAATGCCTGAGTTTTATTTTACCCCATGAAAATTTTTGCACTTGGCGGGTGATTTTCGATTTTAGAGTTGTTAAGGGTATATCTGGATTCGTCACGTTGCAATTCCAACGGTATATGCATTTTTTTAATTTTGACCAATTTTTAGGCCCAATAGGCCTATTTTATAGTTTAAAAAACAGTCCCCTACATGGTGGCTGCCTAAGTCAGAGAAGAAGCTGTTGGAGTGTGTTATTAGTTAGAGAAGGGTATATAATTAAATCTCTTTCCTGTGTCTTCCTTCCACCCAATGTACCCACTTGTTATAATGGAGCAGCCACGTAAGTGATAAAATGATATGTTCAAATAGTATAGTTAGCCATACAATATTGAAGAGGGGTTAGTTTTCTTTCCACAATCTTTACAGAAAACTATTTATGAATGGGTAACTATTATATTTTATTAGAAATCGAGGTAGGCCTACAGTATCAGTACCTTCTGTTATCTATGTATGGATATTGTTCAAATTTATACCACAAATACACTTGGACACGCTGAATCGAATGGCGCAAATATAATTTACATCGGATCATTACTTTAGGATTTATAATTTGACTCGTCCTCCCAGAACGGCCCAAATGACCCGTTTTTGGACTTTAAAAGTCCTCTGTAGCCCAAACTATAAGTCCTAGGGAATTCTACCGGGTGCTATTCGATTTCTCTTGACGGACAGCTTCCATACATGGTCGTAGATTTCATTTTCGACAAGACATTCTCCCATAATCGAATATATTTGTTAAAAAATGCCTGAGTTTTATTTTACCCCATGAAAATGTTTGCACCTGGCGGGTGATTTTCGATTTTAGAGTTTTTAAGGGTATATCTGGATTCGTCACGTTGCAATTCCAACGGTATATGGACTTTTTAATTTTGATTTTTGTTTAGGCCCAATAGGCCTATTTTAAAGTTTAAAAACCCCATAGACGAGTTATCTATTCATGGATATTGTTCAAATTTATACCACAAGTAGCCTACACTTTGACACGCTGAATCGAATGGCGCAAACAGAATTGAAATCGGACCATTAGTTTAGAATTTCGAATTTGACTTAGTCTCCCAGAACGGCCCAAGTGACCAGTTTTTGGACTTGAAAAAGTCCTCTGTAGCCCAAACTATAAGTCCTAGGGAATTCTACCTGGTGTCATTCGATTTCTCTCAACCGACAGCTTCCATATATGGTCGTAGATTTCATTTTCGACCAGCCATTCTCCCATAATCGAAAATATTTGTTCAAAAATGCCTGGGTTTAATTAAGCCCAGGCAAATCGATGATTTTGGTCTGATTTTGACTATTCAAGATAATGGTATACAGTATTTGGAATCGTTTCGTCGTTGCGATTCCAACGTTTTTTTTTAAGATAAATATATTTCATCATACTTATAGGAATAATCTTAATAAAATATTCATAATATTGTTAATAATAACTTACCAATATAAATGGGGACGCTCCCCATACTTTATTCTGAAGCTAACATTAAAGTCATACCATATCAGTGACATTTAATAATTAGTGATTGCACACATTACATCCTGTTTACCTTCCACCAAATTTTCCTGATTGATACCCATATAATAGAAGGATAAAATATATATGTATTTATTAACCCCTTCTGTACCGGCGAAGTATTTTTGTATTTGTTTTGAGCTACATTTAGACGATTGCATTAAGATTAAAAGGAAATATCATAGCTAAAGGAATTAATTGAGATCGTCTGTAGCCTTTTAATGGGTAGACGTCCTTCCTAAGCCATGTAAAGACTTATTATAATTGCCAGAATATAATTAAATGGATGTTACTGTAAAGTCAGTGAAAATAGGCTAGCCTAAACAGACCTCGGATGCGGAAATACCCTGAGCCGAACAGGCCAAGTGGGATATCTCTATTGGTCTAACTGGTAAGGTGCCTGCCTCACACCCAAGGGTCGAGAGTTCGTGCCCCCACCAGGGCATGATATTTTCGTGAGGCTATTTCCGCATTTAACGAAGTTTAGGTGTGCTGGTTAAATTGTTCAGATGGTTGAGAGTAAGATCGGAGCTCCATAAATCCTCTTTCAGGTAAGGTGTAAAAACCGATCCCCACAGGACAAGGAAGAGGATAGGAGAGAGCAGGGAGTGTTGTGAGACTCTATTGGGTTGGGTTGTGGAGTTGCCAGCCGCCCAAGCGAGTTGCCAACTGGGCAGTTTGTAGGTGCGTGTAGCATCGCTCAGTGAAGTTGACTCACCATTCCCGTTCATCTCTCTGACGGACTCTCGGTCGATTCGGCTCAAGCTTGTTCCTCTCTGTTCGGAGCTTTCGCTTCCCGGAAGGTGAAGTAGTGTAAAGTCAGTGAAAATAGGCTAGCCTAAACAGACTTCGGATGCGGAAATACCCTGAGCCGAACAGGCCAAGTGGGATATCTCTATTGGTCTAACTGGTAAGGTGCCTGCCTCACACCCAAGGGTCGAGAGTTCGTGCCCCCACCAGGGCATGATATTTTCGTGAGGCTATTTCCGCATTTAACGAAGTTTAGGTGTGCTGGTTAAATTGTTCAGATGGTTGAGAGTAAGATCGGAGCTCCATAAATCCTCTTTCGGTTATGGTGTAAAAACCGATCCCCACATTACCGGTATTGAATGGGTTAAAGATCAAGCTACACATTTATTTCCCTCCTTCCACGGGCCCCTTTATCCACATTCCCACCGGCAAACTGCCGGCAGTTCGACTTGGCCTTCCTGGAGGGCCCAAATGACCAAATGACCACCGGCAAACTGCCGGACAGTGCCTGGTGATTTCGCTCAACTGCGTGCACAGGCATATCCCTGGTTTGCCCGCTGAATTTGCCCCATATCGAACATTTCCCTTGTGCCCGACGGGCAGTGCTCGATCGTGTGGACGGGGCTTAAGCCTAAGAGACTGACAATCGGTACTGCTACTGTGCCACAATATATGCTTTCACACATGGGGATATTGTGTTTTGAGTTATGTGAATGAAGGATGAAAAAAAAATCTACAGCCTACTGGGCCGGGGCACTTATAAGACTAGAAACTTGTAGAAAGGAGATGGCAGATTAAATAATTTTACATCATCATCATCATCAAATCTGATGCCTCACTTCCAGATGAAGCGCCCCAAAAGGGATGGCCATGGCAGAAACTGCCTCCAGGCTCCCAGACATGCCCCGACTGACCCACTCCACAGTGCCATTTCCACTATGTGGATTATAACCATGAACACTGAAGGAGCAGACCCAGAGCAGTCCCTCAGCCGGATGGCAGTTCCACCACTGTTTTGCTATTTTATTTACCCCAGTGGGGCCCTGGCTGGAAGCATACCAAGCACAGGAATTTTCTGGAAATAGGAACCAGTGGTCCACTGCTCCAGAGGCTGATTGCACCACCAAAGTGGAGGGCTGTGGGGTCGCCGCATCCCTACGCCAGAGAGAGAAAGGCCAATTCACCACTCTCAAGAAAAAAGTTAGAAATAAGAATTATGATAAAGGTACAGTCAGAAAACGGCTATGGGAAGTAGAGGACACCAACCCTCACTCTCTGGGTCTGCTCCTTCAGTGTTCATGGTTATAATCCACATAGTGGAAATGGCACTGTGGAGTGGGTCAGTCGGGGCATGTCTGGGAGCCTGGAGGCAGTTTCTGCCATGGCCATCCCTTTTGGGGCGCTTCATCTGGAAGTGAGGCATCAGATTTGATGATGATGATGATGTAAAATTATTTAATCTGCCATCTCCTTTCTACAAGTTTCTAGTCTTATAAGTGCCCCGGCCCAGTAGGCTGTAGAATTTTTTTTCATCCTTCATTCACATAACTCAAAACACAATATCCCCATGTATATATATCCCCAGCGATAAGGACCAAAGACAGCGAGGACCGAGGACAGCCATGAACATAAATGTAGATCCGACAAGAACCAAAAATATTATTAAAGAGCGTTCCGTGAGTTCTAAAATAACAAATTTAAAGGTTTTCTATGCAAACGCTCGTAGCATACGCAATAAATTTTCAGATTTAGAGGAGCTAGTGTTTACAGAAAATTATGATGTGATTGGCATAACAGAATCTTGGCTCAATACAGAAGATAGAGACTTTTTAGCAGAGTATTCACTTCCCGGTTATGTAATGTTTGAGAAAAGCCGAATAAATCGAAATGGAGGTGGCGTTTTACTTTATATCAAAGAAAGTCTTAACCCTACCCTCTTGTCAAAACCTCAAATTGTGAACGTCGACGCATCTTTTGTGCTAATAAAGAATAATAAAGGTACCAAAATAATACTTGCATTAATATACAGACCTCCAGCTCAATCAATGCAAACTGACCGAGAAATTTACGAACAAATTGCAGATGTAAGTAACTCACAAGATACCGTAATTTTTGGTGACTTTAATTTACCTGTGACCAAGTGGGGCGATACTCTTACTTCACACTCCGGACATGACTTGTATACGAACTTGCAAGAGAGTTCGCTTTATCAATTTGTTGGAACGCCGACCCGTGGTAATAACGTTCTTGACATTGTACTTGCAACAAAAGAAGAATTAATAGAGAATTTGAATGTTGGTGATGAATTCAGTAACAGCGACCATCGTACGATAACTTTCACTTTAAAGTTTACTAGTAACGAACCAAATAGTAGCATCGAAAAAGTCCCTAATTTCAAGAAAGCAAACTTCCATAAACTTAGAGCTATGTTTAAAGAAACTGACTGGAGCTTTTTAATTCACAATAACGACATAAATACATCTTGGAAGTTATTCGAAGCCACTTACCTAAAAGCAGTGCAAGACTGCATACCATCAAAAACTCGGCGTCCAGGCCATAATAATAAGCCCAAATGGTGGAATAAAGATATTTCAAACTGCCTGCTTGCTAAAAAATTTGCTAATGATAGATTAAAATCCTCACAAAATGACGAAGAACGGGTGAAATTTGTAGAGCTACGACGCAAAGCCAAAAAGTTAATTAAGCAAAGTAAAAAGACCTTAGAGTTACATATTGCGAATCAAAGTAAAACAAACCCGAAAGAATTCTATAGTTATATCAGAAAGAAAAAAGTTGTTACTTCAACTGTTGGACCGTTAGTCGATGAAAATGGAGAATACACCAAAGACGAAGAACAAATGAGTAATGCCCTCAATACCTTCTTTGCATCAGTTTTTACAACAGAAGACCTCAGTGATATCCCTACACCATCGCCGATTCAGATTGATAATTTAGATGTTCTAAGCAATATCACCGTTACAGAGAGAGAAGTATTGAATTGTTTAGATAAACTCAAGGTAAATAAAACGCCAGGACCTGATACAATCTCGCCTAGAGTTCTAAAGGAAGCTAAGGATGAGCTCTCTAAACCACTGACATTACTATTCAATAAATCCTTGCAGTCTGGAACTATGCCTGATCAGTGGAAGCTAGCCAACGTAACACCGATATTCAAAAAAGGCAGCAAATCCCTACCCAGTAACTATCGTCCAATTAGCTTAACCTCAGTTGTATGTAAAATGCTAGAAACGGTCATACGAGACAGACTCGTAAATCACTTAGAGGAAAATAACATACTTAAAGATACTCAACACGGCTTTCGTAAAAAACGTTCCTGTTTAACAAACCTCTTAGACTTCTTCCACGATATCCTCAACCTCTACGATGAGAGTAAAGCTGTAGATATTATATACCTTGATTTTCAAAAGGCCTTTGACAAAGTTCCCCACAAACGTTTACTGCTAAAACTAAAAGCGCATGGAATACAAGACGATGTGTTGAAATGGATAGAAAATTGGCTCAGCGACAGAAAGCAAAGAGTAGTCATAAACGGTAAGGCATCAAAATGGACCAATGTAAGTAGCGGGGTACCCCAGGGATCGGTACTAGGACCAATTCTCTTTCTAATTTACATCAACGACATAGATGAGGGTCTCACCTGTACAATCTCAAAATTTGCTGACGATACAAAAATTGCAAATAGCGTACTCTCAAAAGAACAAGTTGACGATATGCAACACAATCTAGATAAATTGTCATGTTGGGCCCAAATTTGGCAAATGAGTTTCAATGCGGATAAATGTAAAGTACTACATATCGGATACCTAAATGAGAAAGCAAACTATTTGATGAATGGCACTCAGCTTAAGAATGTAAACAGAGAAACCGATCTGGGAGTAACAATATCGAGTAACCTAAAACCGAGTCAACAATGTTCAGAAGTTGTTAAGAAGGCAAACAAAATAATTGGCTTTATAGGCAGGTCATTTGAGCATAAATCCAAAGAAGTTATCCTAACCCTTTACAATTCATTAGTCCGCCCTCTTCTGGAATACTGCGTTCAATCCTGGTGCCCTTATTACCAAAAAGATATAAACAAGCTAGAACGAGTTCAACGTAGAGTTACCAAAATGATACCTAGCCTAAAGAACAAACCATACGAAGAGCGTCTTAGAGAATTAAATCTATTTCCTTTAACCCAGCGCAGATTAAGAGGTGACTTAATTCAAGTGTTCAAAATCATCAAAGGCATCGACAATATGAACTGTAGTAAGTACTTCACTATCGACCAATCTAATTACACGCGGGGAAACGGTTGCAAAATTATTGGTAAATCTTTTAACTCACACGAATCTAAGAATTTCTTCTTCAATCGAGTTGTCAACTTGTGGAATGGGCTTCCCCGAAACGTTATAGACTGCATCACCGTTGATTCATTTAAACTCCGCCTAGACAAATATCTCGCATCAAACCCGCGACTGACTGCGTTTGTAAATGAATAACTTTATTTTATCCCCCCCTCAGTTACTAACCCATCTGTCCCCTACTAACTTCCTAATCCTGCCACGGACATTAGTTCCAGGGCAGTATTTCCCTTTCCAATGTTCCCTTACCCACTCTAAACCACTGTTTGGACACTTGATCCTCAGTGTTTTGGAGGACAAGCAACCTAGAAGGGTCACTAGATCTGTTGTTGCTTGATTTCCTTTGTACTCCTTTGTACTCCTTTGTACTCCTTTGTACTCTGATAGATCCAGCCCACCACCATAATAATTTTACAAGATCTAAAAAGGGAAGAGAGAAATAAGCAACATAAAAATAAGTCCATAAGGAAGAAAACTTATTACAGTGAACCCTCAAATTACGCGGGGATGCGTACTGTGCTGTCGGCGCGTACCTTCGTTTGCGCGTACATGGAAGTTAAATATACTGTAAATAGGGAAAATAGGTATTAGTCTAGCTCCGACCGAAAGTTGTACTATTTCTACCTTTCATCACCTAAAAACCACAAATATATAACATATTACTGTACAAATATGTTTTTTATAACTTAAACTACCACACAAAATACATTTAATGTATAAAAATAAGACACAAACGTAAATGAACTCACATTGATAGTGGTTGAGCAACGCTGATGTTATGGATCTGCGCCATCGATCGATAACACTGCACCTGAAACGGATCGACCGAAATAATAGGCGTAGGCCTAGTGGTAAAGTTTTGAATCGAAAAGTAATACACCCTGTATATAATTTCACATAGCCTACATAGTGTCAAGTGAGATAGTTCAATAGCTCATATACATATGTTATGTTTCCACATAGCGATTTTGATTAGTTAATTTGACTTTATATTGTCTTTGTCCCAGTTTTGGTTTGTTTAGTTTGCAAGTTATACATTTTAAATTATGGAATTGGCTTCACATCATTTAGCCAGGGGAGAGCAGTAAGCTTTGAAGTGACTTTCTAGAGAAGTGTAAACAATCTCACCTCCAACTCCTGAACAGATACAGATTTTCCATTTCCGATTTTGTTTGCTCAATAAATGATACATGCAATGAAAAACGAAGAACAGTCTTTAATAGATTCATAATATCCTGTTGTGCTTTATAGATACATAATAGTTTGGTACGGGAGATGTGTCTCTCTCCAGAGTCAATGGTGACGACGTCGGAGGGCCCGGCATCACGCCAATATGGCCGCCTGAAACTCTCCAACAGATACGAATCGACTCCCGCTCGTTCGCTCGGCGCGTACATTTGAATAATTGAGCATATTTTTATATTTTTTGCCTCAATTGTGGGTCAAGCAGCTTTGATTACGCGTAGATAAATTGCGCGTATTTTGAGGGTTCACTGTATACAGAAAACAAAAACGTAATAGAACACTAAATTAAGCTAAAAAAATTAATATCACATAAAAAGCTGACCAGCAAAGGTCAGACATGGGGGGACTAGCAAGTAAAATATACACATATGAAGCAGTAATATTGCTTTATGTGGTAAATAATACAAATTCTGTCAGAATCGAAGGTACAGTAATTAATTCGCATGCGTGACACTTTAAAAAACATAATTGGTGCATTCCTCGGGTTAACAGGGCTAGGGCGTGCGCTTGTTACATGGACTTAGGCTAACTGAACATTTGCCACAAATCACTAGACTAGTAGACCGAGTGTCCAAACTCTTGACATCTAGCAATGGCACTGCCTGGGATCGAACTGCCGACTCTTCGATCAGCAGACAAACGTGCTACTGACCTATGCCATAGATATAGATACAGTAGTTAGATAGATGGATAGATGGATAGATAGATAGAGCTAGAACAATAATAATAAAAATAATAATAATAATAATAATAATATACATGATAATAACAATAATAATATATATATGAGGGAGGGAACAAGAACGAGAGGACACTCTAAGAAAATTTACAAGGAAAGAACTAGGCTTGAAAAGACAAAGAACTCTTTTTGTGATAGAGTGGTAAATGAGTGGAACGCACTGCCCCAGTATGTGGTCGATTCCGAATCAGTAAAGAAGTTTGAAAGTAATCTTGATAAAGCATGGGGAAGACAAGAGTTGAAGTTTGATTACAAAGCAAAAATACAGAATAGTGAAAATGTTGTTGTTGTTGTTGTTGTTGTTGTTCCCTAAGCTGCCTGGCCGAACAGCCCCGAGTCCCTGAGAAAGGCCATGGCCACGATCGGGCTTTCCCACAGAGCTCTCATTGAGTGTAGATTGTGTTGTTGGCGTAAGTGGTTGTGTGAAATGCAGTCTTCTATGATGTGTTTAATGGTATGGGATGCTGTGTTACATCCCGGGCAGGTGTCGACAACGAAGTCATCCAGTCTCTTCTGATAGCTCAGGAGAGCTGGATGGTGTCCGCATCTCAGCCTGGCCAGGTGGACTCTGTCCTCGCGAGGAAGGGAGGATTCGGAAATGTTGCGTCTGCTGCCGCCGCAGCCAACACCATGAACATCCGCAGCAGTGCCAGTACTGGTACTGAGCTGGATACACAGGCCTTGTTTGCCTTTTTTCCAGAGGATCTACTGTAAGATAGGCCTACTGTAAGATTAGCTATATAAAATTCATAACGCCAAGAACATAAGCCTGGAGAATATAAACTCACATCGACAAGATAGTATTTATCATAAAGACAAGTGTCACTTCATCCTTCACGTTTAAAGGTCAGGTTATCTTATCTTTACAATATACACTATTATAGGTATGTGGGTTTAAATTAACATATTATTGTTAGATATATCCTATCAATGGACTGTCATAAACTAATTCTTCAGGGGGGGGTGATCTGCTATTTTTCTATCCTTTTCTCTCTTTTTCTGGCTTGTATCCATTCGGCCCCATTCAGCCTACTGTTTTAAGATGTTTATCCCCATACAGGTGTCGATTTCTTCCTGGCGGGTAGGGACGGTGTGGTGGAGTAGTCTTGCTACTGGAATGGTAATCTTAATATCTCAGGTTCAAATACCAATATGTCAATGGGAAGATATTATTGGGATGGAATTTGTGCTATACAAAGCCCATTTTTGAATCTTTGTTAAATACAAGAGATGGAAGAGAAGCAGTGATTGAAGCAGAGGTGGATGGAGATAGGTTACCCAGGCCACCCAGGTGGCAGGGAATGAATGAAAGGATTGAGGAAAATGAGGTGAAAGAAGCAGTGAAACAAATGAGAGCGGGAAAAGCAGAAGGTTTGGATGGTATTGCTGTGGAGTGTATAAAGAAGGGTGGAGATGTGATAATAGATTGGTTGGTGAGACTTTTCAATGTGTGCTTTGCTGTGTCAATGGTACCAATAGACTGGAAGAGTGCATGTATTGTGCCGTTGTACAAGGGGAAGGGAGATCGGCAGGAGTGTTCAAGTTATAGAGGTATTAGTTTATTGTCAGTGGTTGGAAAGCTGTATGGCAGGGTGTTGATAGAGAGGATAATAAAGTGTACGGAAGTTGCAATAGGAGAAGAACAGTGCGGTTTTAGGAGGGGAAGAGGGTGCGTGGATCAGATGTTTGCAGTAAGACAGTTATGCGAGAATTATTTAGAGAAGCATAAGGAGATATTTTGGGCTTTTATGGACTTGGAAAAAGCGTATGATCGTGTGGACCGTGAAGCAATGTGGAAGGTGTTAAGGATTTATGAAATAGGAGAAAATTTGTTAGAAGCAGTTAAGAGTTTTTATGAAGGGAGCAGAGCATGTGTGAGAGTAGGAAATGGTGAGTTGAGTGAATGGTTTGAGGTAAAGGTAGGTTTGCGACAGGGTTGTGTAATGTCACCATGGCTGTTTAATATGTTTATGGATGGTGTGGTGAGGGAGGTGAAAAGGAGAACTATGGGAAGAGGATTGGGTTTAGTAGGAAAGAATGGTAGAGATTGGGAGTTGAATCAGTTGCTGTTCGCTGATGACACAGCATTGGTGGCGGATTCTGATGAGAAACTGCAGCGGGTAGTCAAAGAGTTTGGTGTGGTTTGTGGAAGGAGGAAACTGAAGGTGAACGTCAATAAAAGTAAAGTAATGGTGTGTAATAGGGGAGAGCATAGGGTGAATCTAGATGTGAGGCTGGATGGGGAAATATTGGAACAAGTAGAGTGTTTTAAATATCTAGGAGGAACGATAAGCAGGAGTGGAGGTATGGAAGTGGAGGTAAAACAGAGAGTGTGTGAAGGAAGGAAGGTTTTCGGAGCAATGGGAAGTATGTGGAAGACGAGAAATCTCGGAGTGAAAGTAAAAAGTGCACTGTATCAAGGAATTGTTGTGCCAACAGTGATGTATGGGGCTGAGACATGGGCTCTGAAGAAAAAGGAGAAAAGAGGGCTGGATGTGATGGAGATGAGCTGCTTGAGGAGTATGTGTGGAGTTACTCGTAGAGACAGATTGAGGAATGAAGAGATACGTAGGAGAGTGGGGCAGCAGGAACATTTGTCAGCCAGAGTGGACAGAAGGGTGCTGAGCTGGTATGGTCATGTTGAACGAATGGGAGATGAAAGGCTTACAAAGAGAATATGTGAGTCAGGTACAAGGGGAGATAGAAGGGCAGGAAGACCCCCATTGAGATGGAGAGACTGTGTAAGAAAGGCTTTGGATGATAGAGGAATGACTATAGATCAGGCAGGGGAAGTGGTGGTGGACAGGAGTGAATGGAGAATGCTTGTGAATAGTTGAGTGAACACGTGGTCATTTTGAGTAAGGGGTCGGGCGCAGGTTCGACTAGATAATAGTCCATCAGGCGCCTGGCCCGGGGGGACGATTAATATGAAGGGTGTGCCTGGAAGTGTGGTGGGAGGGCTTGTGGCTTTGGCTCCGCTGCATGTCTGCCTGCCGAGATCGGAACCTCTCCGGGTGGTCAGGGGCCGGGGGAGTGCTGGAGCGACCTTGGTAACCCTGGTCTCTGGGTATTCTCCTGGGTGACCTGGATGTGTGTGAGTTTGTGTTTTTTTATCTGTGTTTATTTTTTGTTTTATGTTGTTTTTGTGTTTTCCCTGTTCTTGCTCTGTCTTGAGTCGGCTACCCCCAAAATGGGGATTGGGCCTGAGCATATAGATAGATAGATAGATAGACAAAGCCCACCGACACACCATAATATACCATCGCTGTTTCCAAAACATTACCATTGTATGAAAATTCCCATATTCATAATTTGCTATGGGGGCAGTGTCTAGTAAACAGCTCAATACAGTATATGGCATTTGATAGAGAGAGGTGTCCGGGATTGTGAGATGAAACAGAGAGACAGTGGCGTTGCAGCTTCGAGAAGTCAAAGAGTTGCAATTCAGAAGACAACCAGACGTCGTAGGTTTATGAAGGTAAGACCACGAACGAGCCGGTTGCAATGCTCAAACTGTCTCAATGTCTCACTCGCCTTCTGGAATAAGGTCTCCTGAATTCATCATGTTGAGCGGTTGAATCTACAGGCTGTTAGTCTATGTCCGGAGGTATAGTTGGAACATTAAAAAGAAAAGATAGCGTAATGCATAAATGCGTGAAATTTCGGTGTGAGTATCCTAGGTTCGAATCCTTGGAGTGCCACATGTATTTGTTGATTTCATTAATTGAGTTTAGAAGTGAAGTTGGTTGGTGAAAAAATATAATAAAATATTCCTTGACTTTGGAGGTAGCAAGTCTCTCACCTTAGATATGAACTATGTGGGGATTACATACTATGGATGGGATTGTATTAAATTTGAGAAAGAGATAACATTTGTCTTAATAAATGCTAAGCATTTAATAGCAGACTAATCATCAGCCATCTACTGAGCCAAGAGGTCAATTGCCTCTACTAGTTAGTTATGTAGAGCAGATTAACCAGACCACTGAGCTCCATACGGAACTCTCATAGGTTTGCCTCTACTAGTACTTAGATACTAAAAATACATACCTGTATGATCAAATATCTATTGAAATATTGATAACATTAAATTTGATATAGGCTAACTAACTGACAGTATGTATCTAGTCATCAGCTACCCACCAAATAAAATAAGATTAACAGCCTCCTGAACAACCCCATTAAGAGGGGATGGGCGTATTTATTTGCTTACTTATTTATCTTTTAGGAATAGGAACTTTATATGTTGTTTCTGTTCGGGCTCTGTCTCGCGTTGGCCACCCCCAACAATGGGGTATGTGCTGGAGTATATACATACAGTATATTTATCTTTTCGTTACTTTTTTCAGTTTCCTCCCTAGACCTCCACCAAGCTTAAAAAAAATATCCCAAGATTAATTAGTAAATTTTTTCTACTGAAAAATTTCCTGCCCATAGGCCGATTAGTAGTACTGTATATTACAGGCTCGCTATTGCTTGCCAGGAATAAATCTACACCTAAATTGCACAAAAGGTCTTAATACTGACAAAGAAATGGGACAAGAGGTCTTAAAATCGCCAAACTAATGGAGCGAATGTCTTAAAATCTCATAACTAGTGGGGAGAAGGCGGTCCAGAAAAAACAAATACTATCGTATAAATACAATAGAATATGACTCTTTTGTGATCTCGTATGTCTCTGTGACGTCACGATCTCTCCTACAGCACGACGTAGGACGAGTAGATCGTATATTATAGGATTGTGAATGGGTTGAGTTATAAAAGGCCTAATATGCTATTAAGCAATATTGCCATGGTCTTATGTAGTATGTATGAATTTGTCGTATATATTAATATAATTTATCGTATAGAGCAACCTAGATGCGGTACGATAATTTGGGCTCCTGGCGGTTTGCCAAGGCAACAAGGTGTGCTTTTGAGGGACGCCAGAGCCTTCACGAACACCAACCAGTTAACATCTAAATTTTCCGCCCTCAGTTGATCGAGCTTTTGTGTCTCTAATCACAATACACACAGCTACACCATCACGACGCTCTCATCGACACCATGACTGACCGACAGATAAGCATAATAATCATGTCCATTCCCATGTAATCATTTATTCTTTCTTTAACTTGACTCGAGTCTTGGGACCGAAGTCTCGTTCCCCATTGTCCACCGCCATATTGGGTAAAACGTTCTCCCTTGCCTCATTGCCACGTGGAACTATTGGTGAGTTAATTCCTGGCTAATATTAACCCTTATAACCTTACCCTATATATACATTTATTATGTGAGACCTTTGGATATAAATTAGCTTGTTTCAGATTGAATTCAATTTAGATATAGAGTAGTTTTCATTTAGATTGATTTTATTTTATTCATTATAGCTTAGTAATATTTAACTTCCATTGATAGTTTACCACAAATACTGTACCTCCCCATTAAAGGCTTGCAAAGCTTAGTGACTAAAAATATTATCTTCTCAGCTTCAGTAACTCTACTGTATTGTACAGTAGCTTGGTATTATGCTACAAACAATCAATTTTGGCCAATACTACAAGTTCAATCTGACACTGTAAGATTATGTACTGTATGTATGTACAGTATGTATAAACTCAGGCACATACCCCATAGCTGACTCGAGGCACGAGCCTAAACAGGGATAACACATAACATAAAAAAAAATATATAAATTCACACACATCTAGGTCACCCACAGAGACCAAGGATCACTCTAGCAAATTATAATGTAAAACTTACAAAATATAAAAACTAACACAGGAACAACACACTATAATGACAAAAGAAATAATCAAAATCACTTTGGAAATAATGATCTAGCAAAATACACTGATAGATTCAAAACCGATGTGATGTAGTAAATAAATAAAGTTAGACAGGTTCCAAACTGAAATAATCTCATCATTGGCTATCCACAGCAGCAAGATTAATGAGTAAAGTCACCTGTAGCCTACACGACCGCTGGTGGCACAAAAGCTTGTGGATAAGGTCCTCAACAGGAATCCCCATTTCTTTACAAGTTATTAGAGAAATATGGGCAACATTGTAAGCTTAATATATTCAAGCAAATTCAAGAACTCTCCGATGATCGACATTATTGAGTATATACAGTATATTAACTTGAATAAGGGGGGGGGGGGTATCAACTCTAAAATACTTGAGTGATGCTATCCTACTGTAAATGAGAGTAAACATACTAATCATCAGCCATCCACTGAGCAAAAATAAGGTTGACTGCTGCCTGTACATCCCCGTTGGTGGCCTGCAAAGCTTGGCGACTAAGGTCCTCGTCAGGGATCCCCATCTCTCTCATCAGCTGTAGAGATTCTTCTAGGTTGGGGATCTGGGCGGTGGCGGCAGCTGAGACCGGACCAGAGGAGGAGGAGGAGGAAGGAGACGGACCGGAGGCCTGTAATATTATTACATCGTAAATATTTATCTAAATATATAATTTATACCGTACAGTATTATAGGTTTGAGTCCAGAAGGGAAGAAAGGAAAACCTAATACTGTATTTAGTAGTGGCCCCAGAATCATTGACGATATGCCTTATACAGTAATGGCTCTTTTTGAACCCAAGAGTCAGCTGTTCAAATCACCAGAGACCAATTCATCGTAAGCGTATGCTCATAATTACTTACGGACTTGTCCTTATGATGCGGATGCCACTACGAAAAAAATAATTAGAAAATAATAAAAATAAAAAGATTAGAACTCTTATCTGTTTTACGCTTCCCGTAGTGCAGATGTTTGCTTAGCGTGGGTTCGCATCGAGACGCTGACGCGTTCTCTTCCTTCACGCTACGGAGGTCAGCGCCGAGCGGACATGTGTCCCGACCTCTCTTCAGTCCGGATAGTGAGCCTTTTGCTCATTTGTACTAATCTGAGATGTTCTAGAGTAGGCTTAGAATAGTTAGGTCGGGCGTGCTGATTGGCGTAACCCCCAGGAGTTGTGTTTAACCTCTCCGCCTCGGCAGTCATCTTACGCTCTGTACCCGCGGAATCGAAGCGTGTTGGGCGTTATGGGCTTATTTTCTTAATTAAAATGTAAAACGGGGATGGGCCTGAATGGGGATTGCCTGAATGGGCCAAAATGGGGATTGGGCCTGAGCATATAGATAGATAGATAGAAAATGTAAAACTTGCAAACAAAGTCAAACCAAAACTGGGACAAAGACAATATAAAGTCAAAACAAAATATCAAAATCGCTATGTGGAAACAACGCTTACTAAAATAACATTTATGAAATGAAAGAACACAATCCACCACATAGGGTGTACATCACTACATGAGCAAGTTAATCTGGTTCCCAAGCAAACTAATTGCACACATAACAACGCACTATCGTCACGTTCAGGGAATTAGTCAATTTGAGAAGTCCTGGACGTTCTGGCAAATATTACTAAACTTTGCATGAATAAAAGAAACTACAATTAGTGTTAAAATGTTAATTTAAAATCAAATTTGCAACATGAAAAGACATTAACAATAGTACAAAATAAAAATATTGATAAGATATATAATATTACAAAAAAATTATAAAAAAATAGATACACCTGTATAGCACTCACTAACGATAGTGCTATCGGGTAGGTACCTGTAAGCATAGCATGCCTCAAGTGACCCCTATCAATAACTACCTTACAAATAACCTACATTTATCGTACAAATAAACTAAGGAAATCGCAAAAACAAGCAATTGATACTATCGACAATGAATAGATATAATATAAAGACAAATAATTACCTAAGCAATGGTAATATGTAGAAAGATCAGCTAAAATGGAAAATGAAGTATATACATATTGTTATCTTGATCCTTGTGTTGACCGGACATCACTATGTTGTCGGGTTGTTGTGTTACGCGGTCATGAATATTATGTGCGCGGGAGTATAAGAGGCCTACCGAGGTCTGCGTTGGAAGTTCGGTGTCGAGTATAAGAGGCTTTCCGAAGTGCGGGGGTTAAGGGTGCTTTTTGTGATGGCGTTACCTCGGGTCGGTATAAGACGGGGACGCCATTGTTGTGTTTTTATTTTCCCTCTAGTTTTAGCCTTACGAGTTAGGATTAGAGGCTTTTTATTACTATAAGGGCAACGTTCTACAATTGCTGTATACTGATTCACCTGCGGGCAACTTGTTTGAGAAGGTGGGTGTGGATGAGTTCCCTCTGGCATTGTTACCGTCTTTTCCGGTTTTGGCCCACAGATTCTTTACGCAACATGATTTATCCATGCCCTTTTTGCAGGCGGCTGACCCCTCCATCCCGTACTGGCTTTTATCATCACCTATGGTTTGTACATTTCTTGCTCAGGGTCCTAAGTCTTCGCTCCCTGCTGTTCAGAGGTGTGTCGCCCATCAGCACATGCTACGTCATGCCCCTGCCCGTGTCATATACACTGATGGGTCTAAAAGGGATGGGAAAGTTGGTTCTGCTGCGGTTTCAGAAGCTTCTGTTTTTAGCTTGGCTTTATCCCCATATTCATCTGTTTTTACAGCTGAATTGCGTGCATTGTTGGGGGCAGTTGATATGGTCCCTTCCTTTCCAGTCAACACCCCTCGGGTGGTTATTTATAGTGACTGCCTGAGTGCCCTTATGGCATTACAAGATATTTCTACGAGGGATCCACTTATTTCCACTATTCTCCGACGAATACATGACCTTTCCTTGGCCAATTGGAAAATCCAGTTTTGCTGGGTTCCTGCCCATGTGGGCATAGCGGGTAATGAGAGAGCGGATCGGCTCGCTAAAACAGCCTGTATCGGTCCAGGAGCAGGTCCTCTCTTGCACCTATCTGACATGAAAGCCGTAGCTCGAGAAGTCACCTATCATGCATGGCAATGAGAGTGGTCTTCACAGCCCCTTACCATCAATATTTGTGCTATTAAAATGTAAAACTTGCAAACTAAACAATCAAAGATGTGGTTTCTGTGTGGCCTTCCTCTTTTCAGGACAGGCGCAGGGATCAAGTCGTACTCACTCGTCTCCATATTAGTCATACCCGCTACACACATGGACACTTAATGACCACTCCACATGCTCCTCCTCCATGGTGTACTACTTATGACACAAGCATTACTGTGCGGCACTTTCTCGTTGACTGTCCACTGTATGTTAGGCAGCGGCAGCGTTATTTTTTTCAGCCTTTTAAGTCTATCCTGTTTGACAGTCCTTATTTTGATATTGTCAACCTATTTGCTTTCCTTAAATAAATTATTATCTTTCAACTGATCTAATATTTTTTATTTTCTCTAGTCAAATTTTATTGTCTCTTTTAATGTTGATTTCTTTTCTTTCTTTTTATGGTGAACAAGTTTGATTGATTTTACCCCTTTTATTTATATTCTTTTAACCCATTTCCACTTTTAAACCCTCCCCAGCCTTATGAGGGCTTCTGCCCAGTAGGCTGTTGACAAATAGTTTTATTATAATTATTATTATATATACTGTACTGTATATATATACTGTACTGTATATATATACTATACATGTACAGTAACACCTCGATTTTCCGGCATTCAAGCATCCGGTAGAGGTTTTAGGAAATTATTTAAAACAAAAATCGTCTTACCAGCATCATTTCATCATAACAAATAATAAATACATATAATTTAAAATTAAAATGTAAAACTTGCAAACTAAACAAACCAAAATTGGGACAAGGACAATATAAAGTCAAATTAAATTATCAAAATCGCTATGTGGAAACAACGTTTACTAAAATGAAAATTATTAAATAAAAGAACACAATATTAGGAAAAAACTATTTAAAAAGCACCAATAAGAAAATACTGTATATATATATATATATATAAAATAGTCCGTGGTTCTAAGCGGGTAACGGTGACGTCAGTAGAACAAGCGGGTGCCCAACCCCGAAAGGGGTTGAAATAGGGGAGCTATCCCCCCGCCAAAGGCGGCTTTCTAGGGCCTTTCCTACCTGATGCTGAGAGGATTGGGTTCTAGTCATGTGGTGATCTGTGTGTGTTCGTTGTTTTGTCTTGTGTTGTGTGTTTTCCTGTTCTTGCTCTGTCTTGAGTCGGCCACCCCCAAGGAAAAAAAAAAAAAAAAAAAAAAAAATAGAGAGGAAAATATAAATAAAAAATAGGAAAAGTGGGATTGGGCCTGAGCATATAGATAGATAGATAGATAGACTACTGGAAAGGGGGGGGGGGGGGAGGAGTCTAGTATCTGATAACAGAGAGAGGGGGGGAGGGGGAGGGGGTGATACACTTGTCCTTGGGTTAGCTGTTATAAGATCATCATCTATCTATCTATCTATTGCCTGACGCCGTGATCCCCGAAGGGGTGGCCACGAACGAACCGCCCCCATGCACCTCTGTCCCCAGTCAGTCGATGCTCCTCCCCCCAACCAGCACCGCCTTCGTTCATGTACTTCCTCACTCTCTTATTATGGGGGATAATTTTAGAAGGCTTCCTGGATTACGGCGCACTATCACCATACATCACTTGACCTAGTTAAATCTCTATAATGTGTTTACACTCAGGAGAAATTGTTAAAAAAAACTAAAAAAAAATCCGAAGTTACCCCAGTTTACGGTACTTATAAATTGGTGAGTTGAGAACATTACTATTAAAATGGTATAGTAATGTGTGTTTGTTTATTATATTAAGGCTGATAATACAGATAGCCATTAGGGGGTATTTTCTTAGGGTTTATGGGCATTTATAGGAGTAATGTTCAACTAACCGGACTTTTCAATTTTCCGGAGGTTTCAAATCCCCCTGAGTGCCGGAAAATCGGGGTGTTATATATATATATATATATATATATATATATATATATATATATATATATATATATAAGCTGCGGCGGTCGAGTGGTGAGCACGCTCACGTGTGAATCTGCTTGACCTGGGTTCGATCCCAGCCCCAGGTGGACATTTAGTGAGTGTTGTAGTACGTCCTAGCATGTTTTACATGCTTGCACCCAGTCGGGGGACACCTCGACGACGTATACAGACTAATAATACACATAACAAAGCCACTCCAACAGCTTCTTATCTCTCCAACACCCCTTCTCCCCTCTCTACACTCTTTAGAAAAATAGGAAAAGTAGAATGTAGATACGAGGTGCCGTTGTAAAGGCTTATCCCTCAATCCCTTCACCTGAACTGACCTGACCTAATTATTAGTACAAATGAAAGTGAATAAAAAATATGCATATCAGTATCGTAATAATATGTACAAGTGAAAGCGACACATAATATTGGTTACAAATAGCAAAATAAATTAATATACACGAGTCATGACATTATAATAATCCTGACAATAACAGGTGTGATTAGTGACTAAAATTGCCTAACCAAAACAATGGGAGTTGCAAGAGAATTAGTGCATCCAATCCAAGGTCATATAATGTGTTCGGACGCGGCGTGGTTCTGGCGGCAAAGTTACCGATATCCATCACATTATCACAAGACAATCACTTGATGTAGTCTTCGACATTTTTAGGAAGAAGGTTTGTAACCCATTCCATTGCAGAGATATTAAGAGTTGAAAAACACGAAAAACACCCCGGAGAGTAGAGGCACGAAAACACAAACCCACCTGGGGTCCATGGGTTAAGTACAGCATTCATAAATACAGTAGTCCCTCGAATTTTGCGTGTTTCAAATTTGCGAAATTTCGATTTTGCGAACGGGACCGAAGATTTGACCTTTTTTGCGGAACTTGATATGTGCGATATTACTTGAGTTTTGCGGGTGGCGCCAAATGATACGGGGTTTCCGCACTAGTTTTCGGGGGGGAGGGGTAGCAGGGTAGTGACGTCGGGCCGCCCTGCGGCCCATTGTTTACAGTTTATAGATTCTCCCACGCTCCTATACGTTCTCACGCCCTCGCATAATCGACTTCCTTGGGCAAAATTGAAGTGTTACCTGTGCCCTGGGTCCCCTGAACTATAAACCCCTAGGTCCCCTGAACTATAAACCCCTGGGTCCCCTGAACTATAAACCACAAGTATTTTCTTTGCAAAATAAAAATAAAGGATACAAACAAACAAAAAATCTTTTGTTTAACACCCTGAATCTGTATTTCTGTGTTTTTCTTTATTGTAGGATGTATAATTAAGTGTATGTGTCATAATGTGTGTACAAACAAGGACGAAAATCACCAAAAAATAGGCCCTCGATGATGAGATGTCGACCATATTCAATTAATCCCATAAGGTTAGTTATTTGAAATTTGCGATTTTGAATTTTGCAGGCCGCAATGTCGACCATATTCTCGCAAAATTTGAGGGAGTACTGTAGTGACAAAGGGAATAAATTTACAGTCAGCTGACATAAAACCGATAACAGTATAGTATATAGCATCTTAATGAAGCTCACCCTTGTAGCGGAGGCAGCGAGGGCATTCTGGAGGGCATTACTGAACATCTCGTGTGTGATGGGTCCAGGTCCGGGTGGTGGCATGCCTGTGGTTAGGGCTGGGGTGTTGAAGGGGGTGGTGGTGGCAGCGGAGGGGGTGGTGGGTATACTACGAGGGGCACTGGTGGGCAGGTAGGAGGAGCTGCTGCCACTGTTGCCACCACCACTGTTGCTGCTACCTGTTAAAGATGTACACAGTTGAGGTGGATTTGAACAAGCACTATATTTTATATTTTTTCACCAACCAACTTGGGAAACAGATTAACTTGCTCATGTAGTAATGTACACCCTATGTGGTGAATTGTGTTCTTTTATTTATAAATTATTATTTTACTTAAGCGTTGTTTCCACATAGCGATTTTGATTAGTTGTTTTGTCTTTTTACAGTGTTCGTATAAGTTTTGGTTTGTTTATTTTGCAAGTTTTACATTATAATTACTTCTAAACTCAATTAATGAAATCAACAAATACATGTGGCACTCCAAGGACTCGAACCTAGGATACTCACACCGAAATTCTGCGCATTTATGCCTTACGCTATCAAGTAAAGTTTGATAGTACAGTAGTAGTAGGAGTAGGCAGTCCCGCCAGGGCAGTACTACCACCAAGGTAACGGGAGACTCAAGGAATAGCCTGAATTCCAGTAACTCTCCAAGGCCTTGGTAGCTGGATACACATTTTTCTGCCTAACACATTAGGGGTATCAGGCAAGCCTTCTAGATATACTATACATATGCAACTACACCACACTGCCCTAAACTGTCTTCGTGGCGCAATGCATAAGTGTGTTGATTTTCGGTGTGAGCGTCCTGGGTTCGAATCCCCGGACTGCCACATGTGTTTGTTAATTTCAATAATTGAGTTTAGGAGTAAAGTTGGTTAGTGGAGAGAACATAATAATCCTATATCCATTAACATTCATCTTCCCACTACACATCATAAATTCCTAACACTTACTTAACCCAACAAAATACCATGGCTGCTGCAATCATTACAGCATGTCCTAATGGCAGCCCTCCAGGCAGCCCTGTTCTGAGATATCTCACTTGTCAGGTTTTAAATTTCAAGATCAGACCGTACGGTCTGGTTCAATGTCTTTCTTGGGTCTATCCCTTGGTGCAGCTCCCTCTCCGTTCACAGACTTGCATCTTTTCACCCAACTTAGTTCATCTATCCTCTCCATGCCTAAACCATCCAAGCCTGCTTGTACACATCTAATCACTGATACTCTTCATACCTAGCCGTCTCCTCAGCTCTTTACTAGATATCCTATCTTACGAATTGGCCCCACATATCTATCTCCCAATTCTCACCTCATTATGTTCTATTCTCATGATATCATCCACTTTGATACGCCACGTTTCTGAAGCATAGGTCATTGCGCGCCTAATACAGCTCGGTCCCGCATAGTGCGAGAAATTGGTCGATACAGTGCGTCGCACTATGTGAAAAAACGTAATTGGTCGATCGGTCCTCCATATAGCACACATATCTTTCCTTATATCGTTATTTATACTGACACAAACATACCAAGAACAAATGTTAATGATAAATATAGCATATCAATGGTAAATTAGACCTTTCCTTACCTTAAATTCTATACTTGATATGATCACAAACCCGAGAATGCGAGATAGCGTCACACAGTATGGAGTAAAAAATGTCTGACTGACCAGCCTCCCTCCATGCCCAAGCTGCTCAAACACCAGTGATGCCACGAGTCAGGCAGGAAATTTATCGCACTGTACACATTTTGGCCGCACTAATAGAAAACTCCCCGGATTTCACCCATATTGCCACCCGACTCGCAATAAAAGATTGTATTCGCATTGGTTGATAATTTTGTGTTTAATATTTTCATTGTTCGCACTAATCGAAATTCGCACTGTTTGAACTCGTTTTGTACGGGACCGAGCTGTACATATACGGCGGATCCAGTTCGGATTATCCGGTCTGGAAACAGCTCTAGTTGTTCCCCCAAACAAATAATAAAATATACCATACAACAACTGACCTATACATGCATAAGTTATGCTATTCACGTTTTACATTATTTTGTTATGTTAGGATACAGCAAGGAAGTGTCAAACCACAACAATTTGGTTTTATGTCTGGAATGAATGCAAGAGGGACCACAGGAAAATTAACATGAAATTGTATGGTTTATGTCATTTAATCACTTTCAAAGAACTATATAGAACTGTAAAGCATAATTCTAAGTTTGCACACTTAACAAAAACAAGATACCGGTAACTAAAAAGAAGGGACTGGGTTTACCAGCCTGCAGCATGTACTGACCTGTGGCACTAGCGAGGGCAGCAGCCAGCTGGGCCGGGGTGATAGGTTGGAAGGATACTGAACCACTGGCACGACTACCTCCTCCTCCAACAGAATCCTCAGACTGTAAAGTTAATAAAGGTTAAACACTTACGGTAACAATCCAGGAGGTAAGGGGGGCTTCATCTAATGGTGGAAGAAAAAAAGAATATGCCTCACGCATCCTACTGCGTGTCGTACAAGGCGACTAATAGAGGGGATGGCGATAGACTTGTGGACCAACAGCCATTACTATGCAATAAAGTCTTTATCTTAGCACTGTCTTGGTATGGGACTGCCGAGGCTGGTGGGGTGCGGATAGGTGCCACAAGGGACTGAGTCTTACCTGGGAGCTGTTTGGCACCACACTTGTGGTGTCGGCAACAGTGTTTGCATGTTGGAACAGTGTTGGAGCAGGACTTTATTGTTCTATAGTCCAAATTGCCTAATATACAGTGTAGTCTTGTTATGGTGCTGTCGTTTTGTAACACTGTTAAGGCTGGTGTGGTTGCAGATACTGCAGGAGCAAGTGCTTCAGGGGGACTCTGTTGAGTCTTGCTGAGGCACGGTTACTATACCAACATCAGCGACAGTGATGACTTGGTGGGGCAGTGCTGTGGCGGGACTTTATTGTACTACAGTACACTCCAACTACTGAAAGGCAACCCCGTCTGAGCCGTTGCAATGCATGTAATGGAAAAATTATGCTAAACTATTGTATGTATGTATGGTATGTACTCAAGGAACTTTCAAAGCATGTTACTAACAGACATTTTGTGACTCGATAGTCTGATTAAACTACTTATTAAAATAAAATAGAAATGATAAAACTAAGAGAAATTTGTTCCTTATGTCAATATTATTGAGAAATGTTATCTATTCACAAGTCTACGATTTATTATGCAGTTTCGAATCCTGCATATTAATCTGAGCATGTACATATACAGTATTCCACCTGCGCTATGGTAACCTAATGTATAGACGAATGGAAGGAGTAATTAATGAGGCACTTAACCCTCGGGAAGGCCTCGCTATAAATTGCTCCTGAACCAGAATGAATTATAATTTTTCACCAACCAACTTCACTTCTAAACTCAATTAATGAAATCAACAAATACATGTGGCACTCCAAGGACTCGAACCTAGGACACTCGCACCAAAATTCCGCGCACCTATGCATTACGCTATCAAGACAGTATACCTGGTCATGATCCATATCGTCATCATCTGAGAGAGAATCCATAGAGTATGACACGTGGTGGGAGCGCCGTGTGGGTGAAGTGGATGAAGTTTCTGATGCCAGTAATGTTGCCACGTACTGAGCCACACGACCCACCGCCGGAGCTGCCTCAACAACCCTGCAATAATTATTATCAAACATTATCTTGAGTTGATTAGTTGTTTTGTGTTTTTACTGTGTTAGTCCAATTTTTTTTTTTTTTTTTTTTTTTTTTTTTTTTTTTTTTTTTTTTTTTAAAGAGACAATGAACGGAGGAAGGAAAAACACAGATAAAACAAAAAGGTCCATGTGCCTAAAGGCATCCTCCATTCATAAAATGTTTGTAATAACTGGATTTAAACATTTGCAGATTGTAAGTTTGTGGAAAGCAATTCGAGGGAAGTGAATTCCAAAGAGTAGTAGCTCTGGGGATAAATGAATTCTGATAAGCAGAAGTTCTGCATTGTGGAGGAGAAAGTGTAAATTCATGGGCGCTCTCAGCTGCCCTAGTTATACGCGGAAAGATGTGGAGAGGCGGCACAATTGAAGCAAGTTCCTCGGAACAATTGCTGTGAAAATATCTGTAGAATAATTCAAGGGATGCAACGTTTCTTCGTATGGATAATGTAGGAAGGTCCTGTGTGATTGCAGGGTTATTGATTAATCTAATAGCTTTATTTTGAATTTTGTCCAACTGCCTCAATGCAACCACTCCACTTCCACCCCACAGAGGTGTACAGTAATCCATCTGAGAACGCACATGACTTTTATATATCATGGCCAACTGCTCGTCAGTGAAGAATTCTCGAACTCGGTACAGGAGTCCCAGTTTTTTAGAGGCATTCTTAGCAATGCTTCTAACATAATGTGTCCAGCTCAAGTTAGTAGTTAATGTTACACCGAGAATGTCAATACTAGGGGAAGTGGGAATATTTACATCATTAAAAAATATATGGGAGTCAGTGAGATTCTGTCGGTTAGAAAATTGAATGTATTTGGTTTTCTGTGCATTAAAGGAAACTAGATTCTTTTGTCCCCATCCATCAATTCTAGAAAGGTCCTGGTTCAGAGAAATTGCAGTGTTTATTTTTGAATTTATAAGATCGGGTTGGGTGAAAGAATTGGTAAATGTGAAGGAACTGTGGAGTGTTGAGTCATCTGCGTAGGAATGTATTGGATTATGAGTGGTAGATATGAGATCATTGATATGAATGAGGAACAGAATTGGGGCCAAAACTGATCCCTGGGGAACACCAGCATTTATTGAGTGAAATTGAGAATAAAGGCCATCTACCATTACACATATTTTTCTGTTATGAAGATAAGAAGAAATTAGTGGAACTAATGATGCAAGGCCGTAGTGTGACATCTTCGACAATAAAGATTGATGCCAGACTCTATCAAATGCCTTTGATATATCCAGTGCTATTGTATGTGTTTCACCATGTTGGTCTGTAGCTTGGTTGATTTGATGCGTAAGAAGGCAAAGCATGTCTGCAGTTGATCGACATCGTCTAAAACCATATTGCCTATCACTGATTAATTTATTATTCTCAAGATGCTTAATTATGTGATTATTTAATATAATTTCAAAGACTTTACCAAGAGTGGAAGTTATAGCTATTGGTCTGTAGTTTGATGGATCTGAAGAGGCACCTTTTTTAGGAACTGGATGGATGTTTGCTTCTTTCCAGGGTACTGGGAAGCATGAGGTATGAGTACACAGACGGAAAATTTTTGCCAATACAGGAGCGAGCACCAAGGAGCAATTCTTAAGTACTATTGGAGGAATTTCATCTGGACCAGGAGCCTTATCTACTGAGATTTGTTTATTTTGCAAGTTTTACATTATAATTACCTATAAGAATATAAATGGTATTTATTTGGTATTTATTGGCAAATGTGAAGGCGATAAGCTAAGTGAGAACTTTGAGGTCAACGTAGGAGTAAGCCAGGAATGTGTCATTTCACCTTTGCTGTTTACTATATAGCCTACATGGATGGGCAAAATAAAAGGTAAAGTTGAGGGGGGGTGGGGTATACAGGGGGGGAAGAGTGGAGGATGTGGTATAGGGAGATACTACTACTTTCTATATGTCATCCAATTTTGAGACATTTCTCAGCACTGGCATGGTACTTTGGGTAAGTGGCTGGAACGAATTAATTAATTCTCATAAGGCCTGTTATTTCTAAAACACGGTTTTGATATAAACGGTACGTGCACGGTACGAATTAACCGCGTATATCGAGACCTGACTGTATATAGTCTGTTTTTATCCCGCTGATGGTAGATTGCTATCTCTCCATTTTGATTACTACGCTAGTACCATGATTTTATAGCGAAATATGTTGCTAATTATGAAAACTTGGCAATAATATGATGCAGAGACATAGCGGTATCATATTTTTCCAGCAAGAATCAAGCAATCAGATGCTAAAGGATTCAATTTACCGTCAGCTGGAAAGAAATGGACTATAGTTAAAATCACATACTGTAGTGAATACGAGTCCATGTTGCAAACTGTATACTGTAATAGAATTATAACTGTGACTATACTTAGTGAGGTTGTCCGGGTTGGTGAGTCCCAGGAAGAGCTCTGGGTCCTGTAGTAGTGCCAGGGCTGCTGGGTCACTGCGGACTATGGGACAACCGGACACTATCTTCTCATACATCTCAGGAGTGCACAGTTTCTGAAGGGGGAAGAGGTTATCTATAATCAGATGATGCCAATTTAATATAATTATAACTACCTCCAAACAATTTTATTATTTATTTTTGTTTATTCCCGCATAATTTTTATTTCATCTATTTTTGTATTACAGTACTGTCTTGAGAAACATAGTTTCTCGTATTTTGTTACTTAACTCATAACATTTAAATTTGGAACAAAGTAACTTCTTTGCTTACAAACAAAGAGTATACCGGTACTTACTTGAATTGAATCTCGAAAATTGGGGCTAGCTGCAACATTTCTTAAGGACACCAGCAGTGTCTGAACTTCAGGCAGACTCAAAGGTGCCACGCTGGGGGTTGTCTTTTCTACAATAAAGGAAAAAATGTCAAGATAAACAAATTTCGATAGAAAACTGTAATGGGGTACACAAAGGAAAAGTCAAGTTCACAGGGATGTTGGTCTTTAACCCTTCCTTCCCGGAAGGGCTCTTGAACGCCCATAAAAAAGCATACCCAAGCTGCCCGGAAGGGCTCTTGAACGCCCAGTGGTTGAAAGCCTGTGAGCTTGGTGTGCGAGGCGTCGGTCCGACGCATGTAAACAACAGCCGGCTGGACCGACGCCCCGCATCTCCGGCCACAAGAAGGAGTACGTCGCTTGTTCGTGTGTGCCTGTATGTTATTGTTAAGTATCGAAAAGTAGTGTAAATTGGCTGTTTTTGCCATAAAGTTATCTCCAATGAAATCATCATTACAACTGAACCAGTTGACTTAGAGAGCTCTACTTAACGCCATTCTACAGGTAAGAAACACATCTACGCTTGGGGATGCGCGGGAATGCGAAAGAAGTCAGAATAACAAAGATACGGTAGCCTAGGTGTAGACGTTTTTCGGCCAAAACACCCGGGTTTCGGGGAATATATATATAATACATAGCCGGGGCTGGAGGGTTAAACCCCTTCACATAAAATACTACAGTACTACTACTAATAAATATGCAGTCTCAAAAGCGCTAATTGTTCCAGAGGAATGCACTAGAGCTTGGATCAAATTACTGTATATCACAGCAATAACAGGAACAGTGACATATATAAATAAAGAACTTACAAAAATTTATAGATGATCCTCCATCACACCATCGTTTGTAAGGTTGCAGCTACTTGAGCTGCTTCTTAAAATTCAACAGATGTGAACTGTCTCATGGACTGTGATAACTGATTTACGTGTATATAACACTGGGGCAACATAGGAAAAGGACCAATCCGGGAAATAAGACTGTTAAGCAGCTCCAGGATCACACCGGGCTGGTCTATCAGAATAAGAGTTGAGCCTTCTCTGTCATACCCATAGCTTACGCTGACTGTTTCTTTCACTTATATTTTTTTCTAGATCTCAAATGGCGGCGTCTCTTCCGTAGACTGACCTCTCTACTGTCAACCTAGGTTGGCTGACTGGGAGTTTTACATTATTATTTCAACTGGCAACTAGTGTAGATAAGTTCAAGATGAAGAATAAAAGGGGTTCTTGGTAGAATAATGAAAATAAACCTAGATGTCTTACTCAACAATAACTGAACTTTCTTAGTACAGTAGATAATATGAACATACAACCCATAAAACAAAAAATATTACCAAAACTACCACTCATTTTCCCATGGTTTTACTTTTTGGTTTTAGGTAGTTTGCATCATCATACAGTAGTTGAAATTAGTTACAATCCCCGAAAAATGTTATTTCTCCCATTATCCAACGATATTAAAACACTCAGATGTAAGTCATTTTCAGAGTAAATAAACAATTTGTTTTGCCTTTCCCATGACTTATTGAAATCAGCATCTATTTTAACAGTAAGGGGCTTAATAAGAGTTTCACTGCCGTCAAAGTAGCCTGGAGACGTTTCTGTCATGGCCATCCTCTAGTGGGGGGAGATGATGATGATGATGATGAATAGGGAGTCTTATAGGGAGAATGTTTTGTTTTTACAGTACTTTATATAGTGCACATAAAATATATCTCCGGAGATTGAAACACATTTTAATATGATCTTTGCAACATCCTTATTCTATACTAACCTTCAAACATTGAGAAATAATTAGTGGTAGTTTCGGTAATAAGTACCCATAAGACATTACAGTAATCAACACTAGACTGGACAATTGAGTGGATCAATATTAAGAGGCAACATCTATCCAGGAATTGTCTAACAGACAATTCTATTCATAATAATTGTAAGACAATTCTATTCATAATAATTGTAAGTTAAAATGTACAGTATCAGTACTCCACAATTCTGAACAAACTCGCTGGACGGAGTTGAGACTCGCCAATATTTTCAGTATCATCTCTTTTATTGCCTCAGAATATAATGATCTCAGGCTTTTCATTATTCACTTTAAGATTCCTCATTGTCATCCAGATCTTAATGTCAGACATCAGGAATTGCATTGTTATCTAAGTTACATCTTCAACATTCGTAATTTTTCCCAGAAATTAGACTGTCATCTATGTACAAGTGATACCAGTAGGTAATAACATTATTATCAAGTAGGGATGTCAAGCTACTGGTAGTGTTAGCAAAAATAATAGGAGAATAATTCCATAGTTCCAAAAGGGTTACTGTTGTTGATAGGGATGTAAATGACACTTTTCTGGTGGAATAATTAAATTGTTTCTGTCTTTCGTATCAAACCCGTAAATCTTAAAAGGGAATTTTATGTGCATCTTTAAAAGAAATCATGGAAAATTCTATCTAACAGACTTATGTAAAGGTTATATATTAGCCTATTGTTATGAATGTTGTTTTAGGTTATCCACTGACCACAAGTAGGTAGACAGTGAATCATGGAGCCTGAGGTGATGCCGGCATCTTGGAGGGTGTCCGAGTCCTTCAGTAGTACGCCACAGTGGATTAGTTCTGAAACAATACAGTAGACAAATTAAGGGGAGATGAACCGTTTTTCTGGTCCCCCTTCTTCCTCATGTTTAACCCCATTAGTTTTCAGAGTTTAAGACGTTTGCCACATTAGTTTGTCGATTTTAAGACCTTTTGCCCCATTTCTTTGTCAATATTTAGACCTTTCGTGCCCTTTAGGTGTCAATTGTATTTACTGGCGAGCGAGCCTGCAATTGTGGAGGAACCGGCTTTCGGCCGTGACATTTTTCTACCGAAAAATGTACAAATTAATCTTAAAAGGGGATCTAATGAATGTTTATTTAAGTTTGAAGGAGGTCTAGGGAGGATACTAAAAATATAGATGAATATATAAGTAGGCTATAGTAAATAGACCCAAAAAATAACTACTGTCCCGGGTCCCCATAACAATGTGGCTACCATATACACATACAGTACATGCAATACACAGCATACTTGGGAGAGAGGTATCCTGACCGTTCATGGTTGAGTAGATATGGTGCCTAATTCTTCCAAAATCCGGGTCAGAATACCTCTCTCCCAACCTGTCCGACATATCTTTAGATACTGTACAGTATATACAGTATACTTATTGTTTATTAAAATAAATAATTAACTATCTGAAAATGTTATACAATCCGTCATATATACAGGGTGTTTCAGTTGACGTTTTCATAAATGATAGGACGTATTCGTCAGGAAATAATAAGACCATTTTATTCTATGACGTTCGGGGTGAGTATTTATAATTACGGAAATATTGCACATTGAAAATTATTGATAGATACAAAAAAAATACAGTCTAAGGGATAAAAACTAATTTTCAAAGCTAGCACAGGGCAGAAAGGCTTTGTTTACACGTGGATAATGAGGTTAGAAAAGTGTTTCGGAATCACTCTAGGGATTCGAGTCCTTAACACTTGAATGGAATACTGTATTATATTATTTTTTATCATCCCTAGAGCAATTCTGAAACACTTTTCTAATCATGTTATCAACGTGTAAACAAAGCCTTTGGGATGGATGTAGAGTTCGGGCGTACGGTCATCATTGTTTACATAGGACGATCGCCGCGGTCGCACTTACATTCCCGTCTATTTCGACGCTATATTTTCTGCTATTTGCCCCCTGTCATTACTACATGAATACTAGGTTAGGTTAGGTTAGGTTAGGTTAAACTAGACGGGAACATGATGGGAAAGGTCCGACGCCACTACGCGTAATGTAAACAAAGATGGTGGTACGCCCGCTCACTACATCCTACCCAAGCCTTTCTGCCCTGAGGTAGCTTTGAAATATTAGTTTTTACCCCTTAGACTGCATTTGTGTTTGTACCTATCGATAACTTTTCCCTCCCCCCACCCCCCAATGACTTATTGTCATTATCATAAATATTGCCAGCAGGGGGCAAATAACATACTGTACTTATAACAAATCCAAGATTTCACTAGAAAACCTTGGGAACTGGGCTTTTCCCCCTCAGATAAAAAAATATGAGATTTGTTTACTAATAACATTTATTTTATTTTCCCCATATTAACCCGGGAACTGCAGGAAGACTCTTAAGAGTTCCTCCGGCGGACTGCGGGAAGACTCTTAAGAGTCAGAGAAAAAAAAAAATCAACTTTAACCCGTATAGCCCCAGCGACGCGTCTGACGCGTCGGCGATGTATGTAACGCACAGCCCCAGAGACGCGCCTGGCGCGTCACCCTAATTGCGCCGACCGTAACCTCAGGTGTAGCCACTCAAGAGGGCTCAGATTTGTATGGGAACTGTGTACGTATCCCACGCAACCGTGCCGATGGTTGAAAACTCTCAAAGTCCACGTGCGTGCGCGCGAGCGCGCAATAACCTTGTTTTTTGGGATAATTGCCTTCAATTTTTTACTCTTGTAAAATCCGTTTTCGGGGGCTCTGTAGGACCATTTTTTAAGCTTTTTGAGCGGTTTTTCGTGGTTTTTCCTTCATTCCTAACACATTCGCTATTGTTTCTGGAATAAAACCATTTTTTGAAAACCGGCCGGGTTCTGGTGCGCAAACATTACAAAACTAGCCGGGGCTCCACGGGTTAAACATCGAAAACAAAAAATTTGTTTTATTTTTTTTTTTTTTTGGGCCCCTGGGCCATGCAAAATATCACTCCTCTACCTCCCCTCCTTCCCCACTTTCCTCCCCTCCTTCAGTTATCACCTATTTTCCCTGTTATTCCCTTATTCTGAGGTATATTTTCGTGCTAACATTAGCGAGTTGCAAGCAGGGCATTGTCATCAGTGTTAGCAAGCGAGTGCAAGAGAGAGAGAGAGAATATCGATCGACTGTGTCTCAGTGGCCTTGGGGGAAATTGGCGGGAAAGCAGGTTGCCTCACCCATACATTATATAACTCGCGGCCTATATCTCCGATTTTGACCATCCAAACGCTGTTTTCACTCGTTTTATTGTTGTTTCAGGTTAATACCTTTATAATCAACCCATAATAGGCACGTATGGATAAGTATTAATACTATTTATGGTAAAATGAATATTTTAATGATGGAAACAGCTCAAATACGTCAGCACAGGGGGACGTTTCTAATTACCCCCATGCGCACTTCTTAGGTTAAAACCTAGGCCTATATTAGGCTAATAATTCCAACACCTTCTGCTTTAGTGAATAAAAACCCATTCTAGCCTATGTTGTATTTTATGATATTTAGAACCTCCAGCCTGCAAAAAAAATTTGTTTCTATAAGACAGGAATCCCGTAATCGAAGAGTTTTTGTTCTACAGAATACCAGGGCTAGCCTAATCTTCCGTATTTTATTGTTTTGGTTTTGGTTTTCTTCTGTTATTTGCCCGCTGCTGCTGCTGGCAATACTGTATATATGATGACAAATTTGACAATAAGTCATGGGGGGGGGGGGGGGGGCAAAGCACCCCCTCAACTTATTTGGAATGAGTTGTGTTACTGGGCGTACGTCTTGTAAACACGTAAGTGATGTCAAATAGCGTGGGTGTGGGGACAGAAGCCCCAACCCTTAATACAGTACCGTACGAGGATAGGTTAGGATGGGTTAAGCTCGGTTCACACATACGCGAATTAACATCCCATCCGGCCCCGACCTCTTAATTCGCCTGCAAATGGGCAAGGACGCCGGCAAAATCGCCTATGGTCGGTACAGGGACGTGTGGTGTTGCTAGCACACGGGACGTGGGGCGGCGAACATTTTATGCATGCATAAAATGGTCGGCGTGGGCCGGGGCAACTGCCAGAAAACGTGTCAGGCCGGGACACCCACGGTACATACACGGGAGCATCGGCGTCTAAACGCCGACAGACTGTGTCTAGACACCGACTGGCGGCGTCTAGGTGCCGACGAACGGGATGAGAACAGCGGCAAAAACCCGTTGGAAGGAGAGTCGGCGATGTGTCACCATCGCGTCACGTGAGCTGGTGACACCGCACGTCCGTGTACCGACCATAGGCGATTTTGCCGGCGTCCTTGCTCATTTGCAGGCGAATTAAGGGGTCGGGGACGGACGGTCATAGGCGATTTTGCCGGCGTCCTTGCTCATTTGCAGGCGAATTACAGGGTCGGGGACGGACGGAACGTTAATTCGTGCATGTGTGAACCGAGCAAAAGGGGTCGGGCCATGGGGCTTCCAGATTGATGCCGTCCTGCCTATTTTTTGGGTCGTGGCCGGATGGGGCGTTAATTTGTGCATGTGTGAACCGAGCTTTAGGTAAGGTTGTTAGGTTAGGCTAATGTCCTTTCAAAGGGGCATAGCCTAGTAAACACTAGGATATACCCGGTCAGAGGTAGGTGATACGCCCGATAACCCAACTCGATAATTATAGGGAATAGGCTCGCAGCCTTATTATACATAATTTATTAGGGACAATGTAGGTCTATGGAATCCTTATACTGTACTCATGTATAATCCACTGTGGGAGAATAATTGGCAAGAATGTTAAGAGCAGGCGTACCGCCATCATTGTTTACACGTGTACTGGCGTCAGACCTTTGCCATCAAGTTCCCGTCTATTTTGCCTGCCTTTGGATACAATAATATGTTGAGGGGGGCCTTTGCCCCCCCCCTCACCCCCCCATAACATTTTGTCATCATCATATATATTGCCAGCAGGGGGCAAATTACCAAAAAAATCGCTGTCAAAATAGACGCGCACTTAACTATGGCGATCAACAAATGTAAACATGACGGCGGCGGCGGCGGGGGAGGTGTCGGACCTTTGCAATCATGTTCCCGTCTATTTTGAATGCCATTGGATACAATAATAAAAGCCCCCCCCCCCCCCCCCTAATGACATATTGTCAGCATCATATATATTGCCAGCAGGGGGCAAATAACCGAAAAAATCGCCGTCAAAATAGACGCGAAGTTAACCGCGGCGATCGGCCTATGTAAACACGACGACCATACACCCGGTAACTACATTTATCCCGAATAATTTTAATCACATTTATAAAACCTGATATTAATAGAAAAAACGCCCATTCTAATCAATCTCAGAGCTCTTTCGGACATCCTCACTGTTTACAAACGCCTTCTTTATGCAGTATAATTGATATTTACCCCCTGCTGGCAACATAGATGACAATTTCAATAATTCAAGGGGGGAGGGGGGGGGGGGGTGAAAGCTCCCCCTCAACCCATCGTGTATCTCACATTGGAATTATAACTAAGACCATGGAAACACTCATTTCTCAAAATCTGGAGGAAAAAACATGAAAAATAAGGGTGCGAGCCTATTCTTACAGTTTCTTACAGTACCGGTATTCTTACAATTCCTTATAATTAACCAGAACTCTTGGCAAATAAACTAGGCTAGGCCAGGCCTACTTGTAAAAATTGTCCCCGGTGTCAAACTGGATAGCCTAGGCTAGCCTATTGATAATCTTCAAGGACACTAGCCTACATTCGCCCTATTAGAAACAACTTATTAGGGAAAATAGGGACCAATAGACTCGCCATATTTTTCTCATTATAGTCCGCATGGAGGAATTTAGTTATCGACACTTGAAAACACTCGATTAGGCCTACACCGAAAAATAACACAAAAATAATAAGTCCCGACAGTATACAAGGCATTGCGCACAATGAATCCTTCGACTCGACTCCTCTCCTTCTTGTTTTGAATGATACGGTGGGTGCGATTCAACCAAGGCGGTCGAGTGGTGAGCACGCTCACGTGTGAATCTGCAAGACCCGGGCTCGAATCCCTGCCACAGCGGACATTTAGTGGGTGTGGTAGTACGTCCTAGCATGTTTCACATGTTCGCACCCAGTCAGGGGACACTCTGGCGACGTATACAGACTAAACACACAAAACAAAGCCACTCCAACAGCTTCCTCTCTCTCCAACACCCCTTCTCCCCTCTCTACACTCTTCAGAAAAATAGGAAAAGTAGAATGTAGATACGAGGTGCCGTTGTAAAGGCTTATCCCTCAATACCTTCATCTGATCCAATAAATGGCGTGAGCGTTAGGCTACTCACAAAAACTAAATAGGACTACCACTACCAGCAACCTGTTTTTGCCCCCTTACAGATCTACATAGGCTAGGCTATATGAGGATGACAATAAATCAAGGGGAGGTGAGACCGTAAGGGGTGTATCCAATTTACCCCACAATTTCAATTAGCCTACTTAGGCTAGTGCTACTGTAAAAGCGCGATTCACCCAATAAATGGCGCAATTTGACGCTGTATCTTCAGATTGATTGATAGGCTAATGGGTAAGTTTATGCAAATCCTCGGTCAATATACAGGAGACGCAACAATATAGGTAGCAAATTTCTAATGGTAGTTATGGGTTCCTATCATCATATGCTTCATTTCTACTGTAGGCCCTGATTTTGCGAATTTTAAGAGTAAACAAATTACAGTAACCTAATTTAGAATTTTGGCTCATGTTTCCCTAAATTGCAAACCCCAAAAAGCATAATTTTGGAAAACCCGAGCCAATTTTTGGCAAAACTTTGATCGTATTTTGAGAATCGAAAAAGACTAACTACATGTCGGAAATCGGCTCATGATTTCCCTAATTGCAAAGCCATATAACCAGATTTATCGAAAACGTAGCACTTGTTTAAATCATAAATATCCAGTAACATAGACCTAGTACATTGGATACAAACCTAATCCACACCTAACGCCTACAATGTGTCCGTAGTAGGCTACCTAGTAGGCCTACGTGGGATGCAACATGGCGGTTGGGCCGGCGCCCATTAAGTAGCCTACCGGTATTCGGCCGTATCTGTAAATACGATTGCGAGGAACTTCAATCTAATCTAATTAACCTAACCTAACCTAAACCTTAACCTAACCTTAACCTAACCTAACCTAACCTAACCTAACCTAACCTAACCTACCTAACCTAACCTAACCTAACCTAACCTAACCTAACCTAACCTAACCTAACCTACCTAACCTAACCTAACCTAACCTAACCTAACCTAACCTAACCTAACCTAACCTAACCTAACCTAACCTAACCTAACCTAACCTAACCTAACCTAACCTAACCTAAATGCGCCTCCGCTCTAATATGAATTCGCTCGAAGTGTCCAGATACTGTAAATACTACCACAACTACGAATCTTGTTTCTGAAACCTAGTATATTAACCTAACCAAACAACCCAACCTATCGACAGAGATGGGCAGGTGGAGTGGACTAAAAAGCTGGTAGACAGACCTCGGGAGACAGGTGAAAATAACGTGTGTACGAATCGGTGCCGTCTATAGGAAAGTTTGACAACCATATTTCGACAAAATTCCATTTTAGTACCATATATTTTTTATTAGGTTTTGCCGAGGCTTAAAACACATTTTCATATTATGTTTAGAGCATATAAAATCCATGTGTGTTCAAATATTGCAAAATAATTGGTGACCAACTTATTTAGTTATACTAAAAATAGCGTATGGCAAATCTAGGCTATTGGTGCCTATTTTCCCTAATAGGCCTAAATTGTTTCTCATAACGTCGCACTAGTGTCCTTGAATATTATCAAAGTTCATTTGCGTTATGCCTATCACTAAAAAAAAACAGCTTCGTTTGACACCCTGGCTAGGCTAGCCTATAGGCTAGGGCTAGGCCCTAGCCTAATAATAATAATAGCCTAGTTCTTAAAGCTAGCGAACGTTACCGCCTAGCTTACAGCTTGAGTCACAGGCATAGCCTAGGTCTCTTCCAGAATGAGGCTGTAGCCTATGTGAGTTAGGCTAGATCCCAAACTTCCAAAGTGGCCTTAGCAACTAGGCCTAAAAATAATAGCCTAGGCTAGCTAGGATACTTACGTATTTTATCAGCAGGTGTATTACTTTTAGTAGCTGCCTCTTGTTTAATGGATTCCACAGTATCACATAAGTTAACATCATTCAGAGTAATTTTCTCTAGTTTACTTGATTTAACTCTTAATCCAAGATGTAACGTAGCCATCATCATTGGTGTTCTTTGTTCTTTCCTTCTTTCTTTCTCTTTCAGGGTTCACCATAAAACAAAATACTGCTAGATTACTCCTCTATAAGCCACGGGATGATAGGAAAGGTCCATAAATGCTAGGGATATGTCATAAGTTTTCAGGTTTGAATTAGAAAAGGCTCAAATGTTTATAATACATTTATAAATTATGTCTTCTTCTTGTCGATAGGCGCCAATACTTATCGCTAAATGCTAATAATTTTCGCTGAATCAAATATACTTCTAGATCTAGCACAAACAAAATTGCTAAGTTGGTAACGCTATATTCTTCCTTGGGAAGTAAACTTCATAAACCATGTAGCAGACCACTATCATTACTTAAAAACTCGAATCACTCGATAACGATAATTAAAAGGGAATAGGCCAAGATCTAGAGTAGAGGAGGTCTACTCACTTAGGTCTGAACTAGGACATTCCTGCGCATCGGCGTCATTCGGCTGTATGGGAACGACTATAATTCACACTAAGATACCAGGTCAAATAAAGGCTCATAGGTAGGTTAAAGCTTACTCAACTGGAGATGAGAACACACAAGAACACAAACACGAAGGTAATAGAGGATAATATAACACAGAGTACAAACATACGAATAAAGGCAGCAAATGCATCATCTCTCTTTCTCCTCCTTTTCCTCATTCACACAGACTTTTCCCAGGATGGACATCAGAGCTACGGATTTAAAGTCTCTCATGTACTCAGCTTTACTGTCATCCACCATAGGCCTCTCCCATACGCCCTTACGTCTCTGTTTAAGGAAACAGTCACATTCCACGTGACCAGCTTTATCACAGTAGGAACACGCTACCTCCCTCTTACTTCCGCCAGAAGCAGGGGGCTGCCATATGGCTTTTCATTCCACTTTTGAGGTGGAATTTTTGGCACCTGGGTGGTAACACTGTCAGTGGTCAGTGACCTTGGTGACTCAGGGTGGTGGTAGTAATTGCTTCCTCCATCGCCGCCCGCCTTACTGTCTGGACCTACCTTGCGTGTTAGGACATATTCATCAGCGAGTGTGGCAGCCTTCTCGGGACTCAGGGTACCTTTCTCTAGGATATGTGAAGCTACGTCTCTGTGTATTGTTCTACAGAAATCCTCCAAAAGAAAGAGCTCAAACATTTTCTCATAGTTACCTTGAATATCCCGAGCACGCAGCCACTTGTTTAGTTCCTTTTTCTTCTCATACATGAACTCCACATATGTCAAATGACCAGGTTTATAGTGATTCCTAAACAGCAAACGGCAAGCTTCAGGCACTAATTCGTAGGCACGTAGAATGGTCCCTGTTACAGTCTCATAATCGCCACTTTGAGACACAGTAAGAGCAGTGTAGGCGGCAAGAGCCTTTCCCTTTAACCCACTTTGCAAGAAGAGAGCCCATTTATCCCCAGGCCAGTCCATGTTACTCGCGACTTTCTCAAAAGCCAAAAAATACCTAGTTGGATCTGCCTCGTTAAATGTCGGCACCATGCGAACATGTTTAGTGACATCAAACACCTTGCCGCCCCCTGGCACGTGCCGTGTCTCGCCAGTCCCGTTATCACACTCGAGTTTCCTCTCCTCCAGTTTCAGCCTCGCCTGTTCTGTGTGTTGTTTTTTCTATTCTGTTTGTTGTTTTGCTTGTTCTACTTGAAGTTTCGCCCGTTCTGTCTGTTGTGTTTCCTGTTCTGTTTGTTGTTTTGCTTGTTCTACTTGAAGTTTGGCTAACTCCAGTTGCATTCTGAGCAACTCTACCGGGTTGTCTGTGTTCTATACCGATTGTGATTGTTGTGTGTCTGTCACAGTCTGCACCCCATCTGCAACTAACCCATCCCTGGTGGCGGAAACCAGCCCCAATCTCTCTAACACCCACTCCAATAACTCCGCCTTAGTGTCAGAGATGCGTTATCAATACCCAACTTGTCCGCCACTAGTTTAAGCTCCTGCTTAGACAGACTAGAGACATTTTCATAAGTGGGATCTGAGCGAAGAAACCCTTCTACGTCCTCATCGCTCATAAGAAACATCTTGGCCTGGTTTAATTGATCCGATTAAAGCAAAAACAAAATTGAATTCATGTACCAGAAACGAGAGATGAGTAGCAATACAGTACACCAACAAATCGTCTGAGTGTGATTCCAGTGAAAAAAAAATACAAAGATTTTAAAAATGCCTAAGTTCGATTCCCGGTGAACAAAAAGAAAAGTCCCTAGTGTGGGTACAAGTTCGCTAAATCCTGGTAAGGTCACCAAATTCTTGTTACGGCCCTACAATGCTGAACCCAAGAGATTAAAATTCAAGCAAGGGCAACGATAGCATGCTGTTGCGATCAGAAGGCCAAAAGGGTTAATGTCAAATATAATCACAAATGATGGAGAAGGATGATATTAAACACTTCTAATTTTCGTATTAATTATATTACTATTCACTAGGGAAAACGAACAGGTTGATAAGCATGATAATTCAGTCAATCAAGGCAAAGAATAATAGTTGGCTAAGCGCCGAGTGAAGGCTTCGAGTAAATGCACTCGTTACAAGGAATGAACACTACACAAAAAGAAAATTTGAAGACAACGGTTAATCAACACTTAGCTCACTGGATAGTAAACTGAATCACACTCAATTACAGACCGATATATGATACCATATAATATCACCAGATAACACGCTCGGACGTGTATACTTAAGAACACTAATCAGTGTTCGTTACACAACACACAAACCCCAGACCTTCTCACATACACTAGGGCTCGTTACACATACACAATAATGCATCTATGCTGTCTCATCTCCCCTTCAAAGGACGAAACAGTACACTACCTACTTGTCTCAACGCACAAACCAGCAGACAAAATGTCACGTATGTCCAGGGGTGCACCCAGACCAGCGTGAAGGGGAACACTTCCTCCACACCTCTGCCTCTTCGGGCGCTCCAACAGGTACTAACTCTCCACTCTTCCCTCCCTAAACACATCTCCTACCTAATCTCTACTTTCGGCAAGAAATATGGTGTCACACTAGTCTATATAGCAGAGTCACACGGAATATCAGATAGAGGCCTCCTGTCGTGGGAACCATAGATTTTCCCAGGCCTATGGTCCATGTGTGTACGAAGGTGGAGGTTCCCAGGCTCGTTGTTTTGCGTTACTCGACACTGCTGCTATCAGGGTAGATTAAACTCGGATCGCCTCTCTGTCTGCTGCCTCCTAATTATGCCGTCTGAAAGACATACGAATTAAAGCAAGGTCAGACCCATGGATCAACAATGACATACTACACCATCTGGAACACAGAGACAATCTGTTAAAAAGGCTAGCGAAACATAGACAGGATCAAGGTCTGAAACATGAGTTCAACAGGGCCAGGAATAAACTAAGTAGGAAAATAAAATCAGCGAAAACTAATTATTTTCACAATAAGGCAGAGGAATATCAGAATAACCCAAAGAAACTATGGAGGCACCTAAAAACAACAGGCTACAGCAACAAGACAAGGGATTCGTCTAACACTAATATTGCTCTCACCATTAATGATCAGGTTTGCCACGATAAACGACAAATTTCAACCTACTTAAACTCCTTCTTCACCTCCATAGCAAACACACTTGCACAGAACCTACCTCAACCTCTCAATAAATACACGACAACAACGGCCACCTTTCGAAATTTCTACAGAGATAAAGATATACACCCGAACACATTTGGATTGCAAAATGTTACACCAAAATACACTTTTGACGAGCTGTCTAACCTAAATGTACATAAAAGCACAGGACCAGACAAAATTCCTGCCAAATTCTTAAACTAGAAGTTGGCAACTACAGACCAGTTGGCATATTATGTATTGTATCTAAAATCCTTGAAAGAGCGGTATACACCCAAATTGAACACTACCTCAAACAAAATGATCTATTCTATAAGTTTCAATCAGGTTTCAGATGCATGTACTCGACAGACTCCTGTCTCATCCACTTAACGGATCACATTCGTAAAGAAATGTCTAAAGGTAACTACACCGGTATGGTTCTTCTTGATCTACAAAAAGCGTTTGACACAGTAGACCATGATATCCTATGTAATAAACTACAAGCAATGGGCATAGGGTCTGTGAACTGGTTTAAATCTTATCTTAGTGGTAGAACCCAAAGAGTCAAAATTGATGATAATATATCTGATCCTATGCCAATTAACTGTGGGGTCCCGCAGGGAAGCATCCTTGGTCCCTTACTCTTTCTCTGTTATGTGAACATGGAACTGAGCGTCTCATGTAAATTATTACTGTATGCAGACGACAGCGTGCTTCTGGTTTCAGGAAAAGACCCAATAAGTATTGCCGCTTCACTTTCCAAAGAACTAGAATCATGTAGTGAATGGCTAGTGGACAATAGACTATCTCTTCACCTGGGCAAGACGGAAGCCATCTTATGTGGAACAAAACGCAAACTGAAAGACATTGTGGGCTTCTCGGTCAACTGTAATGATATTCCTATAACAACAGTGTCACAAGTTAAATATCTCGGACTAAAACTGGACGCGAGTTTGTCAGGTGAAACAATTTTGGAATCTATCCTGAGTAAGTGTAGAGCACGTATAAAATACCTGTATAGACAGGTGGGATGCTTGCCCGCGGCGACCAAAGAGACCCTCTGCCAAGCGCTTGTTCAATATTATTTTGACTATTCTGTGTCATCCTGGTACTCTGCATCATCTAAATCAGCACAGCACAAACTTCAGGTCACTCAAAATAAAATGGTTAGGTCCATGCTGAACCTAGGACCCAGATCACATGTTGGCCAGGAACAACTTCAGTCACTAGGTATGCTCAATGTCTCTGACAGGGCCAAACAAATCAGGCTAACTAATGCCTTCAAAATTTTCTATGCCAGAGCTCCAGAGTATCTAAAGAATGATTTTGTTAAAGCAAATGAGAGGAGTGGACATAATACAAGAAACAGGATGTTTAATTTTAAGGTCCCGAGAATCCAAGGACAGGGTAAGCAAACATTCTTCTTCACTGCCATCAAAGACTGGAACGACCTACCCCAGTCAGTCCGTGAAAAGAGAACACTGTATTCCTTCAGACGTAGCCTGAAGGAACACCTGAACCGGACAGTTGCGAGAAGGGAGCACCAAGCTTATGTCTACTACTAAATACGACATTAGAGATAGACAAACCAAACTGAAATTATTACTGATTACGGATTACTGATATTTACTATAGGATGTAAGGTATCTTAAAATAACCCCCTAGAAATACTTTCTCTAAAGTATCTATTTCTTTATCCTCCCCATTTCCCCAGCTAACCTAATCCCACAAGGACCCCAATGGAAATACGCCTAACGGCCTTATTGGGCTATCCTTAGTTGGAATTATGCAAGGCTGGTACATGTCATATTTATAACATACTATGTGGTACCAACTCTGTAAATTGCTAACTGAATAAATATTATTATTATTATTATTATTATTATTATCTCCTCTCTCTCACAATATATATATATATTTTTATTTATTTTTATTTTTTTTTATTTTTTTCTTGTCCCCTTCCCTGTTGTGTTGTTGTTGCTGTTCCCCAGGCTGTCCCAAGCAAGGCCAAGGCCATAAACGAGCACCCCTTCCTGGTTTTATTATATGCCTATATAAAATTAAATGTATACAGTTTATATATATATATATATATATATATATATACATACGGTATTTCTCTTCTTCATTCACCCACTTTCATTCACTCTCCTTCATTCACTCACCTTCATTCACCCACCTTCATCATCAAAGTGGATATATGCCTCCTGGGGAAAACCACTATAAAAAATAACGAGTCTAGTGCAGTACCTCATTGGGTGACGTGGAAACTGCTCATATATATCTGGTTTGACACCTTGTATGTATATATATATATATATATATATATACTGTATATATATACACATACACACTTTGTTTTACCATTCACTTTATTTTATTTATTTTATTTTGTGTGTGCGTGTACAAATTTTGTTTTCAGGAAATATATTTGTATATATTCATTATTTTATTTACGTGTACAAAAGAATTATTCCTGAAATTTATTATTTGAAGATAACCTGTATTTTTGTTTTTCAGTGTCAAGACGGGTACTACATACCCTACATAGAAGAGCTGGTATGCACTGAGAGAGCTCTGAGGAACACTGATTATTGTAGTAGCGATAGAATAGCGAGAGATGTAACATTGCGGCGAAGAGAGAGAGATTGCAGAGAGTCGGTGAGTGGACGGGAGTTAATGATATGAAAGGCTTTCCTTTCTACTTTGTCTAGAAGTGCTGTGTTAGAGGATCCTCCCCACACATATGAACAATACTCAATACAAGGATGCACTGTGCCCCTGTAATACGACCCCTCGAGATTACTTGCCCTCCAAAACACTGCAGTTCCAAGTGTTGCAACAGTAGGCCTATTTCGGAGAGAATGTGGGAAAGATGCGAGAAGGAAGTGATGCCCTGGGGCTTAGTTCATGGCAGGGAAAAATATATTAAGATCCATTAGGTTATTGAACAAACACTACTAAAGAAAATATTTATTCAATTACAAATGCAGCCAACCTTGGTTCAGGGCAAGATGCTTGTCCAGGCGAACTTTGAAGGAATCAACGGTGTTGCAGTCTATGACATCTCGGGGAAGCCCATTCCACAAGTTGACGACTCGATTGAAGAAGAAATTCTTTGATTTGTTAGAGTTGAATGATTTTCCAATTTTTTTGCAGCCATTTCCCCGCGTGTAGTTTGATCGGTCAATCGTAAAATATTTACTACAGTTCATGTTGTCGATGCCTTTAATGATCTTAAAAACTTGAATAAGGTCACCTCTCAATCTGCGCTTGGTTAATGGATATAAATTTAGTTCTTTAAGACGTTCCTCGTATGGTTTGTTCCGAAGACAGGGTATCATCTTGGTAACTCTACGTTGAACTCGCTCCAATTTGTCTATATCTTTTTGATAGTAAGGGCACCAGAACTGAACAAAGTATTCCAAAAGTGGGCGGACTAATGAAATTTAAAGGGTTAAGATAATGTCTTCTGATTTATGTTCAAATGATCTACCTATAAAACCTATAATTTTGTTTGCCTTCTTAACAACTTCAGCACAATGTTGACTTGGTTTTAAGTTACTGGATATTGTTACTCCTAAATCGGAATTCAAATTATCGTCAGCTGAAAAAGATACAGGATAGTCATGAGATCTGCCATATTGATCATGAGAACTACGGATACTTCAAGAGACACTGGTCCCAATCCGGCCAAAACTCCTTCTTCAGACGTTTCACATACTCCAGCAGGTTCGGCATCTCTGCAAGGACAGTCGTATCACAATGTAACTCAGGATTTTAGTTAGTATACAAAAGAAGTATTATAGTTCAGATATATTAGATTAGGTTATTCTATAGTCATAATTAGGATATATTTGGCTAGATTGGAATAAGTTAAGTTCATCTAGGCTAGGTTATGTTTCTAATTCTAAACTTGGTTAAGACATGAGGTGGATCTGACCACGGATTGATCAAGATAGCAGGATAGTTAGATGGATATAGATGGGTAGATAGATCAATATATATATATATATATATATATATATATATATATATATAGAGAGAGAGAGAGAGAGAGACATAAACATATCATACCTGTAATTAAAGGGTAGAAGGGAGAGTGGCTGTAGTTGTGGACGAAGTTAGCCAGGTGAGCGAATACCACACTATCCAGACGACTCACCTTATCACCACACAGGTACGGCTTCTTACCTGAGGAATAACCAATCAACGTAAGGGGACAGTGGATATTTTGTGGGGTCTATTTATATATATATATTAATTTTTAATTTCCTCTCTAGACCTCCATCACACTTTAACAAAAAAACACTACCTAGACCCCCCTCAAGATAAATTTGTACATTTATCGGTATAAAAAAAATAGTTAACTCCTTCTGTACCGCGACGTCCTATTGCCTTTATTCTGGCTACTAATAGACGATTTAATTTAGTTTAATAAGGACCTCCAGCAATTAAAAGGCTTCGAACTACTCATTTAACCCTTTTACTGTCACAGATCCTTCTTAAACTGCACAAAATTGTCTAAATGTAGCTAAACTACTATTAAAAAGACGTCGCCGGTACAGAAGGGGTTAATGAGCAAATAAATACTGACCTAGGTAGAGAGAGAGGGCTTGGAGGTCCTGCTTGACCAATAGTATGACTTGCTCGTAGGTGTGGCTACCGAAGCCCTGGAGGTGGAGGGCCAGGCGGTACTTGAGGCCCAGGAGGGGTATCCCCAGGTGCAGGTAGTACCAAGGTAGGTCAGGCTGGTACCGGGCGAGCGTCTTGCCACGGTCGTCCAGGTACCGGAAGTAACGCATGCCCCTGAAGTATACCAATTCGTAATCCTGGTAATAAATATATATGTTCTATTCTATTCTATATACTCGGGCCCAATCCCCACTTTTCCTATTATTATTACTATTATTACTATTATTATTATTATTAGGGGTTCGAGCCCTGCGGGGAACCCCTATTGTAATCATTAAATCTTCTTATTCTTCCAAATTATTTTTCCACGCCGGTTTTTACGAATTAACATAACTGTACAAGTGTACATGCAGTATACTATCTTCATTAAATACATAACAATTGCGCGAGAACGATCAGCCCCCAATAGAACTACGCTTCATAAACGATTGAATTACCTTCTGCTTCGTTCGGATACCCGACCCAGGTTTGGGCATCAGCATTATGTCCCATGACTAGAGTTGCAAATGTTACATATTTTGTTTACGCTAATATGTTGCTAATAATTAGTATTTTTCTGCTAACCACATAATATCACCAAATTCTAAGATACTTTTATTTCGTAATTACTAATGTGTGAATAGATAAACCCATGTTTCCCCTCTAGCTAAGTCGATAATAAATAGGTGTATCATGTATTAGTTATATAGTGTTTTACTTGTAACCCTGTTTTGGTACATTTCTAAATTGGCATTTATCTCTAATGTCTGCCAGATGTTGGAATACAGTAGTAATGTGTGGCAGATGTTGGAATAAGGTAGTAATGTCTGCCAGATGTAGGAATAAGGTAGTAATGTCTGCCAGATGTTGGAATAAGGTAGTAATGTCTGCCAGATGTAGGAATAAGGTAGTAATGTCTGCCAGATGTTGGAATAAGGTAGTAATGTCTGCCAGATGTAGGAATAAGGTAGTAATGTCTGCCAGATGTTGGAATAAGGTAGTAATGTCTGCCAGATGTAGGAATAAGGTAGTAATGTCTGCCAGATGTTGGAATAAGGTAGTAATGTCTGCCAGATGTAGGAATAAGGTAGTAATGTCTGCCAGATGTTGGAATAAGGTAGTAATGTCTGCCAGATGTTGCAATTAAGTAGTAATGTCTAAAATGTTGCAATAAGGTAGTAATGTCTGCCAGATGTTGGAATAAGGTAGTAATGTCTATCAGATGTAGCAATAAGGTAGTAATGTCTGTCAGATGTTGCAATAAGGTAGTAAGGTCTGTCAGATGTTGCAATAAGGTAATAATGTCTGCCAGATGTTGCAATAAGGTAGTAATGTCTGCCAGATGTTGGAATAAGGTAGTAATGTCTGTCAGATTTGGGAATAATGTAGTAATGTCTGCCAGATGTTGGAATAAGGTAATAAAGTCTGTCGTATATTGGATTAAGGTACTTTGATGTTCTGTCTGCCCAATATAGGCCTACATGTATATTTCCCTGTCTGTCCGGTGTCTGTGTATGTTTGTTTGTTTGTTTGCCCAATGTACGTGTACGTTTTTCTGTCTGCCCGATGTCTGTGTATGTTTTTCAGTCTGCCCAATGTCTGTGTATGTTTTTTTGTCTGCCCAATGTCTGTGTATGTTGTTCTGTCTACCCGATGTCTGTGTATGTTTTTTCTTCTGTGTATGTTTTTCTGTCTGTGTATGTCTATGTGTGTGTCTTTTCTGTCTGTGTATGTTTTTCTGGGGCACAGGGCCTTGGGTGGGGATTTGGTTTCCCGGGCGTTTCCGCACCCTCCTCAGCTCCCTGTCTTGGAGTGGCTTCGGTCACCCGGGCTTTATTAGTGGTAAGCAGGGAGGGTTTGTGGGGGCGCTCGTATAATGGCCTTGGCCTTGCTCGGGACCTTGGGGCTGTTAGGCCAGACAGCCTGGGGAACAGCAACATCAACAAACTTTATGTATGTACCGGGTATGCATGTATATATTATCGACCTACGAAAATTATTTTTGAATTACCAGTTAAAGTGGTAATCCATCATCACCGTGAAGGCAGTGGTGACCGCCTGGTTCTCATCACTCGGGTCCTCCTCCTTCACGTTAAAGTGTTCGGTGAGCCGGAGGGTGATAAGTTCAGAGTCGGCTATCTCCTCTCCGTTCAGGGTGATCCACGGGGTCAGGCCTTTAGATCCAAATGGTTCCTTGTGATCCACCTGTTGTAATAAAAAGTTATACTAAATTCGAAAAATTTACACATTTATATCGAAGGAGGGTCTTGTGGGTGTTTTTTAAAGTTTGATAGAGGTTTAGAGAACAAACTAGACCCCTTCCTTAAACCATTGAGCCGAACCAGTAAATTATGCTGCACAATATCGTCTGGGCTCCATTAAATACCTCACTTGACATACATTTAACCCTTTGAAGATACGATGACGTATTTCCTTTTTGGTTTCTGGCTATTATTAGACGATTTTATTCAGATTAGGAAGGGTATATGGAAGTCAGAGGGTCAGTGGAGATATTCTTTACCCATATCATTTTCTCATCTTCTTCATAAACTGTATAAAATCGTCTAATGATAGCCAGCATAAATTGTCAAAATGCGTCATAATCTTCAAAGGGATAAATACATAACTTACAAGAACAAATCATTGAACTGATCTTTTACCTGCGGGTTGTCTAAGAAACGTACGGATATTATCTACCTGTTCTTTATCTAATCAGCTTCACCTTTCGTCCAATCTTAAGGGGGGATGGGTCGCTTTTCTAGCCCCCCCCCCTTCTCCCTCATGTTTAGCCCCATTAGTTCTCAGATTTTAAGAAGTTTGTTCCATTAGTTTGGCGATCTTGAGACTTGTCGCCCCATTTCTTAGTCAATATTAAGACTTTTCGTGTCATTTAGGTGTCTATTTTTTCGTGGCGAGCGATAGCGAGCCTCAAATTTTAGTAGGACCCAAAGGTCGGGAAATGTTTCTACCTAAAAATGTACAAATTCATCTTGAAAGGGGGTCTAAGGGTGTTTTTCTAAGCTTGATGGAGGTCTAGCGAGGAAACTCAAAAATATATTTATAAATAAATATATATAGACCAAAAATAACAAGCACTACCCCCTTAACCCCTTCACCACCATGACGTCGTTTTACCTTTGATTCTGGCTAAATATAGACGGTTTTATGCAGCTTAAGAGGGACCTATGTTATGAAGAAGTTTGATTGAGATCGTATTTACCCATTTGAGTCCTAGGGGTAGATCAGAAACCAAAGAAAATAGTCTAATGGTAACCAGAATATGATGAAAATTATGTATTGGTGGTGAAAGGGGTTAACACTCCTGCGACTAACCTTGTAAGGGATTTTAGCATATCGAAGGAAGGTCTCGAGTTTGAAGACATAGGGTGATAGGTTAGGTGTGTGGCGACTCCTGGGTAGTATATGAAGCACCACCACGTCTTTCCCTACGGCAGCCCATTCCTCTCTGGGGGAAAACAATATACAGAAATTAAAGGGCGGTTCACACGGTCGTTTTCCAATTCCACCCTCGAGTGAAGTCGGGGAAAATTTGCCAGGAAATTTCCGCCGAGAATAAAAACAAGTGTTCACACGGGATAGCCGAATCAAAGGTGGGGACTGTAGACGGAAAATCGCTAAGCAGAAAGCACATTTATCAATTTACATAGTGATATTAGTGCATAGTTAAGAAGAGCAATGATAAACCTAATGCGTCTGAAGGTTCTCGGGATATAGTGGCATACACGACTTGGTAGCACGAAACATAAATAAATAAAACTAAAACCAAAACCCTAGGAGAGCGCCGTTGTAAAGGCTTAATCTTTCCGACCATCAACTGAACTGAACTGATGTTAGGTCAGGAAGATTGCCTTTACAACGGGCCCCCCCTAATTATTTTGTTATCACGTGAATGAGTTGATATTTCATGATATTTCAATTTAGTTTATCACCTACCTGAACAGTTCAGTGTTGCCATTTTAGCTACTTTCTCGCTAGATCTAGAGCCATTTACTTCGATCTAGAGGCACATTTTTATCAATTTTATCGACATGAATTCTAGCGATATTCTGTAGATTTGAGCCATTATAGAGCGATATTATAGAGATTGTGCCATTATTCTAGCGATTTGCTGGAGATTTGTGACATTTTAGAGTGATATGCTAGAGATTATGCTATTATTCTAGCGAGTTCCGGCATATATTTACTATCTAGCGAACTTTATTGGTTACCCTACCTGAGCTTCTTCCTCCTGTTGTTATTGAAGAACTTTGCCGCAGCGAGGACGGTGATGAGGAGAGCGAGGGTGACAGAGAGGCAACAACACCCCCCCAAACCCGTGCCCAGGATCTCGCACATCTCGCCTTTTTTCTCTCTCTCTCTGTGGGACGAGAACAACGCTATTAGGTGAATGGATTATGCTCTCTCACTCTCACTCTATCTTTCTTTCTTTCTCTCTCTCTCTCTCTCTCTCTTTCTCTCCTACTTTACTGTCCCATCTCACCTTCTCTCTCTGTGGGAGAACAACGCTATTAGGTCAATGGATTATGCTCTCTCATTCTCATTCTCTCTCTATCTTTCTTTCTCTCTCTCTCTCTCTCTCTCTCCCTCCCCTCGTTGGGGATTCCATCCTACGAGGACAGGTCGAAGAGTTCTGCGACAGAGTCCCAAATCAACGAAAAAGATTTTGCATCCCAGGAGCTGGACTGGACGACATTGTGGAAGCCTTCGAAGATACCACAAAGGATGCAAATGAAAATACCCTTTTTGTCATCCATGCTGGTTCAAATGACGTCATGCGCACCAGATCCGAAGAGTTGATGGAGAAATATCGCAAGATGATCCAGCACTACAAAAACAAGTCAAGGAATATCATCATCTCAGGCATTCTCCCCAAGATCGACGCACCTGACAAATTCTACGACAAGGCTTTCAGCACAAATAGCCGACTAAAACATTTGTGTCTGAGGGAAGAAGTTGAATTCATCAACCTCTGGGACAACTTCTACAACCAGCCTACTCTGTTCCGCAAGGATGGCACTCATCTAAACCCTGTGGGTTCAGCACGCATGGGTCGTCTCCTACACGAAGCAGTCCGCAGCCATGGATCAAAAAACGCCATCCGAGAAGAAGCAGCAGTGACATAAATCATCCAACGCCAAGAAAAAAACAGAGGCAACCGAGGACCACCAGCGATAAGGACCGAAGACAGCGAGGACCGAGGACAGCCATGAACATAAATGTAGATCCGACAAGAACCAAAAATATTATTAAAGAGCGTTCCGTGAGTTCTAAAATAACAAATTTAAAGGTTTTCTATGCAAACGCTCGTAGCATACGCAATAAATTTTCAGATTTAGAGGAGCTAGTGTTTACAGAAAATTATGATGTGATTGGCATAACAGAATCTTGGCTCAATACAGAAGATAGAGACTTTTTAGCAGAGTATTCACTTCCCGGTTATGTAATGTTTGAGAAAAGCCGAATAAATCGAAATGGAGGTGGCGTTTTACTTTATATCAAAGAAAATCTTAACCCTACCCTCTTGTCAAAACCTCAAATTGTGAACGTCGACGCATCTTTTGTGCTAATAAAGAATAATAAAGGTACAAAAATAATACTTGCATTAATATACAGACCTCCAGCTCAATCAGTGCAAACTGACCGAGAAATTTACGAACAAATTGCAGATGTAAGTAACTCACAAGATACCGTAATTTTTGGTGACTTTAATTTACCTGTGACCAAGTGGGGCGATACTCTTACTTCACACTCCGGACATGACTTGTATACGAACTTGCAAGAGAGTTCGCTTTATCAATTTGTTGGAACGCCGACCCGTGGTAATAACGTTCTTGACATTGTACTTGCAACAAAAGAAGAATTAATAGAGAATTTGAATGTTGGTGATGAATTCAGTAACAGCGACCATCGTACGATAACTTTCACTTTAAAGTTTACTAGTAACGAACCAAATAGTAGCATCGAAAAAGTCCCTAATTTCAAGAAAGCAAACTTCCATAAACTTAGAGCTATGTTTAAAGAAACTGACTGGAGCTTTTTAATTCACAATAACGACATAAATACATCTTGGAAGTTATTCGAAGCCACTTACCTAAAAGCAGTGCAAGACTGCATACCATCAAAAACTCGGCGTCCAGGCCATAATAATAAGCCCAAATGGTGGAATAAAGATATTTCAAACTGCCTGCTTGCTAAAAAATTTGCTAATGATAGATTAAAATCCTCACAAAATGACGAAGAACGGCTGAAATTTGTAGAGCTACGACGCAAAGCCAAAAAGTTAATTAAGCAAAGTAAAAAGACCTTAGAGTTACATATTGCGAATCAAAGTAAAACAAACCCGAAAGAATTCTATAGTTATATCAGAAAGAAAAAAGTCGTTACTTCAACTGTTGGACCGTTAGTCGATGAAAATGGAGAATACACCAAAGACGAAGAACAAATGAGTAATGCCCTCAATACCTTCTTTGCATCAGTTTTTACAACAGAAGACCTCAGTGATATCCCTACACCATCGCCGATTCAGATTGATAATTCAGATGTTCTAAGCAATATCACCGTTACAGAGAGAGAAGTATTGAATTGTTTAGATAAACTCAAGGTAAATAAAACGCCTGGACCTGATACAATCTCGCCTAGAGTTCTAAAGGAAGCTAAGGATGAGCTCTCTAAACCACTGACATTACTATTCAATAAATCCTTGCAGTCTGGAACTATGCCCGATCAGTGGAAGCTAGCCAACGTAACACCGATATTCAAAAAAGGCAGCAAATCCCTACCCAGTAACTATCGTCCAATTAGCTTAACCTCAGTTGTATGTAAAATGCTAGAAACGGTCATACGAGACAGACTCGTAAATCACTTAGAGGAAAATAACATACTTAAAGATACTCAACACGGCTTTCGTAAAAAACGTTCCTGTTTAACAAACCTCTTAGACTTCTTCCACGATATCCTCAACCTCTACGATGAGAGTAAAGCTGTAGATATTATATACCTTGATTTTCAAAAGGCCTTTGACAAAGTTCCCCACAAACGTTTACTGCTAAAACTAAAAGCGCATGGAATACAAGACGGTGTGTTGAAATGGATAGAAAATTGGCTCAGCGACAGAAAGCAAAGAGTAGTCATAAACGGTAAGGCATCAAAATGGACCAATGTAAGTAGCGGGGTACCCCAGGGATCGGTACTAGGACCAATTCTCTTTCTAATTTACATCAACGACATAGATGAGGGTCTCACCTGTACAATCTCAAAATTTGCTGACGATACAAAAATTGCAAATAGCGTACTCTCAAAAGAACAAGTTGACGATATGCAACACAATCTAGATAAATTGTCATGTTGGGCCCAAATTTGGCAAATGAGTTTCAATGCGGATAAATGTAAAGTACTACATATCGGATACCTAAATGAGAAAGCAAACTATTCGATGAATGGCACTCAGCTTAAGAATGTAAACAGAGAAACCGATCTGGGAGTAACAATATCGAGTAACCTAAAACCGAGTCAACAATGTTCAGAAGTTGTTAAGAAGGCAAACAAAATAATTGGCTTTATAGGCAGGTCATTTGAGCATAAATCCAAAGAAGTTATCCTAACCCTTTACAATTCATTAGTCCGCCCTCTTCTGGAATACTGCGTTCAATCCTGGTGCCCTTATTACCAAAAAGATATAAACAAGCTAGAACGAGTTCAACGTAGAGTTACCAAAATGATACCTAGCCTAAAGAACAAACCATACGAAGAGCGTCTTAGAGAATTAAATCTATTTCCTTTAACCCAGCGCAGATTAAGAGGTGACTTAATTCAAGTGTTCAAAATCATCAAAGGCATCGACAATATGAACTGTAGTAAGTACTTCACTATCGACCAATCTAATTACACGCGGGGAAACGGTTGCAAAATTATTGGTAAATCTTTTAACTCACACGAATCTAAGAATTTCTTCTTCAATCGAGTTGTCAACTTGTGGAATGGGCTTCCCCGAAACGTTATAGACTGCATCACCGTTGATTCATTTAAACTCCGCCTAGACAAATATCTCGCATCAAACCCGCGACTGACTGCGTTTGTAAATGAATAACTTTATTTTATCCCCCCCTCAGTTACTAACCCATCTGTCCCCTACTAACTTCCTAATCCTGCCACGGACATTAGTTCCAGGGCAGTATTTCCCTTTCCAATGTTCCCTTACCCACTCGAAACCACTGTTTGGACACTTGATCCTCAGTGTTTTGGAGGACAAGCAACCTAGAAGGGTCACTAGATCTGTTGTTGCTTGATTTCCTTTGTACTCCTTTGTACTCCTTCTACTTTACTGTCCCAGTCTACTATAAACTGTCCCTGTCTAGTAGTATTACGGCCTGACCACCTAGTAGGGATCGCAAGGTCTGTGTGTCTGAGTAACTCTGTAACTCTCTCTCTCTCTCACTATGGTGCATATCAATTTGCCACAAACTAATACACACCACAAACGCTTTACATACACACACACTCAACCACCCAGCTCGGTGGATCATAGTGATGTCGCTAGATGGAAGTGATGTAAGTGATTCGCTGGATTTAGCGGTAGCAGCTACATTGGCAACATCGTACCAAGAACCTTCATTCCGTTATAATGAACAAGGTCAGATTTCGAAACTATTACAATTATTTCAAAGTTCAGAGATCATCAGATTGGTTTGGAAGTCGAAGTACACAATTTCAGTTCCATTAGTTTAACAAACATTTACATAATAAATTATAATATGCTACTTAGAGTGTTTAATAAAGAAGGATTACTTTCGCGATATCGTATAAGCGTACGCAAGCTATTGTTCTTTTGTTTTGTTTTAAGAACGTCAACAAACGCTTCGTATATTTGGGGTTCTTAGTTATACATTAGAACATATTTATAGTTTGCACACTCTTATAAGTATAAACACTTACTTGTTAAAGAGGAAATACACAAAAGCCCAATTTCGAATGATCGTGAATATCTTTACTTTGGCGTATGTTTGGGCTAATTTAAGACTACATTTAGATTGATAGAATTTGTTAACACTCGCCAATGAAATATGATGACTTGCTTACAGATATATACTTAAAGCCCGAATCGGCTTGACTTTAACCCAGTTGTTTACTTCCTCAACCCTGTGGAGGAGCAGGGTTGAGTTGGCTTGATATTGGACACCCTTTTATGGCATTTGGGTGTTAAATACGACACCATTTCCAGTCTATCGGAGATAATGATGGTAAAGGAAAATGCGGTACTTGTATTGTGCATGCAGCCTTCTATACCCAGTCAGTTAGAACTCACATTACCCAAGTTAATCCTGTAGAAAAACAGGACATAACATACCTACCTTACAATTTATGATGCGAGGCGATTCGTTCCCTTCAACTCTGTGATGTGGGGTAGACTGAGGGATGGGAATAGTAGCAGTACCAAATCTAATCTACGCAAATAATTAGCTGAAAATCGCTAGAATAATGGCACAATCTCTCCAACATCTCTCTAAAATGGCTCGTGTCTCCAGAGTATCGCTAGAGTTCATGTCGCAAGATTTATAGATTTGCCTCTAGATCGAAGTAAATATACCTATAGATTTAGCGCTAAACTAGTTGTAAATTATCAACACTAAAATAGCAGGGTTACCCAATCAAGACACATAATACTGCTAAACCCGTTCTGAATAGTCGCTCGATAGTGAATTAATCCCGAAAATCGCTATAATAAGGCTACAATCTCTAACATACCGCTCACAGTGACTCAAATATCCAAAATATCGCTGAAAGGGGCTCCAATTTCCCAAATATCGCTAGAATTCATGTCGCTAGCTGTACAAATATGCCGCTATATCGAAATAAATACCTATAGATCTAGCAGAAAACAGCTAAACTGGCAACACCTGTGAATAGTCATCTTATCATAGCCAGAGATAATGATAATGCCGGCTGCCGAATTTTATATAATAACCTTTTCCAGATGCACATTACGTGTCTGTAATCTGGCTGTTAGAACTTAGAAGACGATTTTAGTCAGTTTAGTAAGGCATTGTGGGTGCCAGAGGATTAATTGAGATATATTTGACCCCTTTGATCCACAGAGGGCCTGCCAAAACTGAATAAAACCGTCTATTTTAGCCAGAACAAAGTGAAAACACGTCCTCAAGTACTGACAGAGATAAGGCGAATTTACACGCGAGTTTAAGGGGCGATGGTCGTATTTATTTGCTCACTTATTTATCTTATTATTATTTGTTTAGTTTCCTCCCTATACTAGACCTCCATCAAGCTTAACAAACATCCCTCAAGAACCCCGTTCAAAATAAAAACAATTAAAATTTTTGGTAAACAAATTTCACGGCCCGAAGTCCGATTCCTCCTAAATTACAGGCTAGCTATCGCTCGCCAGGAAAAAATGACACCTAAATTGGACGAAAGGTCGTAAAATTGACAGGAATGAGGCGGAAGGTCTTAAAATACCCAAACAAATTGGGTGAGCGTCTTAAAGTCTCAAAACTAAATTGGATGTACATGAGGGAGAAGAAGGTCCAGAAAAAAACCCTGAAGTAAAAATCTCCCCTTATCTTGACAGGCTAACCTAACCTTGTAAGATAATAATTATGCGAGTGAGAAGAAAAACCCACACCAGCATTGTGTGTATTAGCCTAAGTGGCATTGGTTAATTTTTTGGTCGATTTTTTCATGTAGTTATTATAATTTTAGTTTCTCCCTAGATTTCCATCAGTAGGCTGAATGGGGCCGAATGGATAAATTTTTCGGTAGAACCGAAATATATATATATATATATATATATATATATAATGTGTGTGTGTGTGTAATCAGTCAATAAGTTGATATATGGATAAACAGTAATGTCATGTAATAATACACAATGAATGTTTGCTGATAATATTTATTTCAAAGAGATTAATACTGTCCATTGGAGTGAAGAGGTATAAGCTACCGAAACATAATACATTCATAATATTTAGTCAAATTAAAATAAGCTGATCATTATAATTATAAGATTGTTTTAAGTTAGTATTTTTGATTCAACTCTTCCGTTGCTATACTTATATACTCTGTATCAACCCATTCTTTGTTCTATACAGTATATGGGTATGCCTATTATTCCATTCAACCATTCCCTTATTGTCTTATTCATTATAATTTATATAGATTTCATATTTTCTACAATTGTTACCCTCAAAAATCCTGAAGGAGTTATTCAGTGGGTAAGACGTTTAGGACTTCTTTGGGGTGGGGGTGGGGAGAGGGGGAAGTTAGTTATTTAGGAGTGTGAGGGGGGGGGGGGGGGACGGAAGGATCGGGGATAGTTAGTTATATAGCGGGTTGGACTCCTTGGGTGGGACGCGGGGGCACTACGGGATCATGGCAGCCGCAGTCCATATCGTTCAGGTGGATCGTCTTGACCGTAGCGTCGCAGATCACGGGCCGGAGCTTGAGCTGGAGAGCGGTGAGGGAGAGCTTGGTTATACCGTAACAGGTGAGCTCGAGGGTACTGTTGATGCTGGCTCGGGTGGGGTTGAAGTACCGGCAGTTGTAGTACCACCATCCCCCGCCTTGCTTGGCCGCGCAGTTACCTACAGAACCAAAGAGTTACCTAAAGAACCATATTTAGAGAACCGTGCAGTTACCTAGAGAACCAAAGAGTTACCTAGATAACCAAATAGTTACCTTAGAGAACCAAAGAGTTACCTAGATAACCAAATAGTTACCTTAGAGAACCAAAGAGTTACCTAGAGAACCAAAGAACTACCTACAGAACCAAAGGGTTACCTAGAGAACCAAATAGTTACCTAAAGAAGCAAACAGTTACTTAGAGAACCAAAGAGTTACCTAAAGAACCAGTTACTTAGAGAACCAAAGAGTTACCACCAGAACCAAATATATCTTGAAAGGGGGTCTAGGGGGTGTAATTTTAAGCTTGATGGAGATCTAGGGAACAAACTAAAAACCTCCCCTTAACCCCTTCTGTACCGGCGACGTTTCATTATTATATTCTAGCTAAATTTAGACGTTTGTGTGCAGTTTAAGAAGGATCTGTGGTAGTTATAAGGGTTAAGTGAGATAGTTGGATGTCGTTAGTTGCTGGAGGCCCTGTCTAAACTGCCTAATATCGTCAAATAGTAGCCAGAATAAAGTTAAAGGGACGTCACCAGTATTGAACGGGTTAACAATTGACTACTTGCGAGTTTCATTCTATAAGGAAGTTGGAGTTGTAGACATCAATATTTAGCAGAATTACCAGCTAAAATACGGTTGTAGCTCATTTATATATACATAAAATCCAATTCAACATACTTTTCAGCCATCAGAAACCTACATTATTATTGTATTTCTGTTTACTATCGATGTCTACAGCTCCAACTTCCTTATAGCCTGAAACTCGCAAGTGGTCAATTTGCCTCACCGCTGAAGGAGTCGTGGTCCCGGTCGACGGAGGTGAAGTAGCGGTTACTAAGGTAGTTGAAGCAGTTGGAGATGCTGGAACCGCCATTCTTAGAGCCCAATAACTGGATTTTGTACCTGAGGAAGCGAAGTCAGTGTAGTTAGTTAGTTAGTTAGTTAAAATAGGACTTCAGAGGCTATCAACCCTTCTGGATTATCAAGGATGGGGGGTGAGGGGGTGGGGGAGGGGTTAGGGAAAGGAGGGAAGTATATGGGGTGGAGGAGGGGTTAGGGAAAGAAGGGAAGTATAAGGGATGGGAGGGTTTAGGGGGGTGATGGGGAGAGATTTGAGATGGATGGGGGGTGAGGGGTGGTGGGGAGATATTTGAGATGGGTGAGGGGTGGTGGGGAGAAATTTGAGTTGGGTGAGGGGTGGTGGGGAGAGATTTGAGATGGATGAGGGGTGGTGGGGAGATATTTGGGAGGGATGCTTGACCCCCAATTCGGTCCCGAAGAAGCCATTTTTAGTTCAGTGTTGCCAATTTAGCTACTTTACCACTAGATCTACTGGTATTGACGACAAGTGGTTCTAGTACTGTACCTGGAGAATCAATTGACCAGGTGCAACTTTCAGGCTATAAAAAAGTATATATACAGGCGTATGTGCGGAGGTAGAAGCTACATGAAAAAAAGAAAAAGAGAGATATATATATATATATATATACCGGTATATATATATATATATATATATATATATATATATATATATATACTGTATAGGCTATATATATATATATTTTTTTTTTTTTTTTTTTTTTTAACCTGCTGTCCTCGTCGGCTACTCTGATGGTCTCGTAGGTGGCCGAGTCTCGCCCGCCCGAGGCCAGCTCCACGTCCAGGCGCACAGAGTACGAGCGGCTCTGGGTCATCACGTGCAGGAGCTCGTTACCTGGGTGGGGGGGGAGGGGGTAGAGGTTATAGAGATTGATAAGCCTGGGGGAGGGGGCTTAACAGAGATCTATATACCTAGGGGGAGGGGGTAGAGGTTATAGAGGTTGATAAGCCTGGGGGAGGGGGCTTAACAGAGATCTATATACCTAGGGGGAGGGGGTAGAGGTTATAGAGGTTGATAAGCCTGGGGGGAGGGGGTTTACAGAGATATATGTACCTAGGGGGAGGGGTAGAGGTTATAGAGGTTGATAAGCCTGGGGGGGGGGGCTTAACAGAGATCTATATACCTAGGGGGAGGGGGTAGAGGTTATAGAGGTTGATAAGCCTGGGGGAGGGGGCTTAACAGAGATCTATATACCTAGGGGGAGGGGGTAGAGCTTATAGAGGTTTATATGCCTGGGGGGAGGGGGCTTAACAGAGATCTATATACCTAGGGGCAGGGGGTAGAGCTTATAGAGGTTTATATGCCTGGGGGGAGGGGAGGGGGGGGGAGATTATAGATATATACTGTATATGCCTGGCTGGGGGGGGGGGGGGGGGAGGGAGGTGTTACAGAGGTTTAAATGCCAGGAGGGAGTACAAAAAGTATAAAGAAAATCAAGCAACAACAGGTCTAGTGATCCCTCTAGGCTGCTTGTAGTTCCCTTTCCAATGTTCCCTTACCCACTCTAAACTACTGTTTGGACAATTGATCCTCGGTGTTTTCGAGGACAAGCAGCCTAGAGGGGGGTCACTAGATCTGTTGTGGCTTGATTTCCTTTGTATTCCTTTGTATTCTCTCTCTCTCTCTCACCTAGAATCATAACTCACCCAGCCAGTATTCCCCTCCAGGATAGCCAAAGCCGTCCTTATATCCCCCCCCCCCAACCCTCTCTATATCTATCTATCTATCTATCTATCTATCTATCTCACCTAGAACCTTAACTCACCCAGCCAGTAGTCCCCTCCAGGATGGCCAAAGCCGCTCTTATATCCCTGCCCCCCTCTCCCCCTCCCCCCCCCCTCTCTCTCTAGTTGATTGTTTTCCTTTGTACTCCTTGGTATCTATCTATCTATCAACCTTTCTACCTACCTACCTATCTATCTATCTATCTATTTCACCTAGCATCTTAACTCACCCAGCCAGTATTCCCCTCCAGGATAGCCAAAGCCGTCCTTATATGCCTGCCAAGTCCTGTTAAAATCCAGCAGCTGACGGTGGGGTTCTTGCCAGTGTAGGTGGGGGTAAGACTCCCGGTTGAGGAACACCGTCCACCCCCCTCCGTCTGTCTCCATGTCGCACCACACTAAAACTGGGTTGCTACATGTGCACCTGTTTATGTAAAGTCGGGATGGATAAAAATATACTAGAACAGATCGAGAGAATGAATATTTTATTATTTTCTATGTAAGTGAGGGAGACAAAAGGTAGAACTGCCTGTGGCGAGTGCCTCCTCCCGAGTTGAAAGAGTGACAGGGCAAAAATCAAGGGAAGTTCGAGCCAAAATATCTGGACACACGGAGTTTGAAGCCATTTAAGTCATAGGAAGAGGGAAAGACTGATTCTGGGAGAGAGTTCCAGAGCTCAGATAAGGGGTGGGAATGAGTTGACTAGTGAGTGCCACCTAATCCCATGTTGGGGGGGGGGGGGGGTATACATTGAAATTTATTAATTTACTATTAACCAAAAGGTAGAATTGCCAGCTCGAGTACTCAGAAAAATCACCCAGTCTCCCATGGCGTGATACCGGGTACATTTTGTTCACTCATGAGAGGTTGGAGTCCAGATTTCTAGACTTGTTTTTATGAATGGCCTAAAGTGCCTGTTGGGATTTCAGTATGACACACTTTTTATAACATAATTCTTCAGTTTAAGAAGGACATCTAGTTAGCAAAGGGTTTAACATTCATATAGTTAATCAGTTGACTCCCACAGGTCATTCTGAAGCTATATAATATCGGCTGAGAGCATCTATATTTCAAGAAAGAAAAACATTTATTTTCCAGACAGAACTCACGTGAAGGGGAAGATCTCGTAGATTCCGCTCCCCCTCTCCCCATCCATTAGCAATTCGGCACAGTCTACAGGTCTGAAATAATATATATATATCTCAATTTATATATTAGACTTAGGGCCTATACAATATATATATCACTGTGTTGGTGGTGTAATGGTTTAGGTTCTTATATTCTGGGTGTGGTGTCCAGAGTTCGAATCCCGGGAGGACCATATACTTTTATTAGTTTATTCAAGTACATTGGATTTTGTACAGGTAATTGATGATTAATGTTAAGAACGGGGTGTTGCTTATTTGTACATTAGACTTACGCAATATATATCTCACTTTGTATATTAGACTTACACATATACTGTATAGCTCACTTTGTATATCAAACAAAACAAAATTGATTCACTATCATTCAATCTAGTCTTAGCAGACTAGGTTAGGTTAGACCTAAGCAATACATTTATCAATATTATATATATATATATATATATATATATATATATATAGAGAGAGAGAGAGAGAGAGAAATCATGATTATATTTGCCTATTGGTTTATTATCTAAAATCTGCAACTAACTCACCGGAATTGTGGACTGGGATGCCCTCCACTGGTGAAAAAAGAAAGAAAAAGAGAAACAGTATTTAAAATTATGTTGTGCAGGAAGTTTCATACAAATATAGTGCTCGCATCCTAAGACAATATAATAACATTAATATATGATATTAAAGGGGTAGTACTCGCTTTTTATGGACCCCCTTCACCCTCATGTTTAGCATATTAGTTTTTGAGGTTTTAAGACGTTCGTTCTGTTAGTTTGGCAATTTTGAGACCTTTCGACTCATGTTGTTTACAATATTAAAACCTTTCGTGCCCTTTAGGTGTCGATTCTTCTACAAATATATCTTGAAAGGGGGTCTAGGGGGTGTTCTTCTAAGCTTGATGGAGGTCTAGCGAGGAAACTAAACAAATATATATATGTAACTAAATATCAAGTACTACCCCCTTAACCCTCTACTGTACCGTCGACATCCTTTTTATTCCATTCTGGCTACTACTAATCGATTTCATTCAGTTTAGGAAGGACCTCTAGTAATTATAAGGGTTTGAACTACCCCAATCAACCCTTTTAACTACCACAGATCCTTCCTAAGCAGCATAAAATCGTCTAAATATAGCTAGAATCAAATATTTTCAGACGTCGCTGGTACGGAAAGGGTTAATTTATAGTATATATAATATAATATTATTTTGTAAAAGCTGGGGAGAGGTTGGCTTATTCCCATATTATTTACTCAACTATTACAACGTTTATTTAAATATGTTGATTACGAAAACCTGCCAATAATATTATGATGCAGAGATATAGCATTTTCATATTTTCCCATTAGTTACCGAGAAATGAGGTGCTAAGGGTGCATATTATGTTCCCTCCACCAACCGACTTTACTCCTAAACTCAATTAATGAAATCAACAAATACATGTGGCAGTCCAGGGATTCGAACCTAGGATGCTCACACTGAAATTCAGTGCATTTATCCATTGCGCTACGAAGACAGTTAGCCGCCAAGATAAAGAAAATCGAGTATAGTATTTAATTTATGGTTTACCTCGATTGTTTACTTACCCATTGCCATCAACGGGAGGAGGTGGCGGCGGCAGCGCGGCGGAGGGTATACGATGGGCCGTGGTCGCGTTGTCATTGGCGATCTTTGGGGGCGTGTTCAGAGCAGCTTTGGCCTGTATTGGAGTCACACCAACAATTATATATATATATATATATATTGAATATATTGAAATGTCGGGTGAACGAAGGGAATTTAACCCCCTGAAAATCTTCAGCCGGCGCGGGGATTCGAACCGTGGTTAGTGACCTCAGTAGGTCCTGTCACCCCAGGTCCGCGCGCTAACCCACTCTGCCACCTCGGACGTTAATAGGTTAGTAACCTTAGTCCTCCTTGAAAGAACCAGGTTGATAGTCTCGTGGATATCATCACGTGATGGGTTTCTTAGACTTCACCATCATGACTATTTTACACTAACCCAAACGTCAACTTGGGTAGCAGAGTATTTGGGTGGCGGGATTTTTGCGAGGGCATTACACATATATATAGGCCTACTGTATATATATATATATATATATATATTTTGTTTTGTTTTTTTGTTACTCAGGTCCACCCGAACAGGGACAACATAAAAAAAACAAAAAAAACAAAAAAAACAATGAACACAAAAACAAAACTTAAATTAATAATATATGTTCTCATTAATTTAGTTTTCTTCTTAGATACCAAGCCAAATCCCATATATGAAGGAGATTATATAGTAAGTATACAGTATATCACAAATGCACGTGAGCTACTAAATGTTTTTATATTCTCAGCCAGGCTCGAACCACCGACAGTCAGACTGAGTACGTATACAAACATATAGGATATGGAAGTCAACTCATGGATGTCAAATCATTATATACTGTAAATCAAACTGTGTTGGTGGTGTAATGGGTTAGATGCTTCTGTTCTGAGAGTAGTGTCCCGAGTTCGAGTCCCGGGAGGATCATATGCTTTCATTAGTTTAATCTAGTGCATTGGGGTTCGTAATAGATGATTCATGTTAAGAACGGGATATTCCTTAATACAAGCTTTAAAATTCGTGTTGGAGAGAGTTCTTCACAGACCAATAATTTCACTGCTAAGCTAAATATATGCATATGGTGTAGCTCAGAGACACCATAAGACCGAGTAAATCAAACCATACAATTTGCTAAGCCAATATTTTTTAGAGTCCATTTTGACACCTAGCCAACTTAGGCCTAGAATTAATAAGTAACCCCGTTCTTAACATTAATCATCAATGACAATCCCCAATGTACTTGCATAAACTAATGAGAGCATATGGTCCTCCCGGGATTCGAACTCGGGACGCCATACCCATAACATAAGCATCTAAACCATTACACCACCAACACATAACATTAGATAGACAAGGTTCAGAATCTCACCTCTCCCGCCTCCCACTCCATCCCCGCCACCACCCCCACCAGCAGAATCCCTAACAGGACCCGGGCTCTCATCTTCTATCACTGCTTGCTGTTGGAATTAAGTTACTTAGATGGGAAACTCATGCACAGTATATGAATAACTAGCTTAAATAAGTTTAATGGCGAAAGTCTTATATATATCAATATTTCAGAAGGTATAGCAGAAACAAAGCAAAAACGTTCCATGGAGAATATCATACGTTAAAATTTGTAGGAACAGTAAAATAACGTCTTGTGTATATATTCAGATCTGAGTATGGTGCAACAGTGTATGGCAAAGCACTATATATTATCAAGAATTAAAACCATGAAGTGGATATAAACATACCCCTAGTTTGTTGTAGGGAGGGTTATGTCTAGTTCCGATCTCCCTGGATGAGTGTGGCTTACTGTATGTTGTGGACATTTATAAGGGAGCGATAAATTATATAGTCTTAGGATTTGTTGACATAGATTAATTAGTGTTGACAGGTGTGCAAGTGTGTGTGGTCAAGTGTAGATGTGTGTTTGACTTAATGTGTGTTATGTTAAGTGTGTGTGTGTGTGACTGTGTGTTTGTGTGTGTGTTGTGAATCCATTCGGTAATGATCGTCGGACCGTCAATATTATGAGGTTGTAAAGTTTATGGTTCCCCCCTTAAGGGGAGACTGGCCGTTTGTTTGGTCTAATAATTAATGTATTCATACATTTTTTCAGTTTCCTCCCCAGACCTCCATCAAGCTTAGAAAAACACCCCCTAGACCCCCCTTCAAGATAAATTTGTACATTTTTCGGTAGCGGTTCCTCTTAAAATTGAAGGATCGCTATCGCTCGCCAGGAAATAATCGACACCCAAATGGCACAAAAGGTCTTAAAATTGACAACGAAATGGGGCGAAAGGTGTTCAAATCGCCAAACTAATGGGCCGAACGTCTTATAAATTTCAACACTAGTGGGGATAAACATTAGGGAGAAGGGGGGACCAGAAAAACGGTTTTCCTCCCTTTAATTGCGTTTTTAGAAGCTCGCATCTTACTAGGAAAAAGTTGAACTCGTAAACAAAACTCTGAAAGGTTGAATTAAGGCAAGATTGCACCATTCCCAAATCATAAAATGTAAATTGCTTTCCTAAATTACTATCTATCTTTCTATCTATCTATCTATCTATCTATCTATCTATCTATCTATCTATATGCTCAGGCCCAATCCCCACTTTTCCAATTTTTTTTTTTTTATTTTCCTCTACTGTATTTTATTATTGTTTTTTGTTTGTATTTCCTTGGAGGTGGCCGACTCAAGACAGAGCAAGGACAGGGAAAACACAAAACACAAGCCAAGACAACGAACAAACACAGACAAAACACAAAATTCACACACATCTAGGTCACCCAGGCGAATACCCAGAGACCAGGGTCACCAAGGTCAGTTGTTGTTGTTGTTGTTGTTGTTCCCCAAGCTGCCTGGCCGAACAGCCCCAAGGCCCCGAGCAAGGCCAAGGCCATAACCGAGCGCCCCCACAGAACCCTCCCAAGAACCAAGGTCAGTAGAATAAATAGCTGCTACTTGCCAATTAAGGGGAGGTTTTTAGTGTGTTTCCTAGACTTCTATCAAGCTTGAAATTACACCCCCTTGACCCCCTTTCAAGATAAATTTGTACATTTCTCGGTAGAAAAATGTCCCGGCCGAAGGCCGCTTCCTCTTAAATTACAGGCTCGCTATCGCTCGCCAGGAAAAAATCGACACCTACATGGCACGAAAGGTCTTAAAAGTTACATAAATGGGGCGAAAGTTCTTAAAATCGTCAAACTAATGGGGCGTACGTCTTAAAATATAAAAAAACAATGGGGCTAAACATGAGGAAGAAAGGGGTAAATAACAGAATCCCTCAAGTGGAAATCTCCCCTTAAGTGAATATGACTCAAGCGAATATGTGACCTACATTTCGAAACTATTATCGTACACAGCAGGATTAACCCCTTCAGTACCGGTGCCGTCTTTTTAACTTTATTCTGGCTACTATTAGACGATTTTATTCAGTTTCAAAAGGGCCTCCAGCGAATTAATAGGCTTGGAACTATCTCAATTAACCCTTTTGACTACCCCAGATCCTTCTTGAGCTGGACACAAAATCGTCTAAATATAGCTAGACTAAAAGAAAAAAGACATCACCGGTATGGAAGGGGGTTAATTACAAAGCGGGGAAGAGGAAGGCAAAATGAGTCCGAAAAAATGCGTTGCAGAATATGGAAAGAAAAACAAAATTATATATACACAGAAAAGGTGAAGAATAAGGATTAATTCAAAGCGGTGGAAGAGGCAATTGCAACGACGACGTGGAACAGAAAACTTGCAATACACAATCTATATCTATCTATCTATCTATCTATCTATCTATCTATCTATCTATATGCTCAGGCGCCCAATCTCCACTTTTCCTATTTTGATTTTTTATTTTCTGGACCACTTTCTCCCTCATGTTTAGCCCCATTAGTTTTGAGATTATAAGACGTTCGGCCCATTAGTTTGGCAATTTTAACACCTTTCGCCCCATTTAGTTGTCAATTTTAAGACCGTTCGTGCCATTTAGGTGTCGATTATTTCCTGGCGAGCGATAGCGAGACCTGCAATTTTAAGAGGAACCGGCCTTCGGCCGGGAAAATTTTCTACCGAAAATGTACAAATTTATCTTGAAGGGGGGTCTAGGGAGTGTTTTTCTAAGCTTGATGGAGGTCTGGAGGAAGCTAAACAAATATATGAATAAATTAATTAATTGACCAAACAAACAGTCTGCCTCCCCTTAACTAACTAAAAGCAGCAGCTCCCCATTCTGACCACACCGACAGGAGCGGTCCAGGCGGTAATAAGCGTGACGCCCTTATATAGCTCCCCTAGACGCAACACCGGCCGTATAGTTAGTTCCCCCTAGACGCACCACCACCGGCCTCGTTATCGCCCCCCCCCACCGGCCTCGTTATCGCCCCCCCCCCCCCCCCCCCATACCTGTTTGTTTATGTGTGGCGCATGACTGACGGAGCGTAGAGGAGGTCATTCAAGAGCCTACCTGGTGCATGCTTGAAATCTTAAAGGGGAGGCAGACCGTTTTTTTCCGGGACCCCCTTCTCCCTAATGTTTAGCCCCGCTAGTTTTGAGATTATGAGACGTTCGGCCCATTAGTTTGGCGATTTTAGGACCTTTCGCCCCATTTTGTTGTCAATTTTAAGACCTTTCGTGCCATTTAGGTGTCGATTATTTCCTGGCGAGCGATAGCGAGCCTGCAATTTTAAGAGGAACTGGCCTTCGGCCGGGAAATTTGTCTACCGAAAAATTTAAAATTTATCTTGAAGTGGGGTCTTGTTTTTTTTTCCTTCTAAGCTTGATGGAGGTCTAGGGAGGAAACTAAAATAATATATGAATACATGAATTAATAGACCAAACAAACTATAGAAAGGGAAAGCAAACGAAATGATAATTTAGGTATTGTTATATTTGTTTTTCATATGCAATAAATGGGAGTATACACATATTTATTCTTATAAACATTATTGATGAGGCGTGAACATTATGATAGTTTTTTTTTCCTTTCAAATTCATAAATATCTCTGAATATATTCCTTTACTAGAATAATTTGATACAATTAAATATTCATACGGAAATATCAGAAACTTTATTTCAGAAATTGTTATGTCACACAAATCATGTTTAAATAAAAGACGAACATATATTATGGGAATACTATTTACATGCACTATAATATTGCTAGTTACAGGTATATTGCTCTCTCTCTCACACACACACACACACACACAAACACATATCACCCTTGGTTCTTTCACCCTTAGTTCTTTCATCCTTGGTTTAATCACCCTTCATTCATTCACCCTTGATTTTCTCTTGCCCGATTTTATTCTCCTTGGTTTGATCACCCTTCATTCTCTCACCCTTAATACTGACACCCTTGGTTCTCCTACCCTTGGTTTGCTCACCCTTAATACTGACACCCTTGGTTCTCCTACCCTTGGTTTGCTCACCCTTGATACTGACACCCTTGGTTCTCCTACCCTTGGTTTGCTCACCCTTAATACTGACACCCTTGGTTCTCCTACCCTTGGTTTGCTCACCCTTAATACTGACACCCTTGGTTCTACCACCCTTGGTTTTGTCAGCCTTCCTATTCTTCTTCTTGGTTTAAGGGGGGTAGTGCTTGGTTTTTGGTATATGTACTGTATATATTAATTAACTTATTTTTTAGTTTCCTCGCTAAACCTCCATCAAGCTTAAAATAGCTCCCCTAGACCCCATTTTAAGATAAATTTGTACATTTTTTGGTAGAAAAATTTCCCGGCCGAAGGCCGGTGCCTTCTAAAATTACAGGCTCGCTAGCACTCGCCAGGAAACAAAGTGACACCTAAATGGCACGAAAGGTCTTAATATTGACAAAGAAATGGGGTGAAAGGTCTTAAAATCGACAAACTAATGTCATAACAATCCTCAACACTAAGATGCTAAACATGAGGGAGAAGGGGTCCATAAAAAGCGAGTACTACCCCCTTAACCAGTAAAAGGTTGCCATACAGGTGTTTCTCCAGTAGCTTGGCCAATTAGTCTTGTTAATTCATCTGGCTGCTTCATCAAATAATACCACCACCCCTGCTGGCCTTTTGTTATTGTGGTATCACACCATGCAGGAGTGTTGTTACTGATAGGCTTCGGAGCATGTGGTACTGGACCTCCAATTATTTTGTGTAGTTCTACTGGAGGAATATTCATGAAATACGACTGCCTAGCTGTAGGCTTCGTACTTGCATGTATGTTTTTGTCACCCTTGGTTCTGCCACCTTTAGTTCTGTCACCCTTAGTCCTGTTACCCTTAGTTCTATCAGTCTTGGTTTTGCCCCCCTTAACTCTGCCACCCTTAGTTCTGCCACTCTTAGTTTTGTCACCCTTAATTCTGCTACCCTTAACTCTGTCACCCTTGGTTTTGCCACCCTTGGTCCCATCACCCTTTGTTCTGACACCCTTGGTCCCATCACCCTTAATTCTGCCACCCTTGATTTAATCATTGTTGGCGGTGCCACCCTTAGTTGTGACAACATCTATTTTGTCACCCTTGGTTCTGCTCTTCTTGGTTCTGCTGGTCATAAGCTGCCACATAGGTGTCACCCCGGTATAGTTCCCAATTAGTGTTGCCAATTTGCTAGGTTGAATCTCCAAAGAATACCACCGGCCTTTCTTTCTGGGGTTCATTTTACTGTTGGTACTGGGATCCTGCCACTTACGAGCCGTCTTGGGTGGTTGTCTCTCGCTAACTAATTTTCTTCCCAGTATGGTTTCTAGTTTTCCATGCGGTAATTTAATATGATACCATTGCTTCTCGGAGGTAGAATTGTTGCTGTCAGATGGACTTTCTACTAAATTTGGGTCGATATATATATTAATTTTACCACCATTGGTTCTGTCACCCTTAGTTTTGCCAGCCTTCGTTCTACCACCCTTAGTTCCTTCACCCTTGATTGTTTCGCTATTGGTTATGTCAACCTCGGTTCTGCCACCCTTGATTCTCTCACCCTTACTTCTGCTACCCTTAGTTTTGCCACCCTTAGTTTGACCATCCTTGGTTCTGCCACCCTTAGTTCTGCCACCCTTAGTTTTGCCACCCTTAGTTTTACCACCCTTGGTTCTCTCATCCTTAGTTGTGCTACCCTTAGTTTTGCCACCCTTAGTTTTGCCACCCTTGGTTTTGCCACCCTTGGTTCTCTCACCCTTAATTATGCCACCCTTAGTTCTGCTACCCTTAGTTCTGTCACCCTTAGTTCTGTCATCTTTGGTTTTACCACCCTTAGTTTTGCCACCCTTAGTTCTGTCACCCTTAGTTTTACCACCCTTAGTTCTGCCACCCTTGGTCCCATCACCCTTTGTTCTGCCACCCTTGATTTGATCATTGTTGGTAATGCCACCCTTAGTTCTGCCATCCTTAGTTCTGCTACCCTTAGTTCTGTCACCCTTGGTTTTACCACCCTTCGTCCCATCACCCTTTGTTCTGCCACCCTTGATTTGATCATTGTTGGTAGTGCCACCCTTAGTTGTGACACCATCTATTTTGTCACCCTTGGTTCTGCTGGTCATAAGCTGCCACATAGGTGTCACCCCGGTATAGTTCCCAATTAGTGTTGCCAATTTGCTAGGTTGAATCTCCAAAGAATACCACCGGCCTTTCTTTCTGGGGTTCCTTTTGCTGTTGGTACTGGGATCCTGCCACTTTCGAGCCGTCTTGGGTGGTTGTCTCTCGCTAACTAATTTTCTTCCCAGTATGGTTTCTAGTTTTCCGTGCGGTAATTTAATATGATACCATTGCTTCTCGGAGGTGGAATTGTTTCTGTCAGATGGACTTTCCACTAAACCTGGGTTGACATGTATATTATTTTTACCACCCTTGGTTCTAGCACCCTTAGTTTTGCCACCCTTACTTCTACCACCCTTAATTCTGCCACCCTTACTTCTACCACCCTTAGTTCTGTCACCCTTACTTCTACCACCCTTAGTTCCTTCACCCTTGATTGTTTCGCTATTGGTTATGTCAACCTCGGTTCTGCCACCCTTGATTCTCTCACCCTTACTTCTGCTACCCTTAGTTTTGCCACCCTTAGTTTTACCATCCTTGGTTCTGCCACCCTTAGGTCTGCCACCCTTAGTTTTGCCACCCTTAGTTTTACCATCCTTAGTTCTGCCACCCTTGGTTCTCTCACCCTTAGTTGTGCTACCCTTAGTTTTGCCACCCTTAGTTTTGCCACCCTTGGTTCTCTCACCCTTAGTTCTGCTACCCTTACTTCTGTCATCCTTGGTTTTACCACCCTTAGTTTTGCCACCCTTAGTTCTGTCACCCTTGGTTTTACCACCCTTAGTTTTGCCACCCTTAGTTCTGTCACCCTTGGTTTTACCACCCTTAGTTCTGCCACCCTTGGTCCCATCACCCTTTGTTCTGTCACCCTTGATTTTATCATTGTTGGCAGTGCCACCCTTAGTTGTGACAACATCTATTTTGTCACCCTTGGTTCTGCTCTTCTTGGTTCTGCTGGTCATAAGCTGCCACATAGGTGTCACCCCGGTATAGTTCCCAATTAGTGTTGCCAATTTGCTAGGTTGAATCTCCAAAGAATACCACCGGCCTTTCTTTCTGGGGTTCCTTTTACTGTTGGTACTGGGATCCTGCCACTTACGAGCCGTCTTGGGTGGTTGTCTCTCGCTAACTAATTTTCTTCCCAGTATGGTTTCTAGTTTTCCGTGCGGTAATTTAATATGATACCATTGCTTCTCAGAGATAGAAGTGTTGCTGTCAGATGGACTTTCCACTAAATTTGGGTCGATATATATATTAATTTTACCACCCTTGGTTCTGTCACCCTTAGTTTTGCCAGCCTTCGTTCTACCACCCTTAGTTCTGTCACCCTTACTTCTACCACCCTTAGTTCTGTCACCCTTACTTCTACCACCCTTAGTTCTGTCACCCTTACTTCCTTCACCCTTGATTGTTTCGCTATTGGTTATGTCAACCTCGGTTTTGCCACCCTTGATTCTCTCACCCTTACTTCTGCTACCCTTAGTTTTGCCACCCTTAGTTTTACCATCCTTGGTTCTGCCACCCTTAGTTTTACCATCCTTAGTTCTGCCACCCTTGGTTCTCTCATCCTTAGATGTGCTACCCTTAGTTTTGCCATCCTTAGTTTTGCCACCCTTAGTTCTGCCACCCTTGGTTTTGCCACCCTTGGTTCTCTCACCCTTAATTCTGCTACCCTTAGTTCTGTCATCCTTGGTTTTACCACCCTTAGTTTTGCCACCCTTAGTTCTGTCACCCTTGGTTTTACCACCCTTAGTTCTGCCACCCTTGGTCCCATCACCCTTTGTTCTGCCACCCTTGATTTGATCATTGTTGGTAATGTCATCCTTAGTTCTGCCATCCTTAGTTCTGTTACCCTTAGTTCTGTCACCCTTGGTTTTACCACCCTTAGTTTTGCCACCCTTGGTCCCATCACCCTTTGTTCTGTCACCCTTGATTTGATCATTGTTGGTAGTGCCACCCTTAGTTGTGACACCATCTATTTTGTCAGCCTTGGTTCTGCTTGTCATAAGCTGCCACATAGGTGTCACCCCGGTATAGTTCCCAATTAGTGTTGCCAATTTGCTAGGTTGAATCTCCAAATAATACCACCGGCCTTTCTTTCTGGGGTTCCTTTTACTGTTGGTACTGGGATCCTGCCACTTACGAGCCGTCTTGGGTGGTTGTCTCACGCTAACTAATTTTCTTCCCAGTATGGTTTCTAGTTTTCCGTGCGGTAATTTAATATGATACCATTGCTTCTCAGAGATAGAAGTGTTGCTGTCAGATGGACTTTCCACTAAACTTGGGTCGACATATATATTAATTTTACCACCCTTGGTTCTGTCACCCTTAGTTCTGCCACCTTTTGTTTGTCCACCTTTAGTTTTGCCAGCCTTGGTTCTGCCACCCTTAGTTATACCACCCTTAGTTCTGTCAGTCTTGGTTCTGCCACCCTTAGTTCTGTCAGCCTTGGTTCTGTCACCCTTAGTTCTGTCGGCCTTGGTTATGCCACCCTTAGTTTTGTCAGCCTTGGTTCTGCCACCCTTAGTTCTACCACCCTTAGTTCTGTCAGCCTTGGTTCTGCCACCCTTAGTTATGTCAGCCTTGGTTCTGCCACCCTTAGTTCTGTCAGCCTTGGTTCTACCACCCTTAGTTATACCACCCTTAGTTCCTTCACCCTTGGTTGTTTCGCTATTGGTTATGTCACCCTTGGTTCTCTCACCCTTAGTTCTGCTACCCTTAGTTTTGCCAGCCTTGGTTCTGCCACCTTTAGTTATACCACCCTTAGTTCTGTCAGTCTTGGTTCTGCCACCCTTAGTTCTGTCAGCCTTGGTTCTGCCACCCTTAGTTCTGTCAGCCTTGGTTCTACCACCCTTAGTTCCTTCACCCTTGGTTGTTTCGCTATTGGTTATGTCACCCTCGGTTCTACCACCCTTGGTTCTCTCACCCTTAGTTCTGCTACCCTTAGTTTTGCCACCCTTAGGTCTGTCACCATTGGTTTTGCCACCCTTAGTTCTGCCACCCTTAGTTCTGCCACCCTTAGTTCTGCTACCCTTAGTTTTGCCACCCTTAGTTCTGCCACCTTTGGTTTTGCCACCCTTAGTTCTGCCACCCTTAGTTCTGCCACCCTTAGTTCTGCTACCCTTAGTTTTGCCATCTTTAGTTTTACCATCCTTTGGTAAATTTGGGTCGATATATGTCTCATTTTGGGAAACATTGAGGCGATTTTGTTGTGGTTGTGGTGGTGGTGATGGTTGGGTATATTCTGGTGGTTGTGGTGGTGATGGTTGGGTATATTCTGGTGGTTGTGGTGGTGGTGATGGTTGGGTATATTCTGGTGGTTGTGGTGGTGGTGATGGTTGGGTATATTTTGGTGGTGGTGGTGGTGGTGGTGATGGTTGGGTATATTCTGGTGGTGGTTGTGGTGGTGATGGTTTGGTATATTCTGGTGGTTGTGGTGGTGGTGGTTGGGTATATTTTGGTGGTTGTGGTGGTGATGGTTGGGTATATTGTTGTGGTTGTGGTGGTGATGATGGTGGTTGTGGTGGTGGTGATGGTTGGGTATATTCTGGTGGTTGTGGTGGTGGTGATGGTTGGGTATATAGTTGTGGTTGTAGTGGTGATGGTTGGGTATATTCTGGTGGTTGTGGTGGTGATGATGGTGGTTGTGGTGGTGGTGATGGTTGGGTATATTGTTGTGGTTGTAGTGGTGATGGTTGGGTATATTCTGGTGGTTGTGGTGGTGGTGGTGGTTGGGTATATTCTGGTGGTTGTGGTGGTGGTGATGGTTGGGTATATTGTTGTGGTTGTGGTGGTGATGGTTGGGTATATTTTGGTGGTTGTGGTGGTGATGGTGGTTGGGTATATTGTTGTGGTTGTGGTGGTGATGGTTGGGTATATTTTGGTGGTTGTGGTGGTGATGATGGTTGGGTATATTTTGGTGGTTGTGGTGGTGGTTGGGTATATTGTTGTGGTTGTGGTTGTGCTGATGGTTGGCAATATTCTGCTGGTTGTGTTTTTGGTTGGGTATATCCTGGTGGTTGTGGTTGTGTTCTTGGTTGGGTATATCTTGGTGGTGGTGGTGGTTGGGTATATTGTTGTGGTTTTGGTTGTGCTGATGGTTGGGAATATTCTGCTGGTTGTGTTCTTGGTTGGGTATATCCTGGTGGTTGTGGTTGTGTTCTTGGTCGGGTATATATTGATGGTTGGACATTTGGTGTTGGTTTTTGTGTTATTGGTTTATAATATATTGCTATTTTCAGTTGGCTTGGAGGTGATGATTGATGTGATGGTGTTTGTGGTTGCTGAAGATTATGTGGTTGATTTGAAGGTGGCTTTTTTGGATAAATCGGTGGATGTGTCGGATAGGGTCGTTCGGGTGGTGTCTTTGGTGGATAAATCGGTGGATGTGTCGGGTAGGGTCGTTCGGGTGGTGGAGTTGGTGGATAAATCAGTGGATGTGTCGGATAGGGCCGTTCGGGAGGTGTCTTTGGTGGATAAATCGGTGGATGTGTCGGATAGGGTCGTTCGGGTGGTGGCGTTGGTGGATAAATCGGTGGATGTGTTGGATAGGGTCGTTCGGGTGATGATTGTAGTGATGAACCTTGTGGTGGTAACCGTAATGATGACCCTTGTGATGATGACTGTAGTGATGACTGACGTGATGATCTTTGCCGTGATGACTGTAGTGATGACTCTTGTAGTGGTGACCATAGTGATGATTCTTGTAGTGGTGACCATAGTGATGACTCTTGTAGTGGTGACCATAGTGATGACTCTTGTAGTGGTGACCATAGTGATGACTCTTGTAGTGGTGACCATAGTGATGATTCTTGTAGTGGTGACCATAGTGATGACTCTTGTAGTGGTGACCATAGTGATGACTCTTGTAGTGGTGACCGTAGTGATGACTCTTGTAGTGGTGACCGTAGTGATGACTTACTAGTAGCCTGTTCCTCCTCCTCCTTTAGGCTCTTGGCTCGCTCTTGCCTCCCTGTTCTGAACGGTGCTGCCGATGTCCTGGGCAGAGAAAAATGATTGTATTGTAAACTACGACTACTATTGCTATTACTACTGCCACTACTATTACTACTATTACTACCACTCAGCCTGTGCATCCCCTCTTTGGACCCTAAACCAGGTCAGAACAGTCATCAAAGCGTCCGACTTGGTAGTCATTCAGCTACTTACTATTCCGGGGTCAGCACTCAGACTCATCATCGTGGATTACTACTACTACATTGGATTTTATTTAATATTGTTCATACATTTTCTTTTACAAGCATCAGATATTACTATTCAACACCATGCAACTTCAATCCAGTCTCCTTCCTATGCGACCCTCTGCCACTGCTGCCTCGTAGTCCACTTCTGCCACCGTCGCTGGTTGTGGTGCTACTATTACTACTACTACTTTTTTTATGCTACCACTCAGACTGTGCATCCCCCCTTTGAACCCTAAACCAGGTCGGAACAGTCATCAATGCAATACTACTACTATTACTACTACTACTACTACTACTACTACTACTACTACTACTACTACTACTACTACTACTACTACTATAATAATAATAATAATCTATCTATCTATTGCCTGACGCCGTGATTCCCGAAGGCTTGGCCACGAACGAAACGCCCCTATGCACCTCTGTCCCCAGTCAGTCGACGCCCCTCCTCCCAACCAGCACCGCCTTCATCCATATACTTCTTCAAAAATAATAATAATAATAATAATAATAATAATAATAATAATAATAATAAGATAAAGAGTGTTATGTGACTATTATTAAGCTCAATATCTCAGTTAATATGGTTCTTAGCAGGAGTAGTGCATAAACGGAGTAAGGAAATAAATTACAATGAGAATACAGTTAACAGGCTTTATTGACTTCTTCTGTAGATACACTGGGGAGTGACTCATATAGGCCTCCAGACAATCACTATAGTCTATTCATTATAAGTAGGCGAGAAATCATGACCTCTGACCTCTGTATGGGGCCGAATGGATACAAGCCATAGAAAAGGAGAGAAATATAAAAACAATGCAGGTGACCTCCCTTAATTAAGAGTCTTGGCCTACTTATTTGGAAGAGGATATAGTGTATCAGACATATTTGGAAGAGGATATAGTGTATCAGACATATTTGGAAGAGGATATAGTGTATCAGACATATTTGGAAGAGGATATAGTGTATCAGACATATTTGGAAGAGGATATAGTGTATCAGACATATTTGGAAGAGGATATAGTGTATCAGACATATTTGGAAGAGGATATAGTGTATCAGACATATTTGGAAGAGGATATAGTGTATCAGACATAATTGGAAGAGGATATAGTGTATCAGACATATTTCTTGTAGGATTGGCCGGTTGTGGCAAGAAAGCACTCTGTTCCTGTGATAAATGCGCGGAATTTCTGTGTGAGTATCCTAGGTTCGAGTCCTTGGAGTGCCACATGTATTTGTAGATTTCATTAATTGAGTTTAGAAGTAAATTTGGTTGGTGAAACAATACGAAATAAATCTAATCCATGGAATCAAAGTCTGGTGGCCAAGGGGGAGCAGTTACTGTACTTGCGGAAATCTACTCCCAGGTAAGGGCGGTTTCACATGAGCCCTTTTTCAAGCAATTTTTACGGGCAATTATGGTCTGGAAAATTTACATATTACACTTTATCTGAATTCAGCCGCCTAACATAATCTACCTTCAGTTTAGTTGCCGATACCAGTGCTAAAAAAGTCCCGAAATAATACGAGAAAAAACTTGCTCATGGAAAATTGACGGAAAAAGCGATCGTGTGACAGCGGCTTTATGATGGTGTCACACGAGCGCATTTTCCGGCAATTTTCTGTGAGCAAGTTATTATCTCGTTCTATTTGGAGGCTCTTTCTTATTGGAATCGGAAACTAGATCGAAAGTAGATCCTAAGTAGATCATTTCAGGTAGTTTAATTCTTATGGAACTTATATTTGAAGTTGCCAAACAACAATTGTCAGTAAAAAATGACGTGTGACACCGCCTTAAGTCTGGTAAAAACGGTTCAGTTAACCCGGGAACGGCAAGAACACTCTTAAGAGGTTTGGTGGGGAAGGGCGAGGAACCTCTTAAGAAGTAAGGCCTAAAAAAACAACGTTTAAAATGCCCCAGTAGTACTTAAAACAAGTGAAATGGTGATTAAGTGAGATAATTCCCCTCCATACCTCCTATCACTCCTCCACATCTGTCAAAATCCCCTCCTTCCCCGTTCCCCCCCCCCTTCAATTATCACCTATTTTCCCTGTTATTCCCTTATTCATTGGTATATTTTCGTGTCAACATCTACAAGCCGGTTATAGGGTGTTGTCATGTGACTCATGTGACTAGCGAGTGTGTTGCGTAAGGTAGGGTGTGGTTGAATGAGTCAGTCAAGCTTCAGGTCTCGTGAGGGGAGGGTCTGGCTCGCTCTGCTCCACAATTCATGAATGGACCGGCCGACTATAATTCGCGATTTTGACCATCCAAACACTATTCCCACTTGTTTTATTGTTGTTACATGTTACAATATTCATATTAAACATGAAATAGGCGCATATGAATGAGTAATAACGATATTTATCGTAAAATTACGATTTTGGGTGGGAATGGGGCCTAATATTGTCACCTGGCGGTAGGGTGTTCACTACATATAGCTCGCGCTTAACGGGTTAATGGGGTAGGGTTCATTTATTAGTCTATTGATTTATTATTGTTTTAGTTTACTCTCTAGATCTCCAACAAGCTTAATTAACTATCCTCAAGATCCCCCTTTGAGTTGTACTTGTACATTTTTCAGTGGAAAAATGCCCTGGCCTAAGGCCGGTTCCTCCAAAATTATAGTATCGCTATTGCTACCCAGGAACATATTGACATCTAAAGGGCACGAAAGGTCTTGATATTAATAAATAAATGGGATGAAAGGTCTTAAAAACGACAAACTAATTGGGTGAACGTCTTAAAATCTCCAAACTAATGGGATTAAGCATGAGGGAGAAGGGGGTTCCGAAAAAGTACCTACCTCCCTCTAAGCTTTGGCATATCCAAGCCGATTGCCTTTTGAAAGCTCCGTTTAGATATCTTTGGAGAAACCAGGTTAGAGGCCATGAATGTTCTTGATATTATAGATTGAAAATAATCGGGTGTCTTCGGTGAAACAAGGTGTAATATATTTGCTACATTCACATTGGGTGTTCTGGGTGACTTGAAATCAGGTCCATTTTCTGAAAGTAAGTCGGATATCTTAGGTAAACGGAATCCAAATGTTTCTGATATCTTTGGTGCCAGAGAACTACGAGATATTGATAATTTACCCTCAGGTCTGCCAGCGTTCCTCTTTCTACGGAAGTAGGGCTTAGCGAAGTTTATCAGGTGACTGTTCATGTAGGGTATATCAATGCTGCTTAGGGTTGGCATACCATAATTCCTTATTGTTGGCATACCTAAGTTCATTGTTGGCATACCCAAGTTCATTGTTGGCATACCCAAGTTCATTGTTGGCATACCAATGTTGTTCATTGTTGGCATATTGAGGTTCATTGTTGGCATACCCAAGTTCATTGTTGGCATACCAATGTTGTTCATTGTTGGCATATTGAGGTTCATTCTTGGCATACCCAAGTTCATTGTTGGCATACCAATGTTGTTCATTGTTGGCATATTGAGGTTCATTCTTGGCATACCCAAGTTCATTGTTGGCATACCAATGTTGTTCATTGTTGGCATATTGAGGTTCATTGTTGGCATACCCAAGTTCATTGTTGGCATACCCAAGTTCATTGTTGGCATACCGATATTGTTCATTGTTGGCATACCCAAGTTCATTGTTGGCATACCGATATTGTTCATTGTTGGCATACCCAAGTTCATTGTCGGCATACCGATATTGTTCATTGTTGGCATACCCAAGTTCATTGTTGGCATACCGATATTGTTCAGTGTTGGCATATTGAGGTTCATTGTTGGTATATCGATATTGTTCAGTGTTGGCATATTGAGGTTCATTGTTGGCATACCGATATTGTTCAGTGTTGGCATATTGAGGTTCATTGTTGGCATACCGATATTGTTCAGTGTTGGTATATTGAGGTTCATTGTTGGCATACCCAAGTTCATTGTTGGCATACCGATATTGTTCATTGTTGGCATATTGAGGTTCATTGTTGGCATACCCAAGTTCATTGTTGGCATATTGAGGTTCATTGTTGGCATACCGATATTGTTCAGTGTTGGCATATTGAGGTTCATTGTTGGCATACCGATATTGTTCATTGTTGGCATATTGAGGTTCATTGTTGGCATATTGAGGTTCATTGTTGGCATACCGATATTGTTCATTGTTGGCATATTGAGGTTCATTGTTGGCATACCGATATTGTTCATTGTTGGCATATTGAGGTTCATTGTTGGCATACCGATATTGTTCATTGTTGGCATATTGAGGTTCATCGTTGGCATATTGAGGTTCATTGTTGGTATATCGATGCTGGGCATTAGTGGCATTATAGGCATACCGATGTTGCTTCTTGTTGGCATACCGACACTGGGAAATGTGGGCATATCGATGGTCATTGTTGGCATGTAGATATTGGGTATTGTTGGAAAACCAACGCTAGGTATTGTTGGAAAACCAACTTTGGGTATTGTTGGAAAACCAAAGCTGGGTGATGTTGGAAAACCAACTTTGGGTATTGTTGGAAAACCAACTTTGGGTATTGTTGGAAAACCAACGCTGGGTATTGTTGGAAAACCAAAGCTAGGTATTGTTGGAAAACCATAGCTAGGTATTGTTGGAAAACCAAAGCTAGGTATTGTTGGAAAACCAAAGCTAGGTATTGTTGGAAAACCATAGCTAGGTATTGTTGGAAAACCAAAGCTAGGTATTGTTGGAAAACCAAAGCTAGGTATTGTTGGAAAACCATAGCTAGGTACTGTTGGAAAACCAACACTGGGTATTGTTGGCAGAATTAAGCTTGGTATTGTTGGCAGAGTTAAGCTTGGTATTGTTGGCAGAGTTAAGCTTGGTATTGTTGGCAGAGTTAATCTTGGTATTGTTGGAAGAGTTAAGCTTGGTATTATTGGCAGAGTTAAGCTTGGTATTGTTGGCAGAGTTAAGCTTGTTGTCATCACTGTGTTAGGCACCGTTACTTCCACTATTGTTGGTACCGTTTTTCTAATTGTTTCGGTCACCGTTTTCGTACGCGTTTTGGGTATTCCTTTCACTGTTGTCGTTACCGTTGACGTGGATGTGCTGGTGAGGGTATTATCAACGGTTTTAGTTACTGTTCTAGTTTTGGTTTCCCGCGAAGTTGTTGTTATTGTTGTCGTTACAGGATTGGTTATGGTTGTCTGAAGGGCTGTTGTTGTTGTTGATGATGTAATGGTCCGGGGTATTGTTTTGGTTTGTGTAAGGGTTTTAGTTTGGGTTTCCTTCCATGTTTCGGTGATGGTTGTACTAACAGGGATGGTTTTAGTAATGCTAAGAGTTTCAGTGGATGTATATGTTATCGTTTGGGGGTTCGTAGGTGTTCGTGTTCTTGTGGTGGTTGATGTGATTGTCTCGGAGATTGTATACTCGACTGTTTCCGTTCTCGTGGATATTGGCTTAAAAGTCTCGGTTATGGTTATTGTCTCGGAGATTGTATACTCGACTGTTTCCGTTCTCGTGGATATTGGCTTAAAGGCCTCGGAGATTGTATACTCGACTGTTTCCGTTCTCGTGGATATTGGCTTAAAGGTCTCGGTTATGGTTTGTTTACGTGTGGTCGTGGATACCGTTGTTCGGAAGAGGGTTGTCGTTAATAAGCTAGTAGTTGCTGAGGTAATGGTTAGGGGAATGGTTTTACTGATTGTCCTCGTTATGGTTGTACTGACAGGGGCCATAGTTATAGTCGTGATGAGTGTCTGAATGGACGTGGTTATGATTGTTTCAGGCTCGGGTTTCTCAGCGGGCTTGGTTACCGTTGATGTTATTGTTTGGGATACCGTTTTCGTTAGGGTAGTTGCTGGTAAAGTTTCCGGGGGGACTGTCCTGGTTAATATGCTGGTGGTCGTGTATATAACTGTTTCAGGGATTGCTTTGTCTATTGTTTCCGTGAGAGATGTGGGGATTGTGGTCTGAACGGGTTTTGTTACGGTTTTTGTACGGGTTTTAGTCGATGTGGAGGTGATTGTTAGAGGGATTGTCTTCGTTTGGATTCGGGTGGTCGTTGACGTCATTGTGTGAGGGATTGTGTTCGTTATTGTATCTGTTGTTGTGACCAGACGAGTGTTTTCGATGGTTGTTTTAGATGTTTCGGTGACGGTTTTCGTATGGATTTTAGTTGTGGTTTTTGTAATTGTTTGGGAGATTGTTTGCGTCAATGTTCTTGTAGCTGGTGGGATTGTTTCTATCCAGGTTTCCGTTCTTGTTATCATACGGGTTTCGGAGATTGTTCTATCAATTGTTTCTGTTATTGTTTCTCGCCGGGTTTTAGGTGTCGTTGATGTCATTGTTTTGGGGATGGTCGTCTTAATTGTGTCGGTAATTGTCGTCTTCACCAGGGAGAATACTGTTATTTCGAATGTTTCTGTTTTTGTTGGGATACTTTCGGGCATTCGTGTTAAAGTAAATGTCTCAGTTATTAGGGATAGATAGGGAGTACATGATGTTTTTATGTCTGTTTCAGTTAACGTCATCAAGAGGGTTTCGAACACTGTGGATATACGTTGGGTGAGATTTGCTATGTCGTCTACGTAAACATCCCCGTCATTTAGGAGTGCATCCAGTTTTCTTTTGAGCCTTTGTGATAATAGCCATATGTTTCTTTTTCTATTCGCATTATAACCATTCTCGGCAACCATGATCATTATATCATCAATCAGTTCTTGGATTGATGGTTCAGGTGGTTGTGGTGAGGGATGCTTACAATGAGGGGATTGTCTGGTTGTCTGTGAGTGTGGTGATTGTTGTGGTTGTAGCCTTGATTGTGGGTCTGATGGTGATTGTGGCTGTGGTAGTGATCGTGGTAAAATATGTGCTAGTAATTGTGATTGTGGTTCTGATGGAGATGGTGATGTTAATTGTGATGGTGGTTGTGGTTTTATTGGTGGTGGTGATGGTAGTGATTGCGTCATTGGTTGTGGTTGTGGGTAATATATTTGTGGTGGTGATGGTGGTAGTAGTGATTGCGTCATTGGTTGTGATTGTGGATAATTTATTTGTGGTGGTGATGGTGGTAGTAGTGATTGCATCATTAATTGTGGCTGTGATTGTGGGTAATTTATTTGTGGTGGTGATGGTGGTAGTAGTGATTGCATCATTAATTGTGGGTAATTTATTTGTGGTGGTGATGGTGGTAGTAGTGATTGCATCATTAATTGTGGCTGTGCTTGTGGGTAATTTATTTGTGGTGGTGATGGTGGTAGTAGAGATTGCATCATTAATTGTGGCTGTGATTGTGGGTAATTTATTTGTGGTGGTGATGGTGGTAGTAGTGATTGCGTCATTAAGTGTGGTTCTGGTTGTGGTTGTGGTAGTAACTGTGGTTGTGGTTCTGGTGGTGGTGACTGTGATGTAACTAATTGTGGTTGCAGCAGGGGTAGCAAATGTTGAGGGGGCCATAATGGTAGTGGTGAAGATGGCCGTGGTAGTGATCGTTGTGGTCGTGATAGTAGTGGTGAAGAGTGTGCAGGTGGTCGTGGTAGTGGTAGGGGTGAAGACTGTCGATACGGCGGTGGTCTGTCGGGTCCATTTGAAGAAGGTTGGGGTCTTCCTGGGGGTCTACCGTCTTCCTCGGTCCCTCGGGCTGGTCTCGCTGTCCTAAAAGGTCTCGTGGGTGACCTGGGCAGAGACGGGTTGTAAGTTGCAAAAAATAGTGGAGTCCCGATTTTAAAGGTGAATTCCAGGAATGAAACCTATTCAAACTACAATGTCCATTGGGATCTGCTTGGTTTTAGGGGTATGATACGGAAGAACTTTCATCACAGTGTCTTAACAACATAGAAATATAGCTTATCTAAGTTATTTTATGTGGCGAGCACTGGCGTGTTTACCATGACGTCACTATTGTCAATGACGGGAAATGGGTGAATCTGTGTTATATTTTATGCCAGAAACTCTTATAAATTGTATGCATGTTTACAGCTCAACATTTGGCTTAATCACTATCTGGTCAAGGGACTGCGATGTATGAAATTAACAGAAAACGATACTTTCATTAAGAAATAGGCCTTGGAAGCGACCTCCCTCGACTCGTGACCAGGGATAAAACACTCGAAAACACTGCCTGTATGTTTATTGTTGGAGAGATTGGATTATTTCTTGATGTGCACCACATCTTCAGGACCTTGTTCGATGTTTTGCAGAGCTTCGGTATTGAATTGAAAGGTACTAAATAAGAATAACAGACCTGTCCACGAGCGTGTGTGATTGGGACAAGTATCCAATGTTTACATACAATGTCGTCACACGAATCAGCTGGAACTCTCTCAACTGACGGTCCAGATGCCAACGGCGCTATAAACTAGTATTTTTTTCTGGAGTTTAATGGAAGTGTATCGATACTGCCCATATACATATTACAGTATATGCATGCCAAGTTATGACCCTGTAGTAAACTTAATTTTTTCTTTCATCCCTGTAATTCACCTTTAAGAAAAGTAAGGTCGTCTAATTATATAAATATACTGAATAAGTAAGAAACGCATCCTATTATACTGGAAGGGGTATTTGACCTAGAACAAGTCATTACATTAACCCCTTCTCTGCCGGCGAGGTCCTTTTAACTTTATTATGGCTACTAATAGACGATTGTATTCAGTTTCAAAAGGTCTAGGGAGGAAACTAAAAAGAAAATAAATGAAAAAAATCTACCAAAAACTAAACTCTTCCCCCTTTATGCACACAGAAAATGTCCCGGCCACACACACACACACACACACACACACACACACAGACTTACCACATCATTAAAGTCGTCCATGTTATTGCCACACACACACACACACACACACACAGATTTACCACATCATTAAAGTCGTCCATGTTATCGCCCCACACAAAACACAACACAACACCCACCCACACACACACACAGACACCCACCCAACACACAACACACACACAAGCACACTTACAACATCATTAAAGTCGTCCATGTTATCGCCACACACACACACACATACACACACCCACCTAACACACACACAAACACACTTACCACATCATTAAAGTCGTCCATGTCATCGCCACACACACTCACACAACACACACACACAACACTCACACACACTTACCATATCATTAGGGCCGTCCATGTTATCGCCACACACACAACACAACACTCACACCCACACACACTTACCATATCATTAAAGTTGTCCATGTCATCGCCACACACACTCACACAACACACACACACAACACTCACACACACTTACCATATCATTAGGGCCGTCCATGTCATCGCCACACACACACACACAACACACACACACACTTACCATATCATTAGGGCCGTCCATGTTATCGCCACACACACAACACAACACTCACACCCACACACACTTACCACATCATTAAAGTCGTCCATGTCATCGCCACACACACTCACACAACACTCACACCCACACACACTTACCATATCATTAAAGTTGTCCATGTTAGCGCCACACACACACACACACTTACCATATCATTAGGGCCGTCCATGTTATCGCCACACACACAACACAACACTCACACCCACACACACTTACCATATCATTAAAGTTGTCCATGTTAGCGCCACACACACACACACACTTACCATATCATTAGGGCCGTCCATGTTATCGCCACACACACAACACAACACTCACACACCCACACACACACTTACCATATCATTAAAGTTGTCCATGTTAGCGCCACACACACCCCCACCACTCACACACACACACAACACTCACACACACACACACACTTACCATATCATTAGGGCCGTCCATGTTAGCGCCACACACACCCCCACCACCATGAGCCGTTTCCACACCATGGTCACCTTCCATTTAACTGCCAACAATAATACCGGGAGTTAAGGGGGGTCACCGTTTTTTTTATCTTTCTCTCTTTTTCTCTCTTTCCCTGGCTTGTATCCATTCGGCCCCATTCAACCAACTGTTTTAAGACGTTTATCCCCATCCAGGTGTCGATTTCTTCCTGGCGAGCAATAGCGAGCCAGCATTGTATGGAGAAATCCGGCTTCGCCGGAGACATTTTGCTATCGAAAAATGAACAAATTTAGCTTGCTGTTAAAACAAAAATATATATATGCCGGCTCGCTACCGCTCGCCAGGACAATATTGACAACTGGATGGGGGTAAACGTCTTAAAACAGTAGGCTGAATGGGGCCGAATGGATACAAGCCAAAGGGAGAGGGAGAGAAAGATAAAAAAAAAGCGAGGTGGGCCCCCTTAAGCCGGTATCACACGAGAGCTTTTATAGTCAACATTCGATGATCAACATTTTTCTGACAACATTTTTGGAATATTTTGCACTGGTATCGGAAACTAGACTGATGATAAGATGATTTTAGGTGACCGAAATAGATTAAATGTTGACCTCACAAGCTGCCAGATCAATGTTGAGGGATACATATCGAGGGAAAAAGTGCTCGTGTGATACCGGCTTCAGATATAGCAACTATACCCCGTTCCAATTGGGCAGGTAGGTCAGGGATATCGTGACCCCCCCCCCCCCTCCTATAACCTCGGTAACTCAAAAAGGGCTGGAGCAAATGGGCTGTACTACATTTCCACACGGGCTGGAGCATATGGGCTGTACTACATTTCCACACGGGCTGGAGCATATGGGCTGTACTACATTTCCACACGGGCTGGAGCAAATGGGCTGTACTACATTATTTTCCCCACACACACACACACACCTCGATTCCCCGGCTGACCCTTCCCGAATGGTAGAAATATGAGCTGGAATACTCTAGTCGTTTGTGAGTCATAGAGGTTAATTTTTTCAAGAGTTTGGCCTACGGGGAGGTTTCTAGTTTGTTTCCTACTCCTCCAGCAATCTTAAAATTTCACCCCCTTGACCCCCTTTCAAGATAAATTTGTACATTTTTCGGTAGAAAAATGTCCCGGCCGAAGGCCGATTACTCTTAAATTACAGGCTCGCTATCGCTCGCCAGGAGGAAATCGACACCTACTATGGGTTACAGAGGCCGTGTGACACCATTAATAACTTCTTAACAAACAGTTGGATCAGTATAATATTTTGACACGGCTTTTTTCACACCGTGCCCTAATTTTCGTCAATATAGTGCATTACCAAAAGTGTATAATTAAGCCACTTGTCCCTGTGTCATGAGGTTAAAGGCACACATTAATGACACAGAAACGAACAAGGCTACCGTGGCTTACCTGTGAGAACCACCAAAACTATTATTGCTCCTCCATCAAACAAGGTAGTTATCACCCACCATCAAACAAGGTAGTTATCACCCACCACCCAACCCTACTATCGCCTTTAAATTCTAGTTATCTGTCAATATTAAATATAAATATACAAAAGTATGTTTTTTTTGTATATTTATATTTTGATATTGACAGATAATTTGAATTTAAAGGCGACAGTAGGGTTGGGTGGTGGGTGGTAACTACCGTGTTTGATGGAGGAGCAATAATGGTTTGGTGGTTCTCACAGGTAAGCCACGGTAGCCTTGTTCGTTTCTGTGTCATTAATGTGTGACTTTAACCTCATGACACAGGGACAAGTGGCTTAATTATACACTTTTGGTAATGCACTATATTGACGAAAATTAGGGCACGGTGTGAAAAAACCTGTGTCAAAATATCATACTGATCCAACTGTTTGTTAAGAAGTTATTCCCGAAAAACGATGTAACACGGCCTCTGAAACCCATAGTAAATGGCACGAAAGGTCTTAAAATTTACAGAATGGGGCGGAAATTCTTAAAAATCACCAAACTAATGGGGCAAACGTCTTAAAATCTCAAAAGCAATGGGGCTAGACATGAGGGAGAATGGGGTCAAGAAAAAGTCCCTCAAGTGGAAACCTCCCCTTAATTGGCCAACCGTAGTTCACTAGAATATCAACATATAGCCTTGTAAACTAAAAAAAGGGCTAGAGCAAATTAGCTGTAAATTTTCACATCTATATTCCTTGACTGACTCTTCCCAAATGGTAGGACTATTAGCTCGATTACTCTAGTCGTTTTTTAGTTACAGAGGTTAGAGGTCACGATTTTTGAGTTACAGAGGTTAGAGGTCATGATTTCTCGCCTACTTGCAGCGAATAGACTGTGGCTCCTCAAGTTGATATTTATATAATGTTTAGCAGTGGACATTGATGAACACCACATTCTTAACATTAATCATCCATTACAAACCCCAATGTACTTGAATAAATTAATGAAAGCATAAAGGTCCTCCCGGAATTCGAACTCGGGACACCACACCCAGAACATAAGCATCTAAACCAATACACCACCAACATAATTATTAACAAAATAAGTTTCAAAGACACCCCAACGAAAAAAACAAAAAACTAAAAAACTAAATAATTCTGCCACCCATATAATATGACGCCTTTTAATCCTTTCACTCACATATGACGCAGAGGTTGCCAGATTAGCAATAAGAAATAGAGTTCTCTCACTCTTATAATTACCTCTCCAATATTAGTATTCTGCCCACAGCTAACTCAAAGACAACTGCAGAGGTTGAAGTAACTAAACTAAAGGTTTCTGAATACCCCTGATGGTAACAAAGGCTTTAAAGTATCCCTAATAGGCTCAAAATCGCATCATATGTCAGAGAGGGTTAAAATTCAATCGTGATAATAGTCTATTCGCTGTAAGTAGGCGAGAAACCATGACTTTCAACCTCTGTAACTCAAAAACGGCTGGTGTAATCGAGCTAATATTTCTACCATTTGGGAAGAGTCAGTCAAGGAATAGATGTGGACATTTACAGCCCATTTTCTCCAGCCCTTTTTGAGTGACAGAGGATAAGGGGTCATGATTTCTCGCCTACTTACAGCGAGTAGACTATGTCAGCTATATAAGGGTTTTAGTCAGTTCACTTTTTCGTTGATTTTGTTTTGTTTTTCTTATTTTTCTAGTTTCCTCCCTAGACCTCCACCGGGCGAAGGCCGGTTCCTCTTAAAATTCCAGGCTCGCTATCGCTTGCCAGGAAATAATCGACACCTAAATGGCACGAAAGGTCTTAAAATTGACAACGAAATGGGGCGAAAGGTCATAAAATCCCCAAACTAATGGAACCAACGTCTTAAAATCTCAAAACTAGTGGGGCTAAACATTAGGGAGAAGGGGTCCAGAAAAACGGTCTGCCTCCCCTTAACTCTTTCAGTACCGGAAGCGGTTTTTTTTTTTTTTTTTTTAAATTCTATTCGACCTTTATTTAGGCGATTTGTTTGCGGCTTAGGAAGGATTGGTGGTGGCTAAAACGGTTCAGGGGAGATTAGACCCCCTTCTCCCTCATGTTTAGCCACATTAGTTTTCAGATTTTACGATATTTGACCCCTTAGTTTGTCGATTTTAAGACCTTTCGCCCCATTTCTTTTGTCAATATCAAGACCCTCCTTTGGGCTATTTAGGTGTCGATTTTTGTCCTGGCGAACGGTAGTGAGTGTGTATTTTTGGAAGAACCGTTTTTTTTTTTTTTTTTTTTTATTGCTCCCGAAAAATGTACAAATTAATCTAGAAGGGGGATATAATGGATGTTTGTTTTAAGTTTGATGGAGGTCTAGGGAAGAAACATTAAAACAAATATAAAACTATATTAGAAATGAAGGACATAATAGGCCCATTAACCCTATTAGGTCATCCTCCCTGTTTTACTCCATTAGCTTGGAGATTTTAAGACGTTTCACCTCATTAGTTTGGCGATTATATGATGCTACAACCCAATAAGGTGTCGCTTTTTCCTGGGCGAGCGATAGCGAGCCCGCAATTTGGGAGAAACCGGCCTTTGGCCGGGAAATTTTTCTACCGAAAAATGTACACATTTAGCTTGAAGGGGGTCTGGGGGACTTTTTTTTAGTTTGAAAGGGGTTTGGAGAGGCGTTTTTAGTTTGAAGGGGGTTTGGAGAGGCGGTTTTTTAGTTTGAAGGGGGTTCGGAGCGGTTTTTTTAGTTTGAAGGGGGTTTGGAGAGGTGTTTTTCCAAGTGAAGGAGGTAAACACAATACACATTGTTCGAAAATGGCAAAACAAACATTAAAACCCTCAATAATAAATATACAAAATACCATAATAACCCCCAAGACGTTGCACCAGATAGTGTTAAGTATTGTGGCTGTGTATGATTGTGGCAGTTTAAAATTGAGGTTGGTTTGGTTTGTGACCGTTTAGGGTTTTTTTTTGGGATTGTGGCCGTTTAGGATTGCGGCTGTTAAGAACTGTGGCCTTATAGGATTGTGCCTACTTAGGATTGTGGCCATTTAGGATTATGGGCTATTTAGGATTATAGCCGTTTAGGAGTGTGGCCGTTTAGGATTGTGACCGTTTTTGGAGCTGCTACCTATTCCCCGACCTCTCCTCTCACCAGTCTTCGTCAGTGAGGCGGCGCACATCCGTCCCCCTCCTCTCCTGCACGTAGACTGACGCTGATGGCGGGATGCTGTGACTATATTATCCGTCTTGTTGTGTACCCTCAACAATGTGTATACTGTATCTGTCTTTTTATTATTATATCATTGGGTTATCTCTTTATTAAGGGGAGATGGGCCGTTTTTCTGGTCACCCTTCTTCCTCATGTTTAACCCCATTAGTTTTCAGATTTTAAAATGCTTGCCCCATTATTTTGTCGATTTTAATAACTTTCGCCCCATATCTTTGTCAAATTAAGACCTTACGTACTATTTAGGTGTCGATTTTCCCCTGGCGAACGATAGTGAGCCTGCAATGTTGGAAGAAGCGGCCTCCAAAATGGCCCGCCAAAAGGGCCCTAAAGGGTCCGCCAGATAAAGGGCCCACCAAAAGGGCCCTAAAGGGTCCGCCAGATAAAGGGCCTGCCAAAAGGGCCCTAAAGGGCCCGCCAGATAAAGGGCCCTAAAGGGCCCGCCAGATAAAGGGCCCACCAAAAGGGCCCTAAAGGGCCCGCCAGATAAAGGGCCCACCAAAAGGGCCCTAAAGGGCCCGCCAGATAAAGGACCCGCCAAAAGGGCCCGCCAGATAAAGGGCCCACCAAAAGGGCCCTAAAGGGTCCGCCAGATAAAGGGCCCACCAAAAGGGCCCCAAAGGGTCCGCCAGATAAAGGGCCCACCAAAAGGGCCCTAAATGGTCCGCCAGATAAAGGGCCCACCAAAAGGGACCTAAAGGGCCCGCCAGATAAAGGGCCCGCCAAAAGGGACCTAAAGGGCCCGCCAGATAAAGGGCCCGCCAAAAGGGACCTAAAGGGCCCGCCAGATAAAGGGCCCACCAAAAGGGACCTAAAGGGCCCGCCAGATAAAGGGCCCGCCAAAAGGGCCCTAAAGGGTCCGCCAGATAAAGGGCCCGCCAAAAGGGCCCTAAAGGGTCCGCCAGATAAAGGGCCCGCCAAAAGGGCCCTAAAGGTCCGCCAGATAAAGGGCCCGCCAAAGTATGCGTTATCGGATCTCGAAAGGGTTAAATATATGGGGAGTCTGTTGTTTCTTGACTTCCCCGTACCGAACGAAGGCGGCGGGAATAATTATGGTTGTTAAAAGGAGAAGGTCGTTTGTTTTTTCTGGACCCCCTTCTCCCTCATGTTTCGCCCCATTAGTTTTGACATTTTAAGACGTTCGCACCATTAGTTTGTCGATTTTAAGATGTTTCGTCCCAATGGTGTCTAAAGTTTCGCTACGGGTATTCGATACAAGTTGATTCGGTGCCTAAAGTTTCGCTGCGGGTGTTCGATACAAGCTGATTCGGTGCCTAAAGTTTCGCTGTGGGTGTTCGATACAAGTTGATTCGGTGCCTAAAGTTTCGCTGTGGGTGTTCGAAGCAAAATACCTTATGAACCGAACTAACCTCTCTTGAACTCCGGGTGGTTAGGGTCAGTGTAGGGCAGTACTTCGGAGAGGCAACAACACCATCTGACTTATTTGAGATTGCTGTATTCCCGGTATTATGGTAAGTTACTTAATTGAACCCACTTCGCTTTTTTTTTTTTTTTTCTCCCTCTCTCTTTGGCTTTTATTATTTTATTTTATTTTTTTTTTTTTATGTGATTGAGGGAGGCAAAAGGCAGAACTACTTATAGCGAGTGCCTCTCCCATAGTTGAGAGAATGACTGGGCCAAAATCAAGGGACGTTAGAGCCAAAATGCCTGGACACACTGAGTTTGAAGCAATTAAAGTCTTGAGGAGAGGGAAAGCCTGATTCTGGGAGGGAGTTTCAGAGCTCGGCTGTTGAGTAGAAGAAAGACGGTAACTTTTTACTCTCGGGTTGGAGAGTTGCACAGAGTAGGGGTGGGATTGAGTTTGCCCCATTCAGCCTTCTGTTTTAAGACTTTTACCCCCATCCAAGTGTCTATATTTTCCTGGTGAGCGGTAGCGAGCCACTATATATATTTTATTTTGATTTGACCGCCAGCTAATTTTGTTCATTTTTCGATAGAAAAATCTCCGGCGAAGCTGTATTTCTCCAGAAAAAAATTAACTCTTACAATGGCACTATAGTTAACATTGATAACTAAATGGGGCAAAAGGTATTAACATGACAAACTAACGGGCCGAACGTCTTATAATCTGAAAACAAATGGGGCTTAACACGAGGGAGAAAGGAGACTAGTAAAACGACCCAAATCTCTTTAAAATACAGAGGCCACTTCACTTTTAGAAACTTGGTAATATTTCTAATGTTTTTAACCTTTTTTCCAGGCGTCGTTTGGAGGGTGTAAAGGATGGCTATTGTGCACTTTCCTCTGCAGCTTGGCAGTTCTCGGTAAGTGGACGATGTTTTGTTAGTTATAATTTAGTTTTTTTTATGCGTGAATAATCTACCCTTCTTATTATATTAATGCAATAAGATTTCGTGAATAATTTAGTTGTCGTCCCCCCCCCCCCCATACCTTCACCTGATTTTTACTTTCGCCCCATTTCTGTAAATGTTAAGACTGAGTTTCATTTAAAGTATAATTTTTCCTGGCGAGCGCTAGCGAGCCTGTAATTTAAGAGGAACTAACCTTGGGCCTGTAAGTGTTTCTACCGAAAAATTTACAAATTTAGCTTGAAAGGGGCTCAAGGGAGTGTAATTTTAAGTTTGACTGTCTAGCGAACAAACTTTAAAAAATATAAAAAAATAAAAAAATAAAAATAACTTTTTAAAATTCCTGTTCAGGCTGCGCAGCCCAAATAGACTGCTGCTGGGGTGACCGTACGCTGGAGGAAGGCCAGACCGCCCTCACCATACCAGAGTGTTGCACCTCCATGGTCTGCACCAACGGAAGGGTCACCAAGCACACCGTCGGCATACCCGGGGCCAGGTTCTGTAAGTAGTTAATTAGGGGGGTCGCCGGCTTTTTTGTTCTATCTCTTTTTCTCATTCGCTCGGTTTCTTTCTCTGGCATATCTATTCAGCCCCCATTCAGCCAACTGTTTTAAGACTTTTATCCCCATCCAGGTATCTTTTCCTGGCGAGCGAAAGAGCCAGCATTGTATGGAGAAATCAGGCTTCGCCGGAGACTTTTTTTGTTTTGTTTTTTTTTTCTATCGAAAAATTTACAAACTTCGCTTGCTGTCAAAACAAATGTATATATATGCTGGCTCGCTACAGCTCTCCAGGAAAATATACACCTGGATGGGGGTGAAAGTCTTAAAACCGTAGGGTGAATGAGGCTGAATAGATAAGTCAGTCGGCTCGAGGAAGGCCAGACCGCCCTCACTATACCGGAGTGTTGCACCTCCATGGTCTGCACCAACGGAAGGGTCCCTAAGCACACCGTCGGCATACCCGGGGCCAAGTACTGAGGGTAGTTAATGTTAAAATATAGCTAATTTTTGTTAGTAAATATCAAAATGCATAGTTAGGCATATACTCTAACCGGGGCCAAGTTCTGTAAGTAGAAATGTCAAATGGATAGTTTCGTAGATGCTTTAATTAAACTGGTGCAAAGTTCTGTAAGTTGTAATGTCGAATAGATAGTTTGGTAGATACTCGATGAACAGTATTTTTGTTTTGTATGTCAAAAAATGGATTGGTGGATATTCATTTTCTAACTGGGTGCAAAGTTCTGACAGTTATGTCAAATAGATAGTTTGGTAGATACTCTCTCTAAACAGGACCAATGTTTTGTAAGTGTCAAAGTTTATAGATTGGTAGATATTAATTCTCTAACCGGGGGATAAGTTCTGTAAGTAGTAAATTTCAAAATACGTAGTTCGGATACTCTGAACGGGAAAGAAAATGGCATCTCTTTAGGGGTGACTACGCAAATCAATGGTAAAGGGAGTCATTTGGGTTTGTATTTGTAATGTTGACTTATATTTAATTAAAGATATTCGCCCCATTAGTTTGGCGATATTCAGACCTTTTGCCCCATTTCTTTGCCAATATTAAGAGCTTTTGTGCCATTTAGGGTCTATTTTTTCCTGACGAGCGAAAGCGAGCCTGTAATTCTAGAAGTAACTGGCCGCTATCGAAAAATTTAAAAAAATATATCTAAGGGGGGTCTTGTGGGTGTTCTAAGTTTGAAGGTTTAGAGCACAAACTAAACTTTCGTTAAACCCTTGAGCCGAACCAGTAAATTATGCTGCACAATACAGTTAGTTCCCTTAACACTTTCTTCTCCCCGGTCCCTCAGGTTGCGAGTTTGACGGCATGCTGTACCCCGACGGCGCCCTTCTGCCCGCCCAGTGTGTACAGTTTAGGTGTAACGACGGAAAGTGGGAGTTTGTCAAGTTGGATGATTCCTGTAAGTAGTTCTTTGACTCTCTTTAGTTACTGGGGATTTTTTGTTGGGAAAGTATATATGTGTATACAGTATATATAACAATGTGGTGGCTAAAAGTCTTTAAGTTTTCATTCACTTTAGAAAGTATAAAAACTAAAAAAAAAAATCTGACTTTTTTTTATATAAAGGCCTGAAATCTCAATTTATAGAGCTTCTTAGTGTCTAATTTAACTATTTAATAACATTGGTGTTAATATACAGCTCTAAAAAAAACTAAGTTAAACTATAAAATGCATAAAATATATTATATAAATTCCGTTCAAGTCTTTAAATGGGAAGACAGTTTAAAATTACAAATGGGGAATCTTAAATTTTCAAAATAATGTGGCCAAACAAGAGGGAGAAGGGGTCCAAACATTTTGTTTAATCTTAATGTACAGTACTCCAGAGGTGGAACTGTTTTCTACACAAACTTTTCCAGGTATGTGGATAATTTGAGTTAAATTTGTATCTTATACTATTCACTTTAAATTTTCTATACCCTTTCCATAACGTAGATTTTTTACACTTTGCCTAACTTCGATCTTGTATACTGTTTGCAGAACTTAGATCTTGTATACTCTTTGCCTAACTCGGATTTTATATACCCTTTGCCCAACTTCTATCTATACCCTTTGCCTAACTGATCTTATACCCTTTTGCCCAACTGTTATCATTCATACCCTTCGCCTAACTTCGAACTTGTGTACTAGTATAAATAATTGTTCCAGGCGCCTACTGTCAAGTCTACAACATCGCTCACTTCACCACCTTCGACGACCACCCTTACCACTTCCACGGCACCTGTAACTACTCCCTCGCCCAGACCGACTCCACCCTGGCACCACACACGGCCGTCTATAGCCAGTTCACCCCCTGCTTCGGACAAGCCTCTTGCCTCGATACAGTCACCTACAGAGAGAACCCCTTCACCATTCTCACTATCGATTTTGAAACGCTGGACGTGAGTAGAACATATGGAGTGTAGTTCATAGTTGGTTTCCTTTTTACCCTTTCACCACCATTACTTAATTTCCATCTTAAGTCTGGTTACCAATTGAAGATTTACTAGTTTGTAATATACCTAGAAGACTCCAATGGATAAAGATCTCTATAAACTCTTGGCAACGTAAGTCTTTAAACTGCATACAATTCTGATATTTTGCATGATCAAAGGTAAAAAGTAGTCTTGGTGAAGACTTTAAAGGTTCCTGCGATGAGGGATAATTTAGTCTTTGCCTTTTCCTAACTAAATCTGTAAATCGAGATACGAAAGATTCTTGAAACTCCTTTTAAGTATTCTAAATACACTTGGTATGCAAAATTAGGAAATATTAGTTTGCAAATTGTAAAATGTATTGGTTAAAAAGTAAAGTTGAAAGATTATGCTTACAAAGGATTAATGACTTTTTTAAACTATTGAGGTGGAAGGAACCGGTATGACAAAATAAACTGGAATTCCTAGAGATCGGAGAGTTAAACTCTTAGATTAATTTAAAGACTATCCTAGAATTGCTGCCTGTTTAAGGAAATCTATTAAGAAAATCAAACTCGCATGCCCGTAGTTTCTAATGCAATAATGGGCTATCCAGGAGAAGGGTAAATATAATACCGAAGGAGTGAAGCTACATAGTGTCTGAAATACTAAATGCATTTCGTGCACTCTGCTAAAAACTGTATTCCAGGGCAATTATGAAAGATTATGCACTAACAAAATTATAAATCTTATGTGAACGGTGACTTAGAGGAAACTACAATAATTAAAAATCATAATTCTAACGCAGGTGTATGTAAACTGTAATTATTTAGAGTTAATTAAAATAATTAAACTTCAAAATTATAACTCCGGTGATTAGAGATGACTAAATAATTCGAAGTGATTTAGAGGTAACTAAAATAATTTAACTATCATTCTAACTTTCAGGTATATGTGAACGGTGATTACTTCGAGGTACCACCAGAGGGCCCAGTGAACACCTTGACTAGCAGTTCCGGCACTCACCCTGTCTTGGTTTGGATGGGAGAAGAATGCATTTACTTCCTTGGAGCCTCGCAACTTGCGGTGAGTTTGGAAGACTAGATTTGCGGTTTTATTGTTCATGGTAAACATTGAGTCTAAAATTAAGTTATTAAATGCATATACTGTATATAAATCAATGCAAAACTATTATAATTATTAGGTTTAATGGCCTATTAGACAGAGCCGAAAAACAAACTCGCTAATTCACACCTAAGTCACTAAAGAGACTAGGGATCACCAAGGTCTTGGTTTACTAAGATGGCTTATTTTACCTATAGTTTATTCAAAATGGTTAAGGTAGAGGTAGGTCCTGACTAAACTCTAAACGGAACAAGCGCTCTCCCTATAATCTTAATCCCCAAAACTGTAGAAGAACTTGAGATATAGTGACTGGGAATATTTCAGGGTAATATTGATTGTATACAGTTCTTTTTCATATAGTCTAGCGGATAAGAAACTATTTTTGCCCAAATCTTGCACTTTTTGATAGAATTCTTTGTATACTGATACTAGGCCCCATGAACATTTTAAAGAATTGAGGGAATCTGTATCTTCATGTTGGTGCTTGTGGCAGCCCCTTTGCAATTAATTTAAATTAGTTCTGAAATGCTTTATTTTTCCCCAAATTGTATACCGTGGTACAGATGTCAAACTACTCTCAAATGACTTCTGGACAAGGGAAACTCATTTTATTCTGATAATGTTTGGCTAATGTTGACAGTTTAACTTTTACTGGTTCCTGTAGTTTAACAAAATGGGAAAAATTTGCAACTTTTCTTGCAGATTTGTGGCATGAAAAACTTAAAAGTCAAACGGTAAACTATAGCCAAACCTTGTCTGAATATAATTAGTTTCCCTTGAACACTAGTCATTAGACTAGTTTGACATCACGGTATAGGGTTTGGGGCAAATATTAGTGTTTCAGAACTGTAATTGAAATTAATTTATAAGAGGGCTGCCTGTACAGGCACCAGCATGAAGATCCAGATTGCCTCCAATCTTTAAAAAGTTCATGGAGCCTAGTATCAGTGTACAGTCGCGCTAAAAAGTAATAACCAGCTGTCATTAAGTTTGGCTCGCTCTGTGCTGTATTAATGTCAGTCAGATGTTGAATAGAGTGGGTAAGTGTAGGAACAAGTTTGTATATCTCTCCAAAAGAATAAATAATTTGTAAATATGGCTGATACCAATTTATCAAAATAATGCTTGGTGCCGAGATCTCTCCTATTAGCGCGACTGTACATAGTATAATGTTTTTTATCAAAAAGTGCACTATTTTTGCATAATCCGATGGACTATAGTCTAATAGTGAAGTTAGTAAAGTGTCTAATTAAGATTTTAATTGTAGATTGTTCCAAATTTAGTTATAGAGGGTCAACTATCCCTTGAAACTGGAAGGTCCTTTGGTGTAAATCTTATAATGCTTGTTCGCAAATTTAGTAACTATAATTTGTTTAGGTAGAATAGACATGACTATAGCAAGCGGTGTTGTCTCTTCAAACTCTATGGTAAGGGCGTTTGGCAGACTTTCTAATCCATATGATCTAGGTATTTTTGGACTTCCGTCAGGGTGGATGAGACTAGGCAGCTTGTCTATGAGTAAACTTTATGAAAATTTATACTGCTTGCCTAAGGGTGAAGGAAGTTAGTGGATGGATTAACCGCACACCACTGTAGACAAATTGTGCTAAGATGCATAGAAGCCCTCAGAGTCTGACAGACTCTAAATTGAGTAGTCTATCTTGTAAGTCTTCCAGTAAACTGGCATGAGTTCTCTTACAGGGGATGGGTCCAATTGGGGGCATCTTGTGTATGGCCACTCCCATTATGTAGAGTAAGGCTTCTGGCAATAGATTTAGATTATTTTTGAATTTTTTTTATACACTCTATGTAGTGGATTGTGTTTTTATTTAGCTTAGTTTCCACAGCGATTTTCGTCAGTTCTTTTGCATTTATCTTTTATAGTCTCAGGGTTTGTTTATTTTGCAAGTTTTAAATTATAACTTCTATTGTTCTTCCAGCTCCAAGTCTGCAAGCACAACGTCCAAGTGGCCGCGTTCCCGACCCACGCTAGTAACCTGGACGGTCTGTGCGGTCACTTTAACTACTACGCCGACGATGACTTTACCAGCAGGCAGGGTCAGGTCACTCCCCTCACAGCCTGGCCCCTAGCCTTCCCAGAGTCTTGGAAGGTTAGTACCGTAGGAGCCACACTGTTAACCCCTTCAGACTCATATGACGCAGAGGTTGCCAGATTAGCAATAAGAAATAGAGTTCTCTCACTCTTATAATTACCTCTCCAAAATTAGTTTTCTGCCCACAGCTAACTCAAAGACAACTGCAGAGGTTGAAGTAACTAAACTAAAGGTTTGTAAATACCCCTGATGGTAATAAAGGCTTTAAAGTATCCCTAATAGGCTCAAAATTGCGTCATATGTCGGAGAGGGTTAAGGAGAGTCTGTCCGTTTGTTTGGTCTATTAATTAATTTATTCATATATTTAGTTTCCTCCCTAGACTTCAATCAAGCTTAGAAAAACACTAACCCCCCCCCCTTAAATATAAAGGTTTACATTTTTCGGTAGAATAATTTCCCGGCTTAAGGCCGGTTCTTAAAATTTAAAGCACTTTCGCTCGCCAGGAAAATATACTCTTAAATGGCACGAAAGTTCTTAAAATTGACAACGAAATGGGGGCGAAAGGTGTTAAAATCGCCAAACTAATGGGCCGAACTTGTATCAAAACTAGTAGAGCGTTGCACCAAAGGGAAAACTAAGACTACTGTAAATCAGTCTTTACGGCCTGATCTTTATTTACCAAACTAAGAGGCAAGTCTGACTAGAGCTGCCTGGAGCGCAGCCATTAGGACATTATACCAGAACCGCATTGTGTAGAGCGCAGTTTTGGTCTATAATATGATCTGAATATAGTCTAATTGCCAAAATGTATACAAATTACTGCTAATCTTAAGAGTTAACTTAAATTACTGCTAATCTTCAGGGTTAACTTGCATTGGAAGAGTTCTGTTCTAGTTTAAATGAAAGAAGTGTAGATACTGTATATTAACCATGAATTTAGGATATATTGGATATAGTGAGAGCATATTGGAGATTCATTTTTGGAAAGTGATTAATCTCATCATATAGCTTAAATTTTAGTAATGAGTATCTGAAACTACGGACTTCAATAAGAGAATTGTGATAGTTATAATAAGAGTAGTTTATCGTGGAATGCTCTCCAGCCTTGCCGTAAAATCAGAATTAAGGGGGTGACTTGCTTTATTTCTCTGGGTTGTATCCATTTGGGCCCCATTCAGCCTGATTTAAGACTTATCCCCATCCAGGTGACTGTATACCTGGCAAGCGATAGCGAGCCAGCATAATTTCGGTAGAGTTAAGACCGCTAGCTAAATTTGTACATTTTTAGACTTCTCCGGCAAAGCCGGATTTCTCCAAAAATGCTGGCTCGCTTTCGCTCGCCAGGAAAAAATTAGACTACTGGATGGGGATAAATGTCTTAAAACAGTAGGCTGAATGGGGCCAAATGGATAAAACTAAGAGAAAAAAAGCAAGTCACCCTCTTTAAATAGTCTAAAAGAACTATACTTTATTTAGCTGATGGTAAATTTATTCCTTTAGCATCCAATTTCTATTTAATGGGAAAATATGACGGTTTCTGCATAATTCAAAGTTCAATGATTAGTCTCCTATTTCGCTACACAATCTAAAATCAGTAATATAGATAGGACATGACTATTTATAATCAGCTGGAAATAATTCCTATACGAATGACTTTAAACTCTATCTAGCTTATATTTTATTAGAAACTTTGCCTAACTATACACTATTTTTTTTTTTTATTACCCTCTTTTCACTTTTCTATGTACAGACCGCGGACCAGAGCAGCAGGACTTGTCTGGCTGGGTGTAGGACTTGTCCGGCAGAAACTACGGTAAGTAGTGACTGTTTATAAAGTTGGTTAAAATAAGACTTCCAAGGCTTTTCAACCCTTCTGGATTATTAAGCCAGCACTCCAAGTAAAGAATAGTCAGGGCTTGTTGAGCCTCTTTTAGAGAACTCCCGTCCCTAGTTTTTTTTAAAGATTTTTCAGTATATTCGTATCCCTAGCGGATATTGGAAATAATTAAACTTTAAACTATATATAATAAAAAGCTTTAACTCTCTATTTTAAATTTTCGGTAAAAGAGTGAACTAGTACCTAATTCTAGAGTTCTTTACCCCCAGATCTCGAACCATGAAAGAGACTACACTTCCGAACCTTATTCCACTCTCTATAAAAGCTTAATTTCTGGCCTTTTACTATGCATGTGTAAATGGTAATAGTAAGATTCGCTGAAAATGTGATTCCTGTGCGTGCGTGCACTTTCAGTTTACTATAGACAAAACTTCTCTGACTATTTTTTTCTTGGCAGATTTAATTTATTTTTTGTATAAAGTAACTTTGATATATAGGCTATAAATCTAAGCTCTTTACCCCAATTTTTTTGATAAATGATAATGTTGAAAACTGCAGGTAAATATAAAGGATACAATTTTGGCCCTATTTCAAATCATATAATATAGATTTGGGCTTCAAAAATGTTGTCAAAAACCCATTCTAAGAGTGTACAAATTGTCTTCTATGGTTGGTCCAATTCTGCGAAAGAAATAGAGGCAATCGGACTGTAATCAGATCGATAGATAGCCTCAGACGTTAAAAAAGCCTAATTTACATGGGTGCCTTTATAAGTCTACTAGTCTTAACTCATTTTCCTGGTGTGAAAAGTTTAGTTATAGAATAGTTACCCCTATTACTCTATTCTTGGGTAGCTAGGCCTGAATTCTAGAAAATTTAATTAAAGTAATTAAAATCAGTCTATTTCGGAAATATTTTAGGCTAGGGTAAGTAAAGAGTGTCTGATATGAAAATTTAATTTTTTCTATGATGGTAGTCATAGGAAGCATTAAAAAAAATAATGATCATATTCTTTAGAGTAAAATGAAGGTCTATGGTCTCTTTAAGGGGTTGTTACTCTTTTTCTGGACACCCTTCTCGCTCGTTTTTAACATTTTAGATTTTAAGTTTTAAGACATTCGATTTTGAGACCTTTCGCCTCCTTTTTTTCAATATTAAAGCTTTTCGTGCCCTATAGGGGTCTAATTTGTTCCTGGCGAGCATTTAATTTTAGAAGGAACCAGCCTTCGGCCGGGACAATTTTCTACCTACAAATTATCTTGGAATAGTTTTTTTTTCTAAGCTTGATGGAGGTCTAGCGAGGAAACTATAAAATAAATGGGGAAAAAATAGCACTACCCTCTTAAACTGATAACTGTAGCTGATTATATAATTGTACCCCAGAACCCGTGCCGCGCCAACGAGAGTCGGATGGAAGAGTACTGGATGACTTGCCGCCGTGCCGTACACTACGCCATCGGTCGAGACTCTCAGCTGGCCTCTCACGTTGGTTAGTTTCCTTTAACTCTTTATGATTCTAATTATTTGTTACGGTGTTCGTAGTGTAATGGTTTTAATGCTTGTGTTCTGGGTATGGTGTCCAGAGTTCGAATCTCGGAAAGACTATATGCATTCATTGGTTTATTGAAGTGCATTGGAGTTTGTAGTTGCTGTTCCCAAGGCTGGCTGGCCGGACCGCCCAAAGGTCCCGAGCAAGGCAATGGCCATAAAAGAGCACTCTCACAGAACTCTCTTTGCTTAACACTAATAAAGCCCGGGTGACAGAAGCCACTCGAGGGCGGAGAGCTGAAGAGGGTGTGGAAACTGCCGGGAAACGAAAGTCTCTCAAGGCTCTGTGCCCCTCAGCAATTATGAAGGGAAATGTGAGGGGCAAAGGAAAAATTACTCTTTGGCTCCTAATCTGTCTAAATCTAGGTGGGCAATAGTAAGAGACTGTCACTTGAGATCTAGAAAATTTATAAGTAAAAGGAAGTCTTGAGTAAGCTATGGGTATGGCAGAGCTCCCTCGGCTCTCACTCTGATAGACTAGCCAATCACCATTGGAGTTTGTAGTTGATGATTAATTTTAAGAAGGGGATGTTACTTAATTAAATAGTGTTTAAGATTGATAAAGAAGTTTCTATACAAACTACACTTGCAAAGGGTAATGCAAGCTTTGAATTTCAGAATCTTGTGTTCTTGATCTGTGTATGTTGGACCAGTCTGGCGCTACCGATGAAGAAAAGCGGAAGTGGATCACCGTAGTCCTCACCATTGTCTACACTCCTAAGATAACTATTGCCATAACTAAAGGTAATGAGTGGGGAATGTTTTAGTCTGTGCCGGCAACCTTAAGTTTAGTGTTTAACCCATACAGTACAGGTGACTGTACCTTTAGTTATATTCTGGCAACTACTAGATTGTTTAGCTTCAGGAGGGTTCCACGTTAAAAGGCTGCCGATTATCTATAATTTTAGCTACAATATATGTATATTTCACTAAATAGTATGAATGTACGCGTAATCTATATAAAAGTCTACCGGAGCCAAAGGGTTAAAGTGCAAATACTTCAGCTATATAGAATTAGGGAGTAGTTTATATTTGTTTAATCTTTACTTTTAGATTATTTAATACTGCTAATTACTCTAATTTCACTGAAATTTAATCAGAACTGTACGGATGTTAGACTAAATAGTTTAACCAATTGTGTGGTCCAAATTTGAAAGCTTAGGAAATATGACTGTAGTTATTGAACCATATCTGATTAAGGTAGACTATAACCACAGTTAAATGTAGTCTTATTTCTTAAAGTTGTGAAATTATGGAATGGGCCTCCATTTATAGACTGCAGCATCGTTCATTCTTTTAACCCGATGAGTACCAGTGACTTGATAAATATTATGCTAGCTATATTTTGACTATTCTGCAGCTTAGGAAGGATTTGTGGTAGTTGAAAAGGTTGGTTGAGATATTTTGAAGCCTTATTGCTAGAAGTCTTAAAGCTGAATAAAATGTTCTAAAATTGCCAGAATAGGATGAAAAGACTCCTGGTACTGAATGGGTTAAACCTCGCCTAGATACAAACTTTGCCTCGAGACCGCGACTGACTAAATTTCTAAATTTAAAATTTTCCTGTTGCATAGTCCTTAAATGTATACTTAAAGATTTGTCTCTTTTGCGCAGATACACGAAGGATCACTTTTAGTCATTTAATTAACTCAAATTGTCTCAACCCTGCCAGGGACATTGGTCCTGGGGCACGAAGTCGCTTTCCAATTGTCACTTCCCCACTCTAAATTACTGATTCTCAAAGTAGTCCTGGTTTAGAGGGCAAGGAACTTTGAGGGATCGCTAAACTAGTTGTTGCTTTATTTCCTTTTTATCATGGTCCATTTATCTTGACTAGGCCATCGATCTACCCACTAACCTAAACTCCATAACTTTCGACCATTTGGAAAGAGTCTGCCAGGGAATAGGTGGAAATTTAAAACTATTTGCTCTAGCCCTTTTGGAACTTTAAGTTAGGAAGTCACGATTCCTCTAAAATTGCAAGATTGCTATCGCTCACAAGGAAAATATAAACTCTTAAATCGTACGGAAAGTCTTCATATTGTCAGAAATGGGGCAAACTTCTTAAGATCTCAACACTAAATGGACTAAAGAGAAATGAGTCTAGAAAAACTACGAATCTCTTTAGTTTATAAAATTAATATTTTAATTTATTTTTATTTTTTTTGCAGATGAGTGGCAGGCACCTCTTCCAGTCTACTACCCGTTATGCAAGCCTGGGTCCAGTTGGATGGTAGACTGCAATTGGTGCACCTGCAATGAATTTGGCACTATTGCAATCTGCACTCTCGTTTTTTGTCCAGGTAAAGCCACTCTAACTGCTTCCTCTCTCAAACACTCCCTTCTCAATAATTTAAGGCAGTCTAACGGCTTCCTCTCAAACCTCATTCTCAATAGCGCACAAGCCATTCAAACGGCTTACTCTCAAATAACCCTTCTCCCCTCTCCATAACTCATTCCAAAGCTACTCACGGCTTCCTCTCTCCAACGCCCCTTCTCCCTTCACAAGTTCCTATAACGACTCTCTCTCCCCAACACTCTTTCTCCCCTCTCAATAGCATGCATAACAAAGCAATTTCAATAGCTTCCTCTCAAACACTCTTACCCTTTCAATAACACTAATGTCGCTCAAACGGCTTCCTCTCTCCCAACGCACATTCTCCCCTCTCAATAACACTCTTAACAAAGTCCCTTAAACAGCTTTCAACACCCTTTCTCCCCTTAAGAAGTCACTAAAACAGCTTTTCCTCTCCAACACTCCTTCGCTCAATAACGGTCACTCAAACTGCTTACTCTCAAACCCCCCTTCTCCCCTCTACACTTCAGAAAATAGGAAAAGTAGAAAGTTGCCATGAGGTGCCGTTGTCAAGGCTTGTCCTTAGATACCTTCACCTGGCCTGAACTTTACTCTTTAATTAAGGGAGATTAGGGTATGTATTTGTTTGTTTGTATTTAATTTCTTCCGTAGATCTCTATCAAACAAAGCTTACAGATTCATTGTCCAGGTAACTTCTTGGAGTTGCCTTACAATTCTAGACTGGATTAGTTATATTGTGGAGAACAGTGTTGCCTAGAAATAGTATATTTCTATATTTCAGGAAGATTATAGTTGCTTAACTATATGCTAATCAGTAATGCTAGAAACCTTTGGATTAAATTAACACTTATGACTGTACGGTAAGACCCTGTGTAGCGGGTGGAAATGTTTTTCAGATTCCTATTTACTAAGAAACTTTGAACAATATCTTTAACTTTACCAAAGCCAAAGCTAAACTAATATAGTATATTAGTAGATTATTTATGAATTTAAAATTAAAAAAAATATTGCAACCTTACCAAATTATTGAGATACTTAAAAGTCTACCCGCTACACCGTATTATACCCTTTGTACTGTATCTGCACTGAGTGGTAGTTTTGCTAGATTATTTTTAGGGTTAATGCATATAAAGATTGGTTAAAACTTTAATATACCAAAAACGAAATTATTAATTTAAATTTAGAAGTAAATTTAAATAATAATTAATCTACCTTTCCTGAAAGTACCGGTTCCATAAGTCTAATAAATATGAAAGATTCGAAACTGCATAATAAATCTTAAGTTTGTCTATATTTTAACTGTCTTGATAGCGTAATGCATAGTGCGCGGGATTTCTATGAGTATCCTAGGTTCGGGTCCTTTGAGTGCCACATGGATTTGTTTATTTCACTAATTGAGTTTAAGAGGTGAATTTGGTTGGTGGAAAAAGCATAATAATTAAAATTCCTATTTCCTCCCCAGACTTCATTTCTGAGCTTGGTACCGATGTGTGTGAAGACGGGTCTATCTGGAGAGTTGACGACTGTAACTGGTGCATATGTGTTCGGGGAGGGGCCGTCTGCTCGCACTTTGATTGTGGTAGGTAAAACCAAACTAAAACTCTTCCCTGCAAATAAAGTACAATTTTGTTAGTCAAATATTAACCCCTTGAGGATTGATTAATTTAGAGTTTATTCTGGCGATCATTACTAATTTTATTTAGTTACAGCCTAGGAAGGATCTGTGGGAATTAAAAGACTATTAACCCTATGACTTCCATAAACTAGTCTTAATCAAATGGTAGCCAGAATAAACTGAAATAGTTGGTTTTCTAAAGGGGTGAGTTTGCAGTTCTACCTATGAACGATCATTGACAAAAGGGTACTTTACCTATTGATATGAGCTTCTCTTTGAAATATAAAGTTAAACTTCTACAGAATTAAAATGACTTCCTATAAATTAGTAGTATAGTGTAACTACTAGAGGTTAAATGTTAAGTATTAACACTTTAATACTCCGGGGGTTACCGTTTAGCTTTCAGAAATATAATTATCTTAATTAACTAATTATTTTTCAGCCCACTGCAGAGGTTGAATAAAGTAAAATTTTATAAACTATACTGTTGGTCACAAACTCTTTAAAGAATCTCCGAAAGGTCGCATTCTGGTGTGCTATAGGGTCAATTTTACTTTTCTAATTCAATTTGATGGCTTACCAGTATCTTCAATTTCCAGAGGCTGTGACTCCCCAGACTAGTCCTACTACCCCCTCCCCCCCCTTGACTCTTACCCCCACCTTCCCCACCAGCCTTCCCCTCCCTCCTTTCCTGTGCCTGCTCCCCATCGAGGTTGGTCCCTGCTTCGAGGGTCACCCCCGCTACTACTACGACTGGCGCTCCCAGCAATGTCAGTTGTTCCTCTACGGGGGCTGTGGGGGCAACTTTAATAACTTCCATACCTTTGAAGAGTGCAGGAAGACTTGTGGTACGTAAAATATAAGTTATTTATATTTGATTTTATATTTAAGTTTTTATATATAAACTGACTGACTAATGCCTCTCCAAAGTTGATAGTGGCTGCCAAAATAAAGGAATGTTAGAGCCAAAATGCCCATCAAAATGTCTGAATAAAAAAAAAAAAATAAATAAAAAAAAAAAAAAAAAAAAAAATATATATATATATATATAAACTTATAAAAGATAAGAACTATGAAATCTTGTCAGGTTTTTGTTGGAAGGTAGGTTTGGTATTAATTAGTTTAATGGTTAGTTTGAATGTTGATAAAACTGGAATAGCATTGCGGAGTATTTGGTTTTATGGTTCAATAGAAATTGGATAAGCATTAGAAAATTGGCAACTGCCACAGCACATTTTGTATTGATCATGGCTACTTATAGATTGTAAATGAAAGGACTTTAGTCTAATCTGCACAAAGATTCCTTTACTTTGTAAAGTAAGATTAGAAGGATAGTTTGTGCTAAGCAATGTATGACTATCTAATCACCCATAAACTACTAATAAATTTACAACATAAAAGTGAAAGGGGGGAGAGTAATGGAGGATTTCGTTTAGATTCTATCTAGGAGTTTTGAGATTTTGCAGCACAGACCCTGTATTTGAAAGTTCTTTTTTAAAGTTTAAATTTAAAGCGCCTTCTGTGAGGCCTATCACACTCTCTGGGTTAAGGATGGGAAAATATATTAAGACTTTAAATTTATACCTACAAATTATCACTAATGCGATTTACAAAAATTATAGCTTACCGGTATAACTTAATTTCAAATTTTATATTTAAATGTAAACTTTCATTATCAAATTCAAATTTTAATTTCCAGACTTCGGATTTTCGACGATCTTGACTCCCACAAGTGCCAGTACAATCACATCTTGGACAGATACTTTCACGTTTCACACAAACTTTACTTTCCCTACCACAACCATCTCTACGAATACTTTCACTTTCCCTACCACAACCACCTATACTACGAACACTTTCACTTTCCCCACAAACTTTACTTATCCTACGAACACTTATACTTTCCCTACCACAACTTACCCTACCTTCACTTACTCTACCTTCTCCTCCATAACCTATCCAACCACTACCTACCCCGAAACTACCTATCTCACCTACCCCGAAACTACCTACCCCGAAACTACCTATACTACCTCTCCCACCTACCCCGAAACTACCTATACTAACTACCCCGAAACTACTCTCACTTACCCCGAAACTACCTATCCCACTTACCCCGAAACTACCTATCTCACTTACCCCGAAACTACCTATCCCACTTACCCCGAAACTACCTATCCCACTTACCCCGAAACTACCTATCCCACTTACCCCGAAACTACCTATCTCACTTACCCCGAAACTACCTATCCCACTTACCCCGAAACTACCTATCCCACTTACCCCGAAACTACCTATCCCACTTACCCCGAAACTTCCTATACTACCTACCCCGAAACTTCCTACCCCAAAACTACCTCTCCAACCTACCCCGAAACTACCTACCCCGAAACTACCTACCCCGAAACTACCTACCCCGAAACTACCTACCCCGAAACTACCTACCCCGAAACTACCTACCCCGAAACTACCTACCCCGAAACTACCTACCCCGAAACTACCTACCCCGAAACTACCTATCCCACCTACCCCAAAACTACCTACCCCGAAACTACCTACCCCGAAACTACCTACCCCGAAACTACCTACCCCACCTACCCCGTAACTTCCTATCCCACCTACCCCGAAACTTCCTATCCCACTTACCCCGAAACTTCCTATCCCACTTACCCCGAAACTTCCTATCCCACTTACCCCGAAACTTCCTATCCCACTTACCCCGAAACTTCCTATCCCACTTACCCCGAAACTTCCTATCCCACTTACCCCGAAACTTCCTATCCCACTTACCCCGAAACTTCCTATCCCACTTACCTCGAAACTTCCTATCCCACCTACCCCGAAACTTCCTATCCCACCTACCCCGAAACTACCTACCCCGAAACTACCTACCCCGAAACTACCTACCCCGAAACTACCTACCCCGAAACTACCTACCCCGAAACTACCTACCCCGAAACTACCTACCCCGAAACTACCTACCCCGAAACTACCTACCCCGAAACTACCTACCCCGAAACTACCTACCCCGAAACTACCTACCCCGAAACTACCTACCCCGAAACTACCTACCCCGAAACTACCTACCCCGAAACTTTCTATCCAACTTACCACGAAACTTCCTACCCCGAAACTACCTACCACAAAACTACCTCTCCTACCTACCCCGAAACTACCTATCCCACCTACCCCGAAACTACCTACCCCGAAACTACCTACCCCGAAACTACCTACCCCGAAACTACCTACCCCGAAACTACCTACCCCGAAACTACCTACCCCGAAACTACCTACCCCGAAACTACCTACCCCGAAACTACCTACCCCGAAACTACCTACCCCGAAACTACCTACCCCGAAACTACCTACCCCGAAACTACCTACCCCGAAACTACTTACCCCAAAACTACCTACCCCGAAACTTCCTACCCCAAAACTACCTACCCCAAAACTACCTATCTCACTTACCCCGAAACTTCCTATCCCACTTACCCCGAAACTACCTACCCCAAAAATACCTACCCCAAAACTACCTCTCCCACCTACCCCGAAACTACCTCTCTCACCTACCCCGAAACTACCTACCCCAAAACTACCTCTCTCACCTACCCCGAAACTTCCTATCCCACTTACCCCGAAACTTCCTATCCCACTTACCCCGAAACTTCCTATCCCACTTACCCCGAACCTTCCTATCCCACTTACCCCGAAACTACCTACCCCGAAACTACCTACCCCGAAACTACCTACCCCGAAACTACCTACCCCGAAACTACCTACCCCGAAACTACCTACCCCGAAACTACCTACCCCGAAACTACCTACCCCGAAACTACCTACCCCGAAACTACCTACCCCGAAACTACCTACCCCGAAACTACCTACCCCCAAACTACCTACCCCCCAACTACCTACCCCGAAACCTACCCCGAAACTTCCTACCCCGAAACTTCCTACCCCGAAACTTCCTACCCCGAAACTTCCTACCCCGAAACTTCCTACCCCGAAACTTCCTACCCCGAAACTTCCTACCCCGAAACTTCCTACCCCAAAACTACCTACCCCGAAGCTTCCTATTCCACTTACCCCGAAACTTCCTACCCCGAAACTACCTACCCCAAAACTACCTACCCCATAACTACCTCTCTCACTTACCCCGAAACTTCCTATCCCACTTACCCGATAACTACCTACCCCGAAACTACCGATCCCACTTACCCCAAAACTACCTACCCCAAAACTACCTATCCCAAAACTACCTATCCCACCTACCCCGTAACTACCTATCCCACCTACCCCGTAACTACCTACCCCGTAACTACCTACCCCGTAACTACCTACCCCGTAACTACCTACCCCGTAACTACCTACCCCGTAACTACCTATACTACCTATCCCACTTACCCCGAAACTTCCTATCCCACTTACCCCGAAACTTCCTATCCCACTTACCCCGAAACTTCCTATCCCACTTACCCCGTAACTACCTACCCCGTAACTACCTACCCCGTAACTACCTATACTACCTATCCCACTTACCCCGAAACTTCCTATCCCACTTACCCCGAAACTTCCTATCCCACTTACCCCGAAACTTCCTATCCCACTTACCCCGTAACTACCTACCCCGTAACTACCTACCCCGTAACTACCTACCCCGTAACTACCTACCCTGTAACTACCTATACTACCTATCCCACCTACCCCGTAACTACCTATCCCACCTACCCCGAAACTACCTACCCCGAAACTACCTACCCCGAAACTACCTACCCCGAAACTACCTACCCCGAAACTACCTACCCCGAAACTACCTACCCCGAAACTACCTACCCCGAAACTACCTACCCCGAAACTACCTACCCCGAAACTACCTACCCCGAAACTACCTACCCCGAAACTACCTACCCCAAAACTACCTACCCCAAAACTACCTACCCCAAAACTACCTACCCCAAAACTACCTACCCCAAAACTACCTACCCCAAAACTACCTACCCCAAAACTACCTACCCCAAAACTACCTACCCCAAAACTACCTACCCCCAAACTTCCTCTCCCACCTACCCCGAAACTACCTACCCCGAAACTACCTACCCCGAAACTACCTACCCCGAAACTACCTACCCCGAAACTACCTACCCCGAAACTACCTACCCCGAAACTACCTACCCCGAAACTACATACCCCGAAACTACCTATACTACCTACCCCGTAACTTCCTATCCCACCTACCCCGTAACTTCCTATCCCACTTACCCCGTAACTTCCTACCCCGTAACTTCCTATCCCACTTACCCCGTAACTTCCTATCCCACTTACCCCGTAACTTCCTATCCCACTTACCCCGTAACTTCCTATCCCACTTACCCCGTAACTTCCTATCCCACTTACCCCGTAACTTCCTATCCCACTTACCCCGAAACTTCCTATCTCACTTACCCCGAAACTTCCTATCCCACTTACCCCGAAACTTCCTACCCCAAAATTACCTCTCTCACCTACCCTGAAACTACGTATCCCACCTACCCCGAAACTACCTCTCACACTTACCCCGAAACTACCTCTCACACTTACCCCGAAACTACCTCTCACACTTACCCCGAAACTACCTCTCACACTTACCCCGAAACTACCTCTCACACTTACCCAGTTACCACCAAGCCATTCACTTCTACCTACCACACTAGTATAATTACCGTAAGTCCCCACCCAACGCTTACCACGTACGCCACTACCTCTCGGACAGTTCTATACCCCCCCACCGCTTCAACCGGCTACCACACTACCATGCCAGTCTTCCCACACTCTCTATCCCCACACTCCATAGCTCCTTCCCAAGCCTACCCCCTGTCCTTCCGCTGCTTAAACCTGCCTGAGCCTGGACCCTGCCACGTCAATGAGCCAAGGTACTTCTACGACGCAGACTCTTCCACCTGCCGCGAGTTCTTCCACGGCAGCTGCCAGGTTCTGGGCAACCACTTCGCTTCCCTGGCAGAGTGTGAAGCTGTCTGCCAAGTTTAGGATGGGTAAGTTTAAATTTATCCCTTTTTGGATTCGGCTAAATTTTTACATAATCTACCTGCAAATGTTAGGATGGGTAAGCTCCTGAAATTTAAACTTTAGTTTTGCCAACATTTTTGACAGAAGCTCTGCCAAGTTTAGGATGGGAAAGCTGCAATTGTATCACTTTAGGATTAAGCCGGTCTGTTATCTTTATATCTTTCTTTTACTCTGGTCCTGGATCTTGGGAGCTTAACCTTTACAATATTTCGGTCGCCAAAGTTAATCTATAGTCCGTAGACTTTCAGATGACTTTCAAAATACTCCTGATATTTTGCCAGAATTAATGTTAATCAAATTTCACCATTCTTTAACTGCCTTCGTGGTGTAATGCATAAAGTGTTGATATTCGGTGTGAGCGTCCTGGGTTCGAATCTACTGACTGCCACGTGGTTGTAATATTTCATTAATCGCTTTTAAGAGTAGAGTTGGTTGTTGGATAAAACATAATAATTAGACTATAAAATGTTTAGTGCGATACTAGCTTTTAGTTAAATTGAGAGTTGCTTGCCAAGTTTAGGATGGGTAGGCTAAAATCTTACCCCCTTGAGGATTCGGCTAAATGTTGGCCAAAGCTACCTAAGAGTTTAAGGATTGGTGAGCATCTGAAATTCAACCCCTTGAGGATTATGCGAAATTTTGACCATAGTTTGCAAAGTTTAGGATGGGTAAGCTTTAAGGGGAGATGGGCCGGCTTTCTGGAAGACTTTCTCCCTAGTGTTTAGCCCCATTTAGTTTTGAGGTTTTAAGAAGTTATGCCCATTAGTTTGTCTATTTTAAGACCTTTGCCCCATATCTTAGTCAATATTTAGACCTTTCGTGCTATTCAGGTGGGGTTTTTTCCCTGGCGAACGATAGTGAGCCTGTAATGTTGGAAGAACAGGCCTTCGGCCGGGAAATTTTTCTACCGAAAAATTATAAATTAATCGAAGATCTAATGGAAGTTTTAAATTTTATGAATGTCTAGGGAGGAAACTAGATACAAATGAATACATGCAAAAATCTCCCAAAAAGTAAACTATCTCTTGAATGCAATGCTGCATTTATAGTTTACTGTGGCTATCCTGACTATCTTTTATAGCTTGGGAACGATGTGTGGCAATTATAAGGGCATGGACAGTCTCGATTAATCCTGGCTTCTATATACAGTTCTACTCTTTCTAATGGAAGTTTAATTAGCCAGGAAACTATAGAAATGCGTAATGGTATCTTGAAAGCTTTAATCTTTAATTTTCCTAATTGGACTCTTAGAAAAGTAAATGCTAGACCGACTTATTTCTGAGTTTTATCCAGTCTACACTATTTAGCCTACTGTTTTAAGTTTCTCTATCTATATTTTTCTTGGCGAGCGACAGCGCTATCATTGTATGGAGAAATCCGGCTTCGCCGGATACTTTCTTTATACCGAAAATAATAAAAATTAAGTCTGCTGTCTAAAACTTAATTCAAAATATGCTAGCTCCTATCGTTCGCCAGGTGTAAATAGACACTTGGATGAGAAGTCTTAAAACTGTAGGCTGAAGGAGTCTAATGGATACTACCCAGAAAAAAAAGGAAAAACCAAAGGCTGGTCGGTCCCCTTAAATGTATTCACCTCACGCTACCTGACACTTTGGTTCGGTACGGTTCTTGGTCGAATAGTTTTACCTGAATGTTCTAAACTTAGCAATCGGAAGTAGATTCCCTAATGTGAGTAACTTAGTTTTATGAAATTTGAATGTTGATTAAATGCCAAAGTTATTAAATTAATCTTTAGACTGGAAAAGTTTCAAATCTACGTAGTTAACTATTTATCAAACTTTTTCTTTCCAGGACCCTCCGTGCACCAAGTGAAACCCTACGGCAGACCTGGACTTCAGATTAGTCTATGTACTGCAATTATTAATGTTAGAAATTTATTTTAAATGTTTAATTTTACTTCAAATATCCTTAATATTTCTGAAATAAATAGATATGAAATATAATTTTGTATTGCTTAACCTTTTTTTCTTAAATCTACTTTACTAAAGCGTAATTTGTTTATAAATTTGGGATTTCTTTAACTTTTTAACTTGGTTACTAATGCCTTAATGAATTGGCTGAAAGAGTTTAGTCTAAAATACTTCAGTCTACTCTAATCATCATTGAGGTTCAACCTCTAAATCATTTGGTAATTCTAAGGAAAGTTTGATTAGATTCTTTAATGAAATTCTCACCTATTTTTACTACAATAAATAGACTCCTTGCATAAACTTCCAAAGCCTTGCTAAACTTTTAGGATTTATTTAAGTTACACTACTAACCTTTAAGTCTAAAGGATTAGCTTAAAGGCTTAGACTTTGAAAGTCTCATATTTGAGTCTTTTATAGACTAAATAGTGAAGTTCTATAATGAGTTTGGTATGCACTTCTATTAAGCATTCTTCCAGGCAACTTGCCTTTTCTTTCATAAAAAAAAAGAAGAAAAAAATAACTTCGGTGTTCGGCCAGGCTATCGAAGATACTTTTGCTAAGGACTATTTTGGAAAAATTCCTAAATCCGCAGTTTTAGACATTAAGTCTGTAGCCAAAGTTGTCCAAATAAATGTTTCTTTATACCAATAGACTTTGGGCTATTGATTCCATATATGATCGCATATTTAATTTGCGGCTAGTCAATCTGCCAAAAACTTTAAAATAAAAAATTGTCTGCTATATACCCTCTGCAAAATAGCAGCTGTCCAGAGATTGTTGAAAACCAACTCGCTTAGACTAGGTATTAACCCTCAGAGTACCAGCGAAGTTATATTTTACTCTAGCCATATTTAGACTATTTTGTGCAGCTTAGGAAGGATCTGTGTTGGTTAAAAGGTTTGTTTGAAGCCATATTATTGATAGAAGTCCTTCCTAAGCTAAATAAGTGTCTGAATAGTCGCTCATGTGATAAATAAATGACTTTCCTGGTACTGTACGGGTTAATAAATAGATTTAGACTAAATTTTTATATAGTACCTTAAAGCCCCGTCCACACGATGGAGCAGTGTCTGGCAGGCTGTGCCCCCTCACCGGGCAAAGTCTGTAAAGCTCCGTCCACACGATCGAGCACTGCCCGTCGGGCACGAGGGAAATGTCAGTCATGGGGGCAAATTCAGCGGGCAAAGCAGGGGAATGGCCGCGGCGGTAGTTGAGCGAAATTACCAGACACTGCCCGGTAGTTTGCCGGTGGAAATGGGGATAAAGGGGGCCTGTGGAAGTAAGTAGTGTGTAGTTTGATCTTTAATTATCAAATATATTGTAGCTTATTATTTTACGGATGTTTATCAGTTAAATCTTGTGGAAGAAATTCGGGATATAATATGTGCAAGCACTTCATTAACGGTAATTGATGGTCTGAATTAAGTTTTAGCTTTAGAATATTGTATGGGTACCATCCCTATTTATAGACTATTATTTGTATATATATTAGTGTATTATTCTTATGAGTAGTATTATAAATAGTATTTATCTTATTGTGAGAGCCACCCTGCCATTATCTTCTGCAATAACTATTGATTTAATGTGTTAACGTACGTATGCTGACCAAATTAGCAAATCTCGTGATGATTGAAGCACTAAGAAATTATCCCCGCCGTTAGGGAGCCACCTAGTCGTGGTGGCGGGGCTTGAAGCGTGGCCGGTGGCCTCTGTTCCTCGGGGGGGCCACAGCCCTTCTTAGGATTGGGGCCTCGCCGTCCTCGTGGGCTAAGACCTCCCTCCTCGTTGGTTTCCAGAAGCCTGCGAGGTAACTCTTTTCTGTTTTACCTTTTCCTTTTCTTTACTTCACCTATCATTGCCGGCTGGAATATTCTTTATGCTTTGGTGGAGGGTGGATGTGGACGGAGTTCCCTTCCACCCGTAGAACTGTAGTACCTGACTTGCCCGCACGAGGGGAATCTTTTATAGTGAAATATCGCCCTCTGTGCTAGACCCGATACTGAAGAGGTGACCATGAGGATGAACCATGTTCCCTTACTCTTATGGAGCCTTCTTCTGGAGCCTTCATCTTCGATCACCGGCGCTGGAGATATGGCTGATGTTTGTCTCTCCTTCCTTGCCCGTCCTCTCCTCGGTTGGTGGTAGATCTTTGCCTACCACTATACCGGGTCCTTTACCGACCCATGCACTGTCTGTGACCGTCCATTCGACCTCTGCTCCTCATACAGTTCCGAGCCTAGTCTTGTCGAGTTCTCTTGGCACGTCTACCTCCTATGTTTGCTTCCTCCCTAGCCGCTCACTCAGTTCCTGCCCCTTTGTCCTCTAACGTGTTTCACTCAGTTCTACCTGATCGGCCCTCTTCCATTCGTCCGTTCGCTCTCTCCTCTGCTTCCTCTTCCTCTCTTCTTCCCTCGTCCTCTTCCACTTCCTCGGTTTCTTCCCCTTCCTCTCGTATAGTCACTTTCGAACCGTATCTCTCACCCGTTCCACATTCTTCTTCTTTTCCTTCTCCCGTTACTTCCGCTCCCCGCCCTCTTTCTTCTGTTCTCCCTTTATCCTCTCTTTGCCCCTGCTGACTTTATTAAGTTCTTCTCAGTCCCCGCCTCAGCTCCTCTCGCCGGAGATGACTTACTGTTCCACCTGAGTCTCCTTCAGCAGGTGGGCAGGGATGTCACCTTCCACTCCCGCTATGATGACTCCCATCTCGTTACGGTCCAGAACGAACGTCCGGCTGCTGCTATGTCAACCATTGTCGACTTCTCCGGAACTTCCATCCCAGCCCTTAAAGGCCAAAGACTCCACTCTTGTATGGGTACCGTCCTGATCCCTCCTTCCATCCGTCTCGGTGGTCGGCAGTTCGCAGACTGTGCCGACCTTATTAAGTATTGTTGTTGCTCAAGACCATGTTGTGGTTAGTCTTGTCTGCTACACCATCCCACCTCTCACCAATTGCCGCCATCCCGCCAAAATCACGTTCGATGGTCGGTCTCTCCCTTCTCACGTTATTGTCGGCGGTACTCGCCTGCCAGTCACAGAGTCCCTACCTCGTCCTCAGCAGTGTCGCGGTTACTGGCGCTTTGGGCATCCTGTTAAGTACTGTCGCTCTTCCGCTCCCGACTGCCCTAGGTGCCCACGCTGTGCACAATCTGGCCATCTCGTCTGTGACTGCCGGTCTCCGATACGATGCTGCCTAAACTGTCAGGGCTCCCATTCTGCTGATTCCCGAGATTGTCCAGTTTTCAAATTAGAGTCTGAAGTTACGATCCTTAAGACATTGCACGGCCTTACTCATTCTGCGGCTTGTCAGGCAGCTCGCCGCCTGGGCTTCTCCCCTCATCAGTTTTCAACTGTTCTATCTCCCACAGTCTCTTCCACTTCTTCCGCTCCCCCCCCCCCCCCCTCCCGTTGCGCCTTCATCATCCTCGTCCTCCTCTCCCTCTACTTCTCCGGTTCCGTCGTCTGTCCCTTCTCATCCTTCTTCCTCTCCTCCTTCAGTTTCTTCTGTCTCCCCCATCCCCTTGGCTGTCTCATCGTGTGCTCTCCCTTTATCTAACTCTTTTTCTGTTCTTACCTCTTCTACTCCTACTTCCGCCCCCCCCCCCCCCCTCCTTTCACTACTCTTCCTCGCTCCACTTCTTCCGGTTTGTCAACGCCCCATCCGCCAGCGTTCTCGTTAGACGCTGCCTCCTCGTTCTCTTCCTCAGTCCTCGTCTCGTAGTTCCAAGATACCCTGCCGGCTTCCTGCCTCCTCTACCAAACTAGTTTCGAAACATTTGCCCCGTTCCTCCCTTTCTTCCTCTCCCGCTTCCTCTTCTAAACGCAGGGACCGCCTCCACAGTGTGCGGAGCCAGAGTCCCAGTGGGAAGAAGAAAAAGCTCCCTCCTTTCCCCCCCCCCCTTCTCTTTCTTCGTTCTGTGTCCAACCCCCCGATTCCTTAGACTTATCCTTTGAATCTTTGCCCAAGATTGAGGAGTATATTCATTCTTCTCATCCGCCGCCTATTTCCGTTTCTGCCGACGTTCATCCCATCCCTTCTACGCTCCCCCCTACCCCTACCACTCTCCCTCCCTCCTCTGGCCTTCCTCCTCCCGGGCCTGTCCTTCCCGTTCCTCATCCTCCCGACCCTCATCCTCCCGTCCTTCCCCCTCCCTCCTCTCCCCTTCCTCCCTCTCCCTCTAGCCCTCCTATCTCTTCTCCTTCCCTATTAAGCCTCCCTATGCCACCTGGTTATCAATCTTTCCCTCCTTGTTCTTCCTAGTCCCCCATTCCTTCCATTATTACTCACCGTTAACCTCATCAGTCTTTTCTTCGTTGTCCATAAGTCTGTGTTCTTATTTTTCTTGTTCTTTGTCCCTCTTTCTTTCCTCTTGTATGTAAGTCTTTCCCGCTGTTTGCTGTATTTTGTGTGTTGTCTATAGTGTATCTGTTTTCTTCCCACTTGTGTGTTACTTTTGTTGATGTTTTCTCTTTGTCCTTTCTTTGTTTTCTTCGATTTTTCCGTTCCTTTCTTCTCTTTTTGTTTTTCCTCCCTTGTTCCTCTTTAGTTCGGCGTGTTTTTGTTCCGCCTCTCTGATATGTGTTTGTATATATCGTTTTTATTCTCTCTTTTACAGCTTATTTTCTCGTACTTTCTTTTTAGTGTTTTTAGTATGTCCATTTTACAATGGAACCTTAGCAGTTTTTCTCTTCAGGGAGACGATTTGCGTTTTTTACTCTTCCCATTCCCCTAAGGTTGTCTGTCTCCAGGAAACTCGTCTTCTTTCTCCTCCGATTCCTGTTCCCGGCTACCGTTTTATCAGTTCTCCTCATTCTCTTTCCGACACTTGTATTCTCCTTCACCACTCTGTTCCTTATGAAGAGTTTTCCTGCCCTACTTCCCTCCCTTGCACCTTTGTTAGGGGTTTTCTTGGTCGATGGATTACGGTTGTTTCTCTTTATTTCTCTCCTTCTGTTCCCGTCGATTTTGGCTCTTTTACCATGTTTTTAGCTCAGCTGCCTCCTCCGTTTTTATTGCTTGGTGATTATAATTGTAGGCACACCCTGTGGGGTGATTCTGTCATTACCTCACGTGGTCGTGCAGTCTTTCATTACTAGTAATAACCTCTTTCTCCTTAATACTGGTTCCCTGACTCATTTTGATGCTAGAACACGTTCTTTTTCTTGTCTTGATCTTTCTTTGTGTTCCCCTTCCCTGTCTCTTCTTTTTCATTGGTCTGTTTTGGAGGATTCTCTCTATAGCGATCATTTCCCTGTTCTGCTCTCTCCTACCTCCTATTCTCCTGTCCCTGGTCCTCCTCGTTGGTGCTTCCAGCGTGCGGACTGGTCTACTTTTGCTTCACTATCTATCCCTTCCTTACCTCAGTCTGATTTTTCTTCTGTACATGATTTACTAGCCTTTTTTCTAGTCACAGTTTTGAGTGCTGCCTTAGTCTATTCCTCGGACTACCCGTCCTTTTACGTCTAAATGTGTTCCTTGGTGGTCCCCGAACTGCTCCAAGGCTCTCTGCGTCAAACGGGCTTCTTGGAAGAGCTTTCGTCGTAAACGTTTTACTTCCGCTCATGATCGTTCTTTTATACTTTTTCGTCAGGCGTCTGCCTTCCTCCGTCGCACAGTCAGGTCTGCTAAACGTCAGAGTTGGGTGTCCTATGTTTCCTCCATTATGTCCTTTACTCCTGTTCAGTCCGTCTGGAAGCGCATTCGCAAGATTTCGGGCAAGCGTTTACCTCCTCATTCTCCTGTGCTTCATGTTGATGGAGAGTCTGTTGCTGACTCGGAGGCAGTCGCCAGTCGTTAGGGTCTTTACTTTAGCTCGGTCAGTAGTGGCTCTCATTACCCCCGGAATTTCATTCACTTAAAGCCGTCGCAGAGACTTCTCCAGTTGTTTTCACTCTGTTTTCGGCAGAGTCGTACAACGCCCCGTTTTCTTCCCGTGAGTTGCTCTTCGTGCTTGTAAGGCTACTTCTGAGAGTCTTGATGGCGTCCATAATTTAATGCTTAAGCATCTTTCCACTGAGGCTTTGGTATTTTTATTGGCTATTTTTAATAAGGTTTGGTCGTCTGGTGTTTTCCCTCCTGCATGGAGTTCTGCTCTTACTATTCCTTTTCTTAAGCCTGGAAAGTCGGGTTTCTCGCCCCAAGACTATCGCCCTATTGTCTTGACGAGTTGTTTATGCAAGCTGTTTGAACGGATGGTTAATGTCCGCCTGATGTGGCTTCTCGAGTCACGTCAGCTTTTGTCTTCGACCCAGTTTGGTTTTCGGCGTGCTCGGTCCGCTATCGACCCTTTACTTAGTTTGGAGACCTACGTTCGGTCTGCTTTTGCTCGCCATGAGTCAGTTCTTGCCGTTTTCTTCGATCTCGAGAAGGCGTAAGACTCCGCGTGGAAACAACATATTTTATGCCAACTCCGTTCTTTTCATGTCCGTGGTAATATGGGCGTCTTTATCCGTAATTTCCTTTCTTCTCGTTCTTTTCGTGTCCGGGTGAATTCCTCGTTTTCTCGGTTATTCCCTCAGATAGAAGGTGTACCTCAGGGTTCCGTTTTAAGTACTATCCTCTTTCTCATAGCCATTAATGGCATTGTCTCTTCCCTTCCGGCTACGGTCAGGTCCTCCTTATATGTCGACGACTTTGCAATCTATGCGGCTGGTTCGGATATTGTTGCGTTACGCTCCCTTATCCAATCAGCGATTGTGGCTGCCTCGTCATGGGCCACTGCTCACGGGTTTCGTTTTTCTACGACTAAATCTTGTGCTATGTCTTTCACTCATCGCCTCGTTATCCCGCGACCTTCCCTTGAACTGTATGGTTCCGTTTTACCTTATCGCTCTTCGACTACCTTCTTGGGTCTTGTCTTTGATTCCCGTCTTAACTGGGCAGCTCATGTTTCCTGTTAAGGTTGTTGCTTTGAACCGTTTTAGTCTCTTCCAGACCCTGTCCCACCTCACTTGGGGTGCGGACCGTGCTCTCCTTCTTCACGTTGCCCTTGTTCTTTCTAAACTCTATTATGGTTGTCAGGTTTACTCATCAGCCTCCGACGCAGTCCTCCATAAACTTGACTCTGTTCACCATTTCGGTTTAAGTCTTGCCTTGGGTGCTTTTCGCTCTTCCCCTGTTGAAAGCCTCTATGCTGAATCCGGCGTCCCTTCTTTGTACCGACGTCGGGCCCTTCTCTCTCTCCGGTACTACGCCCGGTCGCTTCAGTTTCCTTCCTTGCAGACCTCTCTTCTTCCTACTGTTCCTGTTCCGTCTCATTCTCGCCTTCGGCCCCCTTTCCTTTCTCGTATGGATTCCTTACTTTCTCATTCTTCGTTTTCCCCCTTCCATGTTCTTCCGCTCCGGCTCAGTGTCTTCCTTGGCTCCTTCCTCGTATTTCCTTGTGTCCCTCTATTTTTTCCTTGTTCTAAGTCCTCTACCCCGCCCTCAGTTCTTTGTTCTCGTTTCCTTGTACACCTTACACAGCATTCTTCTTCTACCCCGGTTTACACTGATGGCTCCCGTTCGTCTTCTGGCGTCGGGTTTGCCATCCGTTTTCCTTCTCGTTCTTATCAGTATTCTCTCCCTTCTCCAGCTGGTGTTCTGACTGCCGAACTTTACGCTATCTTCTTTGCCGTCCGTCTCATGTGCTTCTTTCCTTCTTCCTCCTTTACTCTTTTTTCTGACTCTTACAGTGCCCTTCTCTTGCAGTCTTTCCCTGCTGTCCATCCGTTGGTTCTTGCCATCCACGATTGGCTTGTCAGTCTCTCTGCTCGGAAAAAGGTTGTCCAATTTTGTTGGGTGCCTAGCCATGTTGGTGTCCGTGGAAATGAGCAGGTTGATGTATTCGCTCGCAACGCTGCGGCGGTCCGATCAACTTCTCTCTCTATTCCCGCCTCTGACTATTATCCAGCTATCTCTGCCTTCCTCCTGTCTCGCTGGCAAACAATGTGGTCTTCTCTTTCCTCTAATAAGCTCCGCACTGTTAAGGCCTCCGTTTCTGCCTGGGGTGACCCCTCTCAACGTGTTCGCCGTTGGGAGACTGCGTTGGCCCGGCTTCAGCTAGGCCATACCAGACTTACCCACTCCTTCCTCATATCCCGCTCGCCTCCACCTCTTTGCTCCCGGTGTGGTGTTCAGGTTTCTATTTCTCACATTTTCCTTGACTGTCCTCTCTTTTCTTCGGCCCGTCGCCGTTCTTTTCCCTTTCTATTTTCCCTTGGTCGTCGTCCTTGTCTTGCCGATCTCCTCTCAGAGTCCCCTTTCTTTTCCGTTGACCACGTAATGGCTTTCCTTTCCTCTCTCAGACTCCTTAACGATATTTAACTTCCATTCCTTGTAACTCTATCCGTTTCCTGCTTTAGTGCCCCTCTCTGACTCCTTAACGATATTTAACTTCCTTTCCTTCTAACTCTATCCGTTTCCTGCTTTAGTGCCATATGGCCTTTGTTGCCTGGTGCTAGATATTTATTAATGTTATGTTATGTTATAAGAAATTATATGATAGGATAAATTCAAATTTTTTCACCAACCCACTTTACTCTAAACTCAATTAAATCAACAAATACATGTGGCACTCCAAGGACTCAAACCTAGGATACTCACACCCATAGGTTAAGCTTATCAGTGTATTACGTAAATATAAAGACAGCATCAGAGAGAGCGAGAGAGAGAGTGTGTGTAATTGCAGCTCTAACTTACGGTATTTTGAGTTTACTTTTTTATTGGTACCGGTATATGTTTTCAAATGTGTTTTGTTTTTTATCATGTTGACGTTCATTTCATATTAACACTAGATTAGCGGGCTAGCGGTTTATTTATATGTACCGCCCAGCGGGGTGTTTTTAGCCAAAATAGGGCTGTTTACGTGATAATTTTCATGCCTAAATAAGACCCAGAGTGTAAAACAAGTATCTATTCCTGAAAGGGCATAAACAGAGCTTTCCAATGACACCATAACGATCCTTTTATGATGGCTAGTTTTCTTGCAACAACCGCGCAACGCGAGTGCAAAAAGCATGTAATTCGGCACTTTCCCCATACAATTCCGTATATAGCGAGTGAGAGAGGGAGGGAGGAGGTGGGATTCGTGTCGGTAGGTTCGCCGCGGTGGTCTGGAGCAGTCATACGCTCGCTACTCTCCTGCCACCACTAGTCTCTCTCTCTCAGCAACATTACGTGCTGAAATTGCCACACGACCTATGTCGAGCGCCGCCAGATAGTCCAGATTTATTATACTCGACTTATGTTGCACGCCGCCAGTTAAGGGTTAAAGTATAACTCATTCCCACGTAATTTAGATTTTTGGATAATTATATTATAAGAAATAGGAAGCTGATGAAATATACTATTTATGTTCAAACTACTTTTTCTTTTCGCTTTTGCAACCTAGCACTTAATATTATGCTACACAACACTTTACATCTCTTTAACTGCCCTGACAAGCGGGGCTTAACACTTGTGTTGTTGTCCACACGGCCGTGACTGGCCAGTCAAAGTCTGCTGTGGTCAGACAAGATGCTAGGCAGAGCAGTTAAAGAGAGATGTAAAGTGTTGTGTAGCATAATAATAATTGCCATGTTGCAAAAGCGAAAAGAAAACTTTGAACATAAATAATATATTTTATCAGCTTCCTATTTCTTATAATATAATTATCCAAAAATCTAAAATACGTGGAAATGAGTTCTACTTTAATATGAAATGAACGTCAACATGATAAAACAACACAATTGAAAAGATCCTATACCGGAAGCAATAAAAGAGAACTCCCAAGATACCGTAAGTTACGAGCTGCAATTACAGACACACACACACACACACACACACACACACACACACACACTCTCTCTCTCTGCGTCTTATATTTACGTAATACACTGATAAGCTTAACCTATGGGTGTGTCCTAGGTTTGAGTCCTTGGAGTGCCACATGTATTTGTTGATTTTATGGAGTTTAGAAGTAAAGTTGGTTGGTGAAAAAATATGAATTTATCCTATCATATAATTTCTGATAGTGCTTCAATCATCACGCGATTTGCCGATTTGGTCAGCATACGTACTGTACAGTAAACGAAAATTAAATCAATAGTTAGTGCAGAAGATCTTGGCGGGGTGGCTTTCTCGCAATAATAAGATTAATAATACTATTTATAATAATACTCATAAGAATATTAATAAAATAATATCTTTAAAAATAATAGCGTCTATATAAATAGGGATGGTACCCATACAACATTATAAAGTTAAAACTTAATTCATACCATCAGTTCTTGCAGGGGAAGAGCAAGGTTATGGTCTTCGAAAGGGGTGAAGTCACAGAGTGTGAGGTGAAGCTGAACGGTCAGGCTATGGAGATCGTCAACTCTTTTAAGTATCTGGGCAGTGTGTTGAGTAAAGATGGGACTATTGATGAAGAGGTGCGGGAGAGGGTACAACAGGGGAAGAGGGTTGTAGGAACGCTAAAAGCAGTAACAAGAAATAGGGTGGTCAGTATGGAAGTGAAGAAGTCCTTGCATGACAGTGTGGTAATCCCGACACTGACTTACGGAAGCGAAGCATGGACGTTGGTTGAGAGACTCAGACCAAGAGTGAGAGCAGTGGAAATGAATTACTTAAGGAGTGCGTGCGGAGTTACATGGAGGGATAGACAGACTAATGAGGAAGTAAGAAGGAGTGTGTGGTGTGGAGGTAGATGTGCTGGAAAGTGTGAAAAGGAACAACTTGAGATGGTTCGGCCATATGGAACGTATGGAAAGCGAGAGAATGACTAAGAGGGTGTACGAGAGCGAGGTGGAGGGACAGAGGGGGAGAGGTAGACCGAATATGAGGTGGAAGGATGGAGTGAGGAACTACATGAACGAAGGCGGTGCTGGTTGGGGGGAGGGGCATCGACTGACTGGGGACAGAGGTGCATGGGGGCGGTTCGTTCGTGGCCACCCCTTCGGGGATCACGGCGTCAGGCAATAGATAGATAGATAGTTCTTGCACATTTTACATTCTCGATTTCTCCCACCAGATTTACCTGATAAACATCCGTAAAATAGTAGGATAAATTATATTTGATAATTAAAGATCAAACTACACAATACTACCGGGCAGTGTCTGGTGATTTCGCTCAACTACCGCCGCGGCCATTCCCCTGTTTTGCCCGCTGAATTTGCCCCATGTCGGACGTTTCCCTCGTGCCCGACGGGCAATGCTCGATCGTGTGGACGGGGCTTAAAGCCCCGTCTACACGATCGAGCAGTGTCCGGCGGGCTGTGCCTCTTCACCGGGCAAAGTCTGTTAAACACGCTTGCGGTGTTGTCCACACGGCAGCCGGGCAGTGATTGGCCAGTCAAAGTCTGCCAGTGGTCAGAGTAGGAGCTCGGCAGGGCTGGGTCAGTGGGTCCGGTATGATCACCAATCACCATGGTCCCCAACAACAATAATCACAGGACAGTTATATAACGTAAATATCCAAGCAGATGCCAATAGGAGGGAGTGTATATCGGCAGAAGCTAGACTGGAGGCAACACCTCATGTTTGTTTCAAATGGATGCAGCTACACTTATTTGCAGTATACTAAAAGATTATCCAAGCATAGTTTGTCTCGCATTATTCCTGAAACTTGTCGAGCAATATACGAAGTACTCCATCAAGAGTGCTTGCAGGTGAGATTTATAGCGAGACGATCCAACCTAGGTTTACATAAAATTAATTAAATAATGCAATTGCGGATGGTATATTTGAAATCGTCTCGTCGTTGCGATTCCAACGGTATATACATATTTTAATTTTGACCTATGTTTAGGCCCAATAGGCCTATTTTAAAGTTTAAAAACTCCATAGACGAGTTATCTATGGATGGATTTTGTTCAATTTTTACCATAAGTTCACCTTGACACGCTGAATCGAATGGCGCAAACAGAATTGAAATCGGACAATTAGTTTAGGATTTCAAATTTGACTTGGCCTTGGACAAATTTTGCACTTGGTGGGCGACTTTCGAATTTAGAGTTTTCATGGTTATATATGGATTCGTCTCATTATAATTCCAACGGCATATGAATTTTTTAATTTTGTCCAATTTTTAGGCCCAATAGGCCTATTTTAATGTTTAAAAACCACTGTCCCCTACATGGTGGCTGTCTAATTCAGAGAAGAAGCTGTTGGAGTGGCTTTGTTGTGTGTTTTATTAGTTAGAGAAGGATATATAATTAAAGCTCTTTTCTGTCTTCCTTCCACCCAAATTATCCACTTGTTATAATGGAGTAGCCACGTAAGTGATAATATGGCATGTTCAGGTAGTATAGTTAGCCATACAATATTGAAGAGGGTATCGTTTTCTTTCAATAATCTTTACAGAAAACTATAGTTATGCATGGGTAACTAGTATATTTTATTAGAAATCGAGGTAGGCCTACAGTATCAGTACTTTCCATTGTTATCTATGTATGGATATTGTTCAAATTTATACCACAACTACACTTTGACACGCTGAATCGAATGGAGCAAACAGAATTGAAATCGGATTATTAGTTTAGAATTTCGACTTCGACATGGCCTCCCAGAACGCCCCAAATGACCAGTTTTGGGACATTAAAAGTCCTCTGTAGCCCAAACTATAAGTGCTAGAGACTTCTACCTGGTGCCATTCGATTTCTCTCGACGAGTAGCTTCTACACATGGTCGTAGATTGCAATTTCGACCAGCCATTCGCCCAGAATCAAAAATATTTGTTTCCAAAATCACTGCGTTGAACATTTTTGCACTTATCGGGCGACTTTCGAATTTCGAGTTTTCATTGATATATATGGATTCGTCTCGTCATTACGATTCCAACGGTATATAATTTTTAAATTTTTACCAATTTTTAGGCCCAATAGGCCTATTTTAAAGCTTAAAAACTCCATAGACGAGTTATCTATATATGGATTTTGTTCAAATTTATACCACAAGTACACTTTGACACGCTGAATCGAATGGTGCAAACAGAATTGAAATCGGACTATTAGTTTAGAATTTCGACTTTGATGACCTCCCGGAACGCCCCAAATGACCAGTTTTTGGACTTTAAAAGCCCTTTGTAGCCCAAACTATAAGTGCTAGAGACTTCTACCTGGTGCCATTCGATTTCTCTCGACGAGTAGCTTCTACACATGATCGTAGATTGCAATTTCGACCAGCCATTCGCCCAGAATCAAAAATATTTGTTTCCAAAATCACTGCCCAGGAACAGTTTTGCACTTGGCGGGCGACTTTCGAATTTCGAGTTTTCATTGATATATATGGATTCGTCTCGTCATTACGATTCCAACGGTATATGATTTTTTTAATTTTGACAAATTTTTAGGCCCAATAGGCCTATTTTAAAGTTTAAAAAACACACTATACTGTATATATATATATATATATATATATATATATATATATACTGTATATATGCAGTATATATATATATATATATATATATATATATATATATATATATATATAAAGCTATGATACTGAGACAGGCAGGAAGACAAAACACACACACGAATGTCCATATTACAAAAGTCTCCCGCATATTGTCACCGCAGTACCATACAGTCGGCGGCAAAAGTCCTGTAGCCTCTCGTGCTTCACCAAATTCATGACTCTAGAATGTCTCTCCTCTCTACACTCTTCAAAAAGATAGGAAAAGTGGTAAGTAGCTAAGAGGTGCTGTTGCAAAGGTGTATCCCTCGATACCTTCACCTGATCTGACTATATTTAATAATCGAAGATCAAACTAAACGCTATTCCCCTCCTTCCACCGCGGCGGAGTGGTGGGTTTGCGGGGTGGGGAGGTGGCGGGGGTCGACGAGTTTGGATGTTTGGGTTGGGCAGTTCATTATATTACATAAATTGATTCCTAGCACCAGGGGACGAAAGGCCATATGGCACTAAAGTAGAAAACTGAATGAGTCTGAAGAAAACCCTAAAGATGGAGAAGAGAAAGGAAAGACGTCGCTCGATCAATAGAAAAAGAGACTATCGGCAAGACACGGAGGACGACGAAGAACATAAGGAAAACATTGTAAACGGGCAATAGAAAAGAGACCGAAGAGACAAACGTGAGAAACAGGAAGTAGAACATGACAGCAAACGGGAGGCAAGCTGGACATTAAGAAGAAATGGGTAAGCCTGGTATGGCCTATTCGGAGACGGGCTAACTCTGTCTCCCAACGACGGATACGGTGAGAGGAGTCAGCCCAGGCCGAAACGGAAGGCTTAATAGAGCGTAGCTTATTATAGGAAATGGATTTCGTAGTTTGCCATCTAGACCATAGGAAGGCGAAAAAAGATGGATAATAGAGGCTGGAATAGAGATGACCTTGTCGTAATAGCACTGCGAGTGAGAGCGTCTACTCGCTCATTCCCAAGGATGCCAACATGACTGGGCACCCAGCAAAACTGTAAAACTTTTTTTCCAAATAAAGACTGAAGAGCCATTCATGGATGGAAAGAACCAATGGATGAACAGCAGGGAAAGACTAAGAAAAGGAGGGCACTGTGTGAATCAGAAACAAGTGTAAAGGAGAAAAAAGGGAAGGAGAACATGAGACGGACGGCGAAATAGATAGCGTATAGTTCAGCAGTGAAAACACTAGCCACAGATGGGAGAGAATATTGATAAGAACAAGAAGGGAAGAGGATGACGAACCCGACGCCGGTAGACGTACGAGAGTTGGGGATACTGCTATTTCCGTTGGGAGTAGCGGGGATGGATGGAGTTGGAAGTGAGTACATTCGAGAGCGCATGTGCGGAGGCTTGCTATCGCTCGTCAGGAAAAAAACACCTAAATGGCATGTAAGGTCCTAATATTGACAAGGAAATGGGTCGAAATATCTCAATATCGCCAAACTAGTGGCTCGAACGTCTAAAAATCTCAAAACTAATATGCTTAACACGAGGGGAGAAGGGGATCCAGAAAAAGTGACCACTTCCCTCCTTAACCCCTTCTGTACCAGCAACGTCTTTTTAACTTTACTCTGGCTACTTATAGACCATTTTATTCAGCTTAAAAAGGGCCTTCAGCATTTATTAGGTCTCAAACCATCTCACTTTACTTATTTACTAACACAGATCCTTCTTAAGCTGCACAAAATCGTATAAATATAGCTAGAATAAAATAGAAATACGTCACCGGTACTGAAGGGGTTAAGCCAGTACACTAAGTCGAGGATAGCATCAGGACTGGATTAGATAAAATAGAACTTCAGAGGTTATCAACCCTATTGGATTATTAAGCCAGCACACTGCAAGTCAAGAAGAACGTCAGGACTGGAGCCCCTTGTCGAGAAACCCAGTCCCTTGTCGATCTTGGAAGGTGGTTCGCTACCCTTGGCTTCCTGTTAACCCGTACAGTACCGGGGACGTCCTTTTCATCATATTCTGGCAGCTATTAGACGATTTTATTCAGCTTAGGAAGGACCTCTAGCTATAATAAAGCTTCAAACTATCTCGAACAACTCCTCTAACTACCACAGATCCTTCCTAAGCTGCATAATATCGTCTAAATATAGCTAGAATACAACATCCCACACGTTGCTGGTACTCAAGGGTTAACTAGATATCAAACGAAGCTTCGAACCCGCTCGCTTCACAAGAGTATCGAGTCCCCTGCTTCAAACTAGCGATCCTTTAAGGGGAGATGGGTCACTTTTCTGGTCTCCCTTCTCCCTCATGCTGCTATATTTTAAGACGTTCACCCCATTAGTTTGTAAATTTTAGACCTTTCGCCCCTTTTCTTTGTCAATAGTAAGACTTTTCGCGTCACTCAGGTTTCGATTTTTTCCTGGCGAGCAATAGCGAGCCTGTAATTTAGGAGGAACCGGCCTTCGGCTGGGACATTTTTCTACCGAAAAATTTATAAATATATCTAGAAAGGGGATCTTGGTTTTTTTATTTTTTTATGGAGGTATAGGGAGGAAACTAGAAAAATAATTAATATATGAAAAAAATCGACCAAAAAGTGAACCAAAAAAGTTAACTCCTTCAGTATTTGGGGACGCGTTTTTATACCTCATTATGGTTATCATTAGACGATTTTAAGCAATTTAGGAAGGGTATTTAGGAATCAAAGGAGTGCAAACTATATATATTGACTCACTCGCTTCCAGGGCTTCTTCCTAAGCTGAATAAAATAGTCTAATCTAATGGAAGCCGGAATAAACTGCCAAAATGCGGTACAATCTTTATGGGGTCAAAAATTCAGCCCATAACCCCCCTCCCCCCTCTTTTGTGTTGACTCCACTCACCCCTCATTGACTCCTCCACCCCCCCCTTCCCCTCCCTCCTCCCTGTATACATATATTACCCCCTACCCACCCATCCACCTTGACACCCCCAACCCCTCACCCTCTCCCTCTCCTTCTTGGGCAACCTCCCTCCCCCCTTTTTGGTAACCCCCACCCACCCCTCCTCCTTGACTATCCGCCCCAACCCCCCTACTCGGATAACCCCCACCCGCCTCTCCTTCTTGAACCCCCCATCCCCTCCTCCCCCCCCCCCCTTATTCTCACCCCTTCTTCTTGACCCCACAACCCCTCCCCTCCTTTCCCCCTATCTCACCCCTCCTTCTTGACCCCCCCCCAACCCTCCTCCTCCCTCCTTCTTGACCCCCAACCCATCCCCTCCCCTCACCCCTCCTTCTCGACCCCCCAACTCTCCTCCTCCCTTCTGAACTACCCCCACCCACTTCCTCCTCCTTGCCTCGTTTCCGTTTACGTTGTGGGACTCTCGCGGAGAGCCGCTCTCGGGCGGCATAATGTCTGGGGGTTAACCCTTACACTACCGGGGATTCTATGCTGTTTTATTTCGGCTATGTTTTGACGTTCTTATGCAGCTTAGGAAGGATCTGTGGTAGTTAGAGGGGTTAATTGGGATCATCTGTAGCCTCTTCATTGCTACACGTCCCACCTAAGCTGAAGCAAATCGTCTAATAATTGATGGACTATAATGAAAAGATCGTCACCGGTACTGAAGGGGTTAATGATAAGGGACAGGAGTAGGAGACTGATCAGGTGTTTGGGATATAACGACTGGTGACCCCCCCCCCCCCCTCCCTCCCGCTTCCCATCCCCTCCTCCCTCCTCGTTACCCCCACCCCCCCTGATTTTTCCCTCTCTTGGTTTAGTTAGCTCTGAACGTGTGGGCGAGTGTGTTGTTCTGTCACGGCCGTCCAGTGATACCTCATTACCCTCGATTCGTCTTATCGAGAAAAAAAATGTACGAATTTACCTTGAAGGGGGGGAGGGGGGGGGTCTTGGGAGCTTGATGGAGGTGTAGGGAGGAAACTAAAAAAATAATAGTAATAAGATAAATAAGAAAATAAATCCCCCGCCCCCCCTCCCCCCACCCCCACCCCCACCCCCTTCAGACGGGCAGAAAGTTGTGTTCTCGCGCGTACAATCACTCATAAAAATTCGTAGACCTTACCTTAATTATGGATGTAGCCTATACCTCTGGAAACGAATTTATGAACACAATTTTGTATGCATCAACTTCAAAAATATATATATACTATTTATTGAAAAGCTAGTTCCATCCAAAATGCAATACAAATAGTTATAATTGCATGAAGACAAACATGAGGGATCCCCGAACGTTTATGGGTGACTGTAATATTCTCGCCGCGCACCCGTTTTCTGTTGACCATTGTGTTTGGATGATCATTAGCGGGTGGTGGTATAATCCTGTGTAGCGGGGAGACATGTACTACATATATCTCAATAATTTGGTAATGTTTCAATATATGCTTACATTTTACATTCATAAATAGTCCACTAATATACTAGATTTGGTTAGGTTAGGTTAGTTTAAAGATATTGTTCAATGTTTCTTAATAAATAGGCATCTGAAAAACAGTTCTGCCCGGTTCACAGTATCATACCACGAAAGTGTTTCGGAGAGGATAAGAATTGGTGACGAAACGAATTTGTGCTGCAGTGGATTGGTGACGAAATATATTAGCAATGAAATTATTTGGCACGGAAACAAGCTGAAAACGAGACGGATTATTGATTAAAATGTTTAGTGATGCATAAGAGTAGTGATAATGCGACTGGTGAAGAAATACATTAGTTATTAAAGGGCTTGATGCAACGTATTGGTAACGAAATAGGCTTGTGATGAAATGGGTGGGTTACGAAACGAATTAGTGACGAAACGAAATTAGCGAGGAAACTAATTCAAATTTATAAATGCATATAAAGTCCCGCAGCAAGCACTACCCCTTAAGGGCAGGTTTTTAGTGTGTTTCCTAGACTTCCATCAAGCTTGAAATTACACTCCCTAGACCCCCTTTCAAGATACATTTGTAAATTTTTCTGTAGAAAATGTCCCGGCCGAAGGCCGGTTCTTCTTAAATTACAGGCTCGCTATCGCTCGCCAGGAAAAAATCGACACCTAAATGGGACGAAAGGTCTTAAAAGTGACATAAATTGGGTGAAAGTTCTTAAAATCGCCAAACTAATGGGGCGAACGTCTTAAAATCTCAAACGCAATGGGGCTAAACATGAGGGAGAAAGGGGTAAAGAAAAAAAAATCCCTCAAGTGGAAATCTCCCCTTAATGAGGACATGGAGGGCGTAGGACGGAGGGAAGCTGTACTGGACTCGGGGCCCCAACTCTCACCAGATCCTCAACGCTTCTTATAGAGGTACGTGTTCAACTTCTTGGGTAGATTTGCTACTTGGATAGACATGGAATTGACCACTTGTGAGTTTGGGTCTATAAGGAAGTTGGAGCTGTGGCCATCAATATTTAGCAGAATTATTAGCTAGAATACGGTCATAATACATATATAAATACATACCACCAAATTGATCATACTTTATATCCATCAGAAACCCACATTATTATTGCATTTCTCTTGCATATCGATGTTTACGGCTCCACCTTCCTTATAGCCTGAAACTCGCAAGAGGTCAATTGGCTCGTAAATGATCAGTATGAACTTCGCGAGTAAATTCTGAACAAATTTCCCTACAAAAGCTATTGGATCCAAACATGGCTTGGTATAATCCTGTGCAGCGGGAATACCTGTATATACCGTATATCTCAATAATTTGGTAAGGTTACAATATATTTTTACATTTTACACTCATAAATAGTCCACTAATATACTAGGTTAGGTTTTGGTTAGGTTAGGTTAAAGATACTGTTCAATGTTTCTTAGTAAATAGGCATCTGATGTAACAATATATTTTTACATTTACAAATAGTCCACTGTTATACTAGGTTAGGTTTTGGTTAGGTTAGGACGTTAGGTTAAATATATTGTTCAATGTTTCTTAGTAGATAGGCATCTGAAAAACAGTTCTACCCGCTACACAGTTCTACCCGCTACACAGTTCTACCCGCTACACAGTTCTACCCGCTAAACAGTTCTACCCGCTAAACAGTTCCACCCGCTACACAGTTCCACCCGCTACACAGTTCCACCCGCTACACAGTTCCACCCGCTACACAGTTCTACCCGCTACACAGTTCTACCCGCTACACAGTTCTACCCGCTACACAGTTCTACCCGCTACACAGTTCCACCCGCTACACAGTTCCACCCGCTACACAGTTCCACCCGCTACACAGTTCCACCCGCTACACAGTTCCACCCGCTACACAGTTCCACCCGCTACACAGTTCAACCCGCTACACAGTTCAACCCGCTACACAGTTCAACCCGCTACACAGTTCAACCCGCTACACAGTTCAACCCGCTACACAGTTCAACCCGCTACACAGTTCAACCCGCTACACAGTTCTACCCGCTACACAGTTCCACCCGCTACACAGTTCCACCCGCTACACAGTTCCACCCGCTAAACAGTTCCACCCGCTACACAGTTCTACCCGCTACACAGTTCTACCCGCTACACAGTTCTACCCGCTACACAGTTCTACCCGCTACACAGTTCTACCCGCTACACAGTTCCACCCGCTACACAGTTCCACCCGCTACACAGTTCCACCCGCTACACAGTTCCACCCGCTACACAGTTCCACCCGCTACACAGTTCCACCCGCTACACAGTTCTACCCGCTACACAGTTCTACCCGCTACACAGTTCTACCCGCTACACAGTTCTACCCGCTACACAGTTCTACCCGCTACACAGTTCTACCCGCTACACAGTTCTACCCGCTACACAGTTCTACCCGCTACACCGATCTACCCGCTACACAGATCTACCCGCTACACAGTTCTACCCGCTACACAGTTCTACCCGCTACACAGTTCTACCCGCTACACAGTTCTACCCGCTACACCGATCTACCCGCTACACAGTTCTACCCGCTACACAGTTCTACCCGCTACACAGTTCTACCCGCTACACAGTTCTACCCGCTACACAGTTCCACCCGCTACACAGTTCCACCCGCTACACAGTTCCACCCGCTACACAGTTCCACCCGCTACACAGTTCTACCCGCTACACAGTTCTACCCGCTACACAGATCTACCCGCTACACAGATCTACCCGCTACACAGTTCTACCCGCTAAACAGTTCCACCCGCTACACAGGATCTTACCGCCTCTAATTTTAGAAGGAACCGGCCTTCGGCCGGAACATTTTTCTACCGAAAAATGTACACATTTATCTTGAAAGGGGGTCTAGGGGGTGTTTTTCTAAGCTTGATGGAGCTCTAGCGAGGAAACTCAAAAATAAATAAATAAATAAATAGATATATAGACAACAAACTAAGCACTACCCCTATAACTTCCCTATTTACTGGAAGGATAGAGTCTGTAAGGAAAGCTACGTTCGGTTTTTAGGTTATTCTAAAATTAAAAATTAAACAAATAAATTATAATTATTAAATAAATACAAAATAATCCAACAGCTTTTTTATGTAATGTATTGTATCAAAAGTGTATTGTGAAAGTACGAGCCCAGTGTCTCCGCTGTCATTACGTTTTGCTTGTTGTGTGCTGTAGTAATGTCTGTCAGATGTTGAAATAATCTGAAATAATCTCGCGAGTGTCTTTTTGAAATGACCAGAACAGGTAGAGGGGAAAGGGGTCGTTTTTCCAGATCCCCTTCTCCCTTATGTTTAGCCCCATTACTTTTCAGATTTAAAGATGTTAACCCCACTAGTTTGTCGATTTTAAAACATTCCACCCCATTTCCTTGTCAATATTAAGACCTTTCGAGCTATTTAGGTGTCGATGATTTCTTGGCGAACGATAGTGAGCCTGTAATTTTGGAAGAATCGGCCGTTTTTTAAATGTACAACTTAATCTAGAAGGGGGATCTAATGGATGTTTTTTTTAAAGTTTGATGAACGTCTAGGGAAGAAACTAGAACAATAATTAATACATGAAAAAATCTACCAAAAAGTGAACCATCCCTCCTTAACCCTGCCCATTATCTCCATCCCTTTTGTCCATAATGTTAATATTAATGTTCCTAACTTTGCAGGTAGGGTAGTGTTGCTTCGCTGGAGCTCCATCAACTATCTCTCGTCTGGGGTGAGTGTGGGAATTGATTTTCGTATGCAAAGGTCAAAATGTAAGAAACCCCACTACCCCACCCACATATCAACCCTCACTTCAGCCCCTACCCCAGCCACCACCTCATCCTCCTCCTCTACCCCTACCCAACCCACGACCTCAACTCCCACCTAACCCCCACTCTACCCCACCCACCACCTCTACCCCACCCCATCTCAGCCCTACCCCTCTACTCCGCTCAACCCCTCTACTCAGCCCATCGCCTCAACCCCCACCTCAGTCCCTACCTCTACCCCGCCCACCACCACCACCACCACCCCCACCTCTCGCGTACTTCCCCACCATAATGAAAACCCCATCCCGTAATCAATACACACCGGTACATCATTAGGAGAAGTTACACGCATGGCTTTTCCCTTAACGTTTATCCACAATTTACGTACCGAAAGTTGCCGGGAAAGGTCTGGTGTATAAAGCCTGAGTCACCCGAGCTCTGTTTCGACCAATTTGTATGGGCAATTGTGGTCTGGAAGCTTAAAAAATTACACTTTATCAGAATTCAGCGCAAAACATAATCTACCTTCAGTTTAGTTACCGATACCCGTGCGAAAATGTCCCGATATAATACGAGAAAAATTTGCTCCTGGAAAATTGACAGAAAAAGCGCTCGTGTGACAGCGGCCTAAATCCACTTCATATAGCACTAGCGGTCCAGTACAGGGAGCAGCAAGGTCGCTGTTCCTTCTACTATTATTATCACTCTAGGAATTCAGACAGGGAACCTTTAATGTTTAACACATTAAAGGTTCCCAGGGAGCCCACCTCGCTGTTTTTCTCTTTCTCTCCCTCTCTCTTTGGTTTGTATCTATTCGGCCACATTCAGCCTACTGTTTTAAGACGTTTACCCCCATCCAGGTGTCAACGTTTTCCTGGCGAGCGGTAGCGAGCCAGCATATATATATTTTTGTTTTGACAGAAAGCTAAATTTGTATATTTTTCGATAGAAAAATTTCTCCGGCGAAGCCGGTTTTCTCCATACAATGCTGGCGCTTGCTATCTATCGCTCGCCAGGAAGAAATCGACACCTGATGTGGATAAACGTCTTAAAACAGTTGACTGAATGGAGCCGAACGGATACAAGCCAGGGAAGGAGAGAATTGGAGAGAAAGATAAAACATAAAGCCGGTGACCCCACTTAAGGAGATATTGTTTTTGTTTCTTTGTTTTGTTTTTCTCCACCATGCTTAGCCCAATTATTTTTGGGATTTTAAGACATTCGCCCTTTTACTATACCCGATTAGTTTTGTGATTTTAAGACATTCGCTCCCTTACTATGCACACCACTTTCGCCCTTCCCCTTTTTATGTTGTCCCCCTCTCCCCCACATGTCCCTCTCTCTCCCCCACATGTCCCTCTCTCTCCCCCACATGTCCCTCTCTCTCCCCCACATGTCCCTCTCTCTCCCCTACATGTCGCTCTCTCTCCCCCACATATCCCTCTCTCTCCCCCACATGTCCCTCTCTCTCCCCCACATGTCCCCCTCCTCTCCCCCACATGTCCCTCTCTCTCCCCCACATGTCCCTCTCTCCCCCACATGTCCCTCTCTCTCCCCCACATGTCCCCCTCCTCTCCCCCACATGTCCCTCCTCTCTCCCCCACATGTCCCTCTCTCTCCCCCCACATGTCCCCCACATGTCCCCCTCCTCCCCCACATGTCCCTCTCTCTCCCCCACATGTCCCCCTCCTCTCCCCCACATGTCCCCCTCCTCTCCCCCACATGTCCCCCTCCTCTCCCCCACATGTCCCCTCTCTCTCCCCCACATGTCCCTCTCTCTCCCCTTCATGTCCCCCTCCTCTCCCCCACATGTCCCTCTCTCTCCCCCACATGTCCCCCTCCTCTCCCCAACATGTCCCTCTCTCTCTCTCCCCCACATGTCCCCCTCCTCTCCCCCACATGTCCCTCTCTCTCCCCCACATGTCCTCTCTCTCCTCCCCCCCCCACATATCCCTCTCTCTCCCCCCCCCCACATGTTCCTCTCTCTCCCCCCCACATGTTCCTCTCTCTCTCCCCCCCCCCACATGTCCCTCTCTCCCCCCCCCCCACATGTCCCCTCTCTCCCCCCCCAACTGTCCCTCTCTCTCCCCCCACATGTCCCTCTCTCTCCCCCCCCACATGTCCCTCTCTCTCCCCACCCACATGTCCCTCTCTCTCTCCCCCCACATGTCCCCTCTCTCTCCCCCCCCCCACATGTCCCCCTCTCCTCCCCCCCACATGTCCCTCTCTCCTCCCCCCCCCCACATGTCCCCCTCTCTCCCCCCCACATGTCCCTCTCTCTCCCCCCACATGTCCCTCTCTCTCCCCCCCCCACATGTCCCTCTCTCTCCCCCCCCACATGTCCCTCTCTCTCTCCCCCCCCCACATGTCCCTCTCTCTCCCCCCCCCACATGTCCCTCTCTCTCCCCCCCCCCCACATGTCCCCTCTCTCCCCCTCCACATCCCCTCTCCCCTCCCCCCCCCCCACATGTCCCTCTCTCTCTCCCCCCCCCACATGTCCCTCTCTCTCCCCCCCCCACATGTCCCTCTCTCTCCCCCCCCCCACATGTCCCTCTCTCTCCCCCCCCAATGTCCCTCTCTCTCCCCCCCCAATGTCCCTCTCTCTCCCCCCCCACATGTCCCTCTCTCTCCCCCCCCCCCACACTCTCTCTCTCCCCCCCCCAATGTCCCTCTCTCTCCCCCCCACATGTCCCTCTCTCTCCCCACACATGTCCCTCTCTCTCCCCCCCCCCCCCACATGTCCCTCTCTCTCCCCCCCCCCCCACATGTCCCTCTCTCTCTCCCCCGACATGTCCCTCTCTCTCTCCCCCCGACATGTCCCTCTCTCTCCCCCCCCCACATGTCCCTCTCTCCCCCACCCCACATGTCCCTCTCTCTCCCCCCCCCACATGTCCCTCTCTCTCCCCCCCCCCCAATGTCCCTCTCTCTCCCCCCCTCTCCCCCCCCCACATGTCCCTCTCTCTCCCCCCCTCTCCTCTCCCCCCCCCACATGTCCCTCTCTCTCCCCCCACATGTCCCTCTCTCTCCCCCCCCACATGTCCCTCTCTCTCCCCCCCCCGACATGTCCCCTCTCTCTCCCCCCCCACATGTCCCTCTCTCTCCCCCCGACATGTCCCTCTCTCTTTCCCACATGTCCCTCTCTCTCCCCCACATGTCCCCCTCCTCTCCCCCACAGGTCCCCCTCCTCTCCCCCACATGTCCCTCTCTCTCCCCCACATGTCCCCCTCCTCTCCCCCACATGTCCCCCTCCTCTCCCCCACATGTCCCTCTCTCTCCCCCACATGTCCCTCTCTCTCCCCACATGCCCCGCTCTCACCCCCACATGTCCCTCGCTCTCCCCCACATGTCCCCCTCCTCTCCCCCACATGACCCTCTCTCTCCCCCACATGTCCCTCTCTCTCCCCCACATGTCCCTCTCTCTCCCCCACATGTCCCTCTCCTCTCCCCCACATGTCCCCCCTCCTCTCCCCCACATGTCCCCCTCCTCTCCCCCACATGTCCCTCTCTCTCCCCCACATGTCCCCCTCCTCTCCCCCACATGTCCCCCCCCTCTCTCTCCCCCACATGTCCCTCTCTCTCCCCCACATGTCCCCTCCTCTCCCCCCACATGTCCCCCTCCTCTCCCCCACATGTCCCCCTCCTCTCCCCCACATATCCCTCTCTCTCCCCCACATGTCCCCCTCATCTCCCCCACATGTCCCTCTCCTCTCTCCCCATGTCCCCCTCTCCCCCACATGTCCCTCTCCTCTCTCCCCACATGTCCCTCTCTCTCTCCCCCACACCTCCCTCTCTCTCTCCCCCACATGTCCCCTCTCCTCCCCCCCACATGTTCGCTCCTCTCCCCCACATGTCCCGCTCTCTCCCCACATGTCCCCTCTCTCTCCCCCACATGTCCCCCTCCTCTCTTCCCCACATGTCCCTCTCTCTCTTCCCCCACATGTCCCTCTCCTCTCTCCCCAACATGTCCCTCTCTCTCTACCCCACATGTCCCTCTCTCTCTCCCCCACATGTATCTCTCTCTCCCCCCCACATGTTTCTCTCTCTCCCCCACATGTCCCTCTCTCTCTCCCCCACATGTCCCTCTCTCTCTCCCCCACATGTCCCCCTCCTCTCCCCCACATGTCCCTCTCTCTCTCCCCCACATGTCTCTCTCTCTCCCCCATATGCCCCTTTCTCTCTCCCCCACATGTCACTCTCTCTCTCCCCCACATGTCCCTCTCTTCTCTCCCCCACATGTCCCTCTCTCTCTCCCCCACATGTCCCTCTCTCTCTTCCCCACATGTCCCTCTCTCTCTTCCCCACATGTCCCTCTCTCTCCCCCCCACATGTCCCTCTCTCTCTCCCCCACATGTCCCCTCTCTCTCCCCCCCCCCCACATGTCCCTCTCTCTCCTCTCTCCCCCCCCCCCACATGTCCCTCTCTCTCCCCCCCCCCACATGTCCCTCTCTCTCCCCCCCCCCCCCACATGTCCCTCTCTCTCCCCCACCCCACATGTCCCTCTCTCTCCTCTCTCTCCCCCCCCCCACTACATGTCCCTCTCTCCTCCCCCCCCCCCCCCACCACATGTCCCTCTCTCTCCCCCCCCACATGTCCCTCTCTCTCCCCCCCCCACATGTCCCTCTCTCTTCCCCCCCCACATGTCCCTCTCTCCCCCCCCACATGTCCCTCTCTCTCTCCCCCCCCCCCCCCCACATGTCCCTCTCTCACCCCCCACATGTCCCTCTCTCTCCCCCCCCCACATGTCCCTCTCTCTCCCCCCCCTACATGTCCCTCTCTCTCTCCCCCCCCCACATGTCCCTCTCTCTCCCCCCCCCACATGTCCCTCTCTCTCCCCCCCCACATGTCCCTCTCTCTCTCTCTCCCCCCCCACATGTTCCTCTCTCTCCCCCCCCCCCCCCACATGTTCCTCTCCTCCCCCCCCCCACATGTCCCTCTCTCTCCCCCCCACATGTCCCTCTCTCTCCCCCCCCACATGTCCCTCTCTCTCCCCCCCCACATGTCCCTCTCTCTCCCCCCCCCACATGTCCCTCTCTCCTCCCCCCCACATGTCCCTCTCTCTCCCCCCCCCCACATGTCCCTTCTCTCTCCCCCCCCCACATGTCCTTCTCTCTCCCCCCCCCACATGTCCTTCTCTCTCTCCCCCCCACATGTCCCTCTCCTCCCCCCCCCCACATGTCCCTCTCTCCCCCCCCCCACATGTCCCCCTCTCTCCCCCCCCCACATGTCCCCCTCTCTCCCCCCCCCCCACATGTCCCCCCTCTCTCCCCCCCCCCACATGTCCCTCTCTCTCCCCCCCCACATGTCCCTCTCTCTCCCCCCCACATGTCCCTCTCTCTCCTCCCCCCCCACTGTCCCTCTCTTTCCCCCCCCCCACATGTCCCTCTCTCCCCCCCCCCACATGTCCCTCTCTCCCTCCCCCCCCCCCCACATGTCCCTCTCTCCCCCCCCCCCACATGTCCCTCTCTCCCCCCCCCCCCCACCTTAGAGTTACATATTGCGAATCAAAGTCAAACAAACCCGAAAGAATTCTATAGTTATATCAGAAAGAAAAAAGTAGTTACTTCAACTGTTGGACCGTTAGTCGATGAAAATGGAGAATACACCAAAGACGAAGTACAAATGAGTAATGCCCTCAATACCTTCTTTGCATCAGTTTTTACAACAGAAGACCTCAGTGATATCCCTACACCATCGCCGATTCAGATTGATAATTCAGATGTTCTAAGCAATATCACCGTTACAGAGAGAGAAGTATTGAATTGTTTAGATAAACTCAAGGTAAATAAAACGCCTGGACCTGATCAAATCTCGCCTAGAGTTCTAAAGGAAGCTAAGGATGAGCTCTCCAAACCACTGACATTACTATTCAATAAATCCTTGCAGTCTGGAACTATGCCCGATCAGTGGAAGCTAGCCAACGTAACACCGATATTCAAAAAAGGCAGCAAATCCCTACCCTGTAACTATCGTCCAATTAGCTTAACCTCAGTTGTATGTAAAATGCTAGAAACGGTCATACGAGACAGACTCGTAAATCACTTAGAGGAAAATAACATACTTAAAGATACTCAACACGGCTTTCGTAAAAAACGTTCCTGTTTAACAAACCTCTTAGACTTCTTCCACGATATCCTCAACCTCTACGATGAGAGTAAAGCTGTAGATATTATATACCTTGATTTTCAAAAGGCCTTTGACAAAGTTCCCCACAAACGTTTACTGCTAAAACTAAAAGCGCATGGAATACAAGACGGTGTGTTGAAATGGATAGAAAATTGGCTCAGCGACAGAAAGCAAAGAGTAGTCATAAACGGTAAGGCATCTAAATGGACCAATGTAAGTAGCGGGGTACCCCAGGGATCGGTACTAGGACCAATTCTCTTTCTAATTTACATCAACGCCATAGATGAGGGTCTCACCTGTACAATCTCAAAATTTGCTGACGATACAAAAATTGCAAATAGCGTACTCTCAAAAGAACAAGTTGACGTAATGCAACACAATCTAGATAAATTGTCATGTTGGGCCCAAATTTGGCAAATGAGTTTCAATGCGGATAAATGTAAAGTACTACATATCGGATACCTAAATGAGAAAGCAAACTATTCGATGAATGGCACTCAGCTTAAGAATGTAAACAGAGAAACCGATCTGGGAGTAACAATATCGAGTAACCTAAAACCGAGTCAACAATGTTCAGAAGTTGTTAAGAAGGCAAACAAAATAATTGGCTTTATAGGCAGGTCATTTGAGCATAAATCCAAAGAAGTTATCCTAACCCTTTACAATTCCTTAGTCCGCCCTCTTCTGGAATACTGCGTTCAATCCTGGTGCCCTTATTACCAAAAAGATATAAACAAGCTAGAACGAGTTCAACGTAGAGTTACTAAAATGATACCTAGCCTAAAGAACAAACCATACGAAGAGCGTCTTAGAGAATTAAATCTATTTCCTTTAACCCAGCGCAGATTAAGAGGTGACTTAATTCAAGTGTTCAAAATCATCAAAGGCATCGACAATATGAACTGTAGTAAGTACTTCACTATCGACCAAGCTAATTACACGCGGGGAAACGGTTGCAAAATTATTGGTAAATCTTTTAACTCACACGAATCTAAGAATTTCTTCTTCAATCGAGTTGTCAACTTGTGGAATGGGCTTCCCCGAAACGTTATAGACTGCATCACCGTTGATTCATTTAAACTCCGCCTAGACAAATATCTCGCATCAAACCCGCGACTGACTGCGTTTGTAAATGAATAACTTTATTTTTATCCCCCCCTCAGTTACTAACCCATCTGTCCCCTACTAACTTCCTAATCCTGCCACGGACATTAGTTCCAGGGCAGTAATTCGCTTTCCAATGTTCCCTTACCCACTCTAAACCACTGTTTGGACACTTGATCCTCAGTGTTTTGGAGGACAAGCAACCTAGAAGGGTCACTAGATCTGTTGTTGCTTGATTTCCTTTGTACACATGTCCCTCTCTCTCCCCCCCCCAATGTCCCTCTCTCTCCCCCCCCCCCCCCAATGTCCCTCTCTCTCTCTCCCCCCCCAAATGTCCCTCTCTCTCCCCCCCACATGTCCCTCTCTCTCCCCCCCCACATGTCCCTCTCTCTACCCCCCACATGTCCCTCTCTCTACCCCCCACATGTCCCTGTCTCTACCCCCCCACATGTCCCTCTCTCTCTCTCCCTCCCCCCCCCCATGTCCCTCTCTCTCCCCCCGACATGTCCCTCTCTCTCCCCCACATGTCCCTCTCTCTCTCCCCCACATGTCCCTCTCTCTCTCTCCCCCACATGTCCCTCTCTCTCTCTCCCACATGTCCCCCTCTCCCCCACATGTCCCCCTCTCTCCCCAACATGTCCCTCTCTCTCTACCCCACATGTCCCTCTCCTCTCTCTCCAACATGTCCCCCTCTCTCTCCCCCACATGTCCCCCTCTTCTCCCCCATATGTCCCCCTCTTCTCCCCCACATGTCCCTCTCTTCTCCCCCACATGTCCCCCTATTCTCCCCCACATGTCCCTCTATCTCCCCCACATGTCCCTCTCTCTCCCCCACATGTCCCTCTCTCCCCCCCACATGTCCCTCTCTCCCCCCCACATGTCCCTCTCTCCCCCACATGTCCCCCTCTCCCCCACATGTCCCCCTCTCCCCCACATTCACCACCCCTGAGCATATCCCCCATGTATCTACCACATCACCTCCTCTCCCCCACATGTCCCCCGCTCTCCCACATGTCACATTCCCCAATATCCCCCCACAACCCTCTCTCTCGCCAAATTCCCCAGCACAAGTAAGGAAATTCCCCAACCAATCAATACCCAAAGGTCGGACTCTCCCTGTAGACCACGTGGAACCTGCACTGTATATTAGCAAGGCAGTAAAAAGGGTAGAAAAGTGGTATATAAGATAATTGGGATGGAAATACACCTTTTGGTACCGAAATTGAACTACGTGTGAAATTGAAACTGTGCAAATATTTTTTTCCTGTAAATTTCCTCGGTATCTATGCCCTGACAGTTTCTAAATTCAGTTTCTTCAAGCTCTCAACTGATGCAAAGGAACCCAGATATGTTGGTGGTATTATTATTATTATTATTATTATTATTATTATTTGTGTTTTTATTTTTAGTATTGTTCTCATTATTATAAATATAATTGTTATAAATATGTGCCTCTTTATGTGGATTCGTAGTGGTGTATTCTTGTATGTGTATGTGTTAAACGTGTGCGGTTGGGTAGACATGGAAACTTAGTGCGCGGAATTTTGGTGTGAGTATCCTAGGTTCGTGACCAAATGTGTTCATTATTTTCATTGATGTCATTAGTTAGATTAATTTGTAAATTAATTGGTGGGTTGGTGAAAACAAATGTGAATTATATACGTATACCGTACTGTAGTTGTATGTGTATCTGCATAATTATGCTCTCTCTCCCTTTCTCTCTCTCTCTCTCTCTCTATATATATATATATATATATATATATATATATATATGTATATATATATATACTGTATACTGTATATGTGTGTATGTATGAGCTCGTGTAATGCCGGATAATTTCTACGCATGCGCCGCCACCACCGACCGTGAAGGGAGTGTAGTAGACGGAGCCGAGTTTAATGTGCACCCTCTAGTCATCAGCTTTAGAGGCCCCCGTGTGTGTGTCTCCGCGCCGCCGCAGCCACCGCCCCCCTTGTTATGGCCAGAATCTGCGGCTTTACCCCCTCCTACGTGGTGGTGAAGAGACATAGAGCTGGTAGAGAGACCCCCACCACCACCAACAACATCTCCACCACCACCACTACGCAGATGGAGGGTGCTGGTGATGGAGGAGGAGGAGGAGGGAGACAATCAGAAGACTCCACCACCACTACTCCTCCACCATCTCCACCACAACTACGACCATCGCCACAGCTACTGCCACAACCGCTAGCACGCCACTCAGGTACAGAGGCGGTCGATAGTCGCTTCACAATCATCATGGTGCAAGATTGTGCATTAAACTAAACCATTTACTCGTTATACCTTCTAACTGACCTACTTCTTCCTTGTGTAGCACTTAAGCTACTCACACATATCCACCAATGTTTCGTATCCAACAATTTATTTCCTGTCTTTCTCATTTAATAATAACTATAATATAATTAATGTATGTGTCATCGAATTAAGGTGTTGATTGTCTTGTATGTATAATTATGATGCAACCATTCATAAGCTCTTAATGCATATACGTGTTTTGACTTTAATAGGTAGGAACTTAAGACCTTACAATGGTTGTTCTTACGACAAGTGACCCTAGAACGATGTTCGTATCCAGTGAAGAGTGGCATATTGAACTATTCTGACACGCTGATGTATTGTGAAATATTCCTTTGAAAACATACCCGAGTCAGTGCTTTCCTACAATAATTATGCATTGTCGCAAGTTTATCGTATAGTAGTGTACCAGTTACATGGGCAGGCGAGTGTACATATGTCAATACAGATACCAGTTAGCCTAATCTAGACTGTTGTAAATTTACGAAGATTTAGAAATATACAGTACTGGTATTGTACTGTAGAATGTAATGGCAGATTTTACGAATGCATATTTTTACGAAGAAGTTTCTATACTGTGTGTGTGTGTGTGTGTGCTCGTGCGCGTGTGTGTGTGTGTGTGTGTGCTCGTGCGTGTGTGTGTGTGTGTGTGTGTGTGCGCGCGCGCACGTGTGTGTGTGTGCGCACGTGTGTGAGAGCTCGTACTAGTAGGTGAATGTTTGTGGTTAGATTGAGAATGCATGCGTGACTGCTTGACTGAGCATGCACATGTGCGGGATTGCATGAAGTTGTGTCCTTACGAGTGTCTGTGGGTTTGTTGAATTTATAATAATATTGAAGTTATATCATTATTAGTTAGTATAGTTACACTAGTATTTTTAATTTTTGTTTCCAGCGCAAATATTTCCATTCAAGATATGTATTCATAATTTTAAGAAACCGCTCCCTAAGTTATAAAGAATACATTGCATATTTAATATTTTGAAGAAAAGTCTCCATATTTTCGGGTGAGTTTTGTTGCCTAACAAAATGATCGTGCAACTCATTTTATTATGGAGAAATACGTCGATTTTATTGCATATCCACAACTTTCCCTAGCAAGACATTATTTTGAGGTAAAATTAATGAATTGGGAAAGTTTCCGCTAGAATTCGGCCTAGTATAAATTGAATAATGGATGGGATAACGCATACAAGTAATCACATGAGATTAAATTCACCCCATTAATCAGAAAGCGTAGGTAAATTAGCACTACACATATATCTTTGCACAACTGGCATCCGTCGCCAAGTGGTTGCCAAATACCCCTTGCTACCCCAACTAGAACATTGTAAGGTTATATTGACCGTCTGTGCTGTGTACTCCACCCCCTCCCCTCTCTATTTCCTCTCCTACCTCACATCCTCCTCACTTCCCCTCCCCTCTATTTCTTCCTTCTCCCCTCCCCTCTCCTATCTTTACCCCCTCCTCTGTCATGTTATCCCCTACTCCCTCCGCTCCGTTTTTCCCCTCTCCCTTCATAATTATCTCCTCCCCTCTTCCTCTCCACTCCTCCCCTCCTCCCCTTATTCCCCTCACACCTTCTCCCCTCCTCACTTACCCTCCCTTCCTCCCCTCTCTGTCTCCTCTTACCTCACATCTTCTCCCTTCCTCCAATCTCCCTCCCTTCCTATCCTCTCCTCTAGTTCCCCCTTGTCCCCTCCTCTCTTTCTCCCCACTCCCTTCCTCCCCTTCATTTCCCCTTTTCCCACACATCTTCTCCACCTTCTCCCTTCCCCTCACATCCCCCCTTCTCCCCTCCTCTCTTCCCCTCTCTTTCCCCATTCTATCCTCTTCGTCTGCCATCTTTTCCCCTTCTCCCCTCCCCACTATTTTCCCCTTCCCCGTCTCGTTGGACCTCTCTGTTTCGCTCCATTGATTTGGAGATTTTACGACTTTTAACCCCATTAGTTTGGCGATAAGATTTTTCAAACCATTCGGGTGTCGATCTTATTCTGGGCGTGCGATAGCGAGCCAATAAGAAATCGGCCTTCGTCCGGAATATTTTCTATCGAAAAATTAATAAATTTAGCTTGAATGAGGTCTGGCTGGGCATATGTTTAGTTTGAAGTAAGTCTGGGAAGGCGTTTTTGTTAACATAGGCGCCAAAGTTAAATGCATTGCTCGACATGGCAATACTAATTAACCCCTTCTGTACCGGTGACGTCTTTTATACTTTATTCTGGCTACTATTGGACGATTTTGTTCAGACTAAAAGGGCTTCCAGCAATTTATAGGCTTCGAACTATCTTACTTAACTATTTTCACTACCACAGGTCTTTCTTAAACTGTACAAAATCGTCTAAATATAGCTAGAATAAACTTTATAAAGACGTCGCCGGTACAGAAGGGGTTAAACAAAATACGATAATAATCCATAATATATCGTAGTGTGGTAATTGAGGTGTTGTGTGAAATAGAGACGATGAGTGATAGCTCGACTGATTTTATAGTTTGGTAGACTGAGCTCTGAGTGGTATATAGACTGGTATTATAAAAGGTTAGCTGAGCAATGTTGAGTGAGGTAGATTGATATTGAGTGAGGTAGATTGATATTGGGTGAGGTGGATTGCTATTGGGTGAGGTGGATTGATATTGAGTGAGGTAGATTGATATTGAGTGAGGTAGATTGATACTGAGTGAGGTAGTTTGATATTAAGTGAGGTAGATTGATACTGAGTGAGGTAGATTGATATTGAGTGAGGTAGATTGATATTGAGTGAGGTAGATTGCTATTGGGTGAGGTGGATTGATATTGAGTGAGGTAGTTTGATATTGAGTGAGGTAGATTGATATTGAGTGAGGTAGATTGATATTGAGTGAGGGAGGTAGATTGCTATTGGGTGAGGTGGATTGATATTGAGTGAGGTAGATTGATATTGAGTAAGGTAGACGTAGACTGAGACTGACACTAAGGTAGACATAGACTATGGTAGGTTGAGATTGAGTGAGTTAGATTACTACGGTATTAATTAAAGTACATTGATAAGAAGTAAGGTAGGCAGACTGAGTTCCACTTAGATTGAATAAAGAGGACTAAAATTGAGTGAGATAAACTGAGATTGATTGAGTGAGACAAAAGGTTTTATGCCAAAGGGCCCTTCCCACGAAATTCAATATCTTCTGTCTTGAACTCCAAGGGTCCTCGTATCCCAAAGGCCCTTGCAATCTCTAGCAAAAAATCTCTCTCTCTCTCTCTCTCTCTCTCTCTCTCTCTCTCTCTCTCAAGCTGTTCAAGTTTTGCTACTTAATGGTGATTAGCTGGGATGCCATGGTTAACACATTAGTGTTTTTTGGGGGTTTTTTTTCCCAGGATGTCAGGGAAAGCGTTTTTGTTAGACGAGTGGACAAACTGAAATACATTGCTCGAAAAGTAAAAAAGCAAGCAAAACCCTCAATGGTAATTAAATTAAATATCATAATAACCCCCATGACGTCAGCCCAGATAGTATTCAGACATGTAAGTTAGACACAAAGCATGATCCGAAGAGGGTAGCCGGTCCTATATACTGTTATCAAGTTGTTATAAAATGCATATGGATTTAAAGTTACGTTATTCTTACAATTATAGTTTTTAAGATGTCATCATAGGCTATGTTATGCTATGGAAGTTATTAAGGTAAAATTATAAGCTATGTTTTACTATGAAAGTTATAAACAAGAAATTATAGACTATGCTATGACAGTTAGGCCTATTAATGGAAAATTATAGAGTAGGTAATGAAAGTTATTAATTATTTTCATAACATAGCCTAAAAGGTCAATATAATACCATCCATAGCATAATGTAGCATATATATTCACCTTATAGTTATTAACGTTCATAACAGAGTATAATATAATTTAGTTAGCCATCTAAAATTGGTTTTCTTTGCCAGACAGCTGATAGAAAACGTTAGTTGTTGGGGTAACTAAACTAAAAGTGTATTTTTTCAAATTTCCTCCTAGGAGTGTATGCATTTCACATTTGATCACAGGTATTATATATGCCAAAAATTATGCAAATCGCGTCAGTATTCATGACAGGGTTAAGGTGATTTTATATGCTATGCTATGGAAGATATTAATGTGACCTTACATGTTATGTTCCGTTATGTTATGGAAGTTATCAATATTATTAATTGACAGGTATGAGTAGCGGAGGGTGGTGGTGCGGGGCTGCCAGTAGGGGAGTGGTACAGGGTGGTGGTTGGAGTGGGGGACTATGTTGTTACCCATCCCCCTCCTCCCTCTACACCACCAGAGCCCCCACCTCCACCATAGCCCCTTGGTACACCATCACCGCAGCACCTACACGGTACTGCACCGCCGGGGGAGCTGCGTGTTGAGGTACGTCATGGCCATTTATTTATTTTTTTAATTTTTATTTATTTTTACGCATTAAGAGGGTGTTGATTTCTTGACCCCCCCCCCCATCCCCCCCCCCCCCCCATCTCCCTTATGTTAAAAAAAAATTTTTTTTTTTAGATCTTAAGACATTCGCCGCATTATATTTGAATTGCTTCAAGATCCGTATATGTCCAGGCATTTTGGCTCAAATGTTCCTTGAGTTTGGCCCTGTCACTGTTTTAACTCTGGGGATGCACTCGTCACTGGCAGTTCGTCTCTTTGTCTCCCTCATCCACATAGAAAAAAAAATAGTAATGCCGTTTTCTGCAAGGGAAATTAGAGCTGTGCTAAAAAAAATGAATTGTCAGTGGTATACAATATTATAATATTTCCAAATCATATTATATAATGGTGATATATTTACGTAATTCCCACACTCCTCTGCTTAAAAAGTTTGATTGTATTATCCAGGGGAGTTATGTTAACTAACTTATTAACTATGTTCATCATAGGTGCATTAAAAGCTATAAAAATAACTAATGTTGTCTGTGTTATAACTGTTTGATTTAGAGAGGAACCATGTTTATTACTTTGGTGTAAGTGAAACTATTCCTATTTATATATTTCGACCAATATATTTCCTTTGTTGCAGATTAAAGGTTGGGGTGACTTCAAATGCAAGAAGAAATAAGATGCCGTATTGATCTACTCCCCCAAACAAATATGAGGAACGTGTCTGGCACAGCTGCTGGCGTGTGTATGAACGAGTGCGGTGACCATCTGTCGGAACGTAAACAAAAAACCTCTGGACCTCGCCTCCATTAACAGGCAAATGAAAAGCCTATGCCCAGCAGGTTAAGCCCTTTCTAGCAAATGATGCCTTGTTTTAGTATATTGTAGCTACCTCCTGGTGATTTTATTCAACTTAGGGAGGATATGTCAAAATCAATGGGTTAGGGGTGATAGTCTTCTGATTCCAAAAGGTCCTTCCAAGGCTGAATAGAATCGTGTTAGTAGCCTTAATAAAATAATGATGTCGTTTCCTTGCTAGAGTTGCAGCATATACCTTGACATCACAGTTGCAGCATATACCTTGACATCACATTTGCAGCATATACCTTGACATCACAGTTGCAGCACACACACCTTGACATCACAGTTGAAACATAAACCTTGACATCACAATTGCAGCATACATCTTGACATCACAGTTGAAACATACACCTTGACATCACAGTTGAAACATACACCTTGACATCACAGTTGCAACATATACCTTGACATCACAGTTGCAACATATACCTTGACATCACAGTTGCAGCATATACCTTGACATCACAGTTGCAGCATATACCTTGATATCACAGTTGCAACATATACCTTCACATCACAATTGCAGCATACACCTTGACATCACAGTTGCAACATATACATTGACATCACAGTTGCTGCTTTTGTTTCGCTCATCAGGCCACTTCGCTCACTTCGGCTTGTCCAGTTGAGTGTTCTACAGGCCAGTTTGAGGGAACGTGTAGTTCGACAGTTTGTGCAAGCCTGCGAGGAGTATTTAGGCTGTTAAAATATTATCCCGCAAACAACCTCACCTGTACAATATTTAACTTGACCCTTTGAATATTATAATGCGTTTTGACAGTTTATTATGGTTAATATTAGACGATTTTATTCAGGTTAGGAACTGTATATGGAAGTCAGAGGGTTATTTCAGATAGTCTTTAGACCTATATTTCCCACAGATCCTTCCTAAGCTGTATAAAATCGTCTAATGATAGCCAGAATATACTGTCAAAACGCGTCATGATCCTCAAGGGGTTAAAAGCGTGAAGTGAGCGTTTGTACGGTCTTCTAAGTAATCCATACATTACCATACTTGTCGAAACTATCCCTCTCATTCATCATATGTCGTATTTTTCCATTCATCTCACTACCGGTACTCATTGCTCTTATTCTTCAGCTTTTTTATTCTCCATTTACTCATTTATTACTCTTGGCTCTTATTCTTGACCTTTCTTATTCATCATATACTCATTTAATACTCTTTACTATTCATGGCTCTCATTCTTCGTCTTTTTATTCTTCATGTACCGGTACTCATTCACAGCTCTTCACTACTCACCTCTCTTATTCATCATGTACTCATTCATAACTCTTCACTACTCATGGCTATTATTCTTCATCTATCTTACTCTTCGCCTTTCATATGCTTCAAGTACTCATTCACTTTTCACTACCCATAACTTATATATTTCACCTTTCTCATTCTTCATGCCTACACTGAACAGCAATGAACGTTTACTTGTTATAAAAATGATACACACAAACAGAGCTCTTCAGTTCATCTAAAGAAATCACAAGACCTAAATTATTAAACCGCTTGTTTTGTGTATAATTTTGTGCTATTGTTAAGCGTTCCATTTTTAGTGTACCACATGTCGCGTCTGGAAAATAAACCATTCTTTGTATGCTAATCTTCTCACTAAATACATACCTCTCACTGTCCCAGGTTTCTCTCTAACCCCAGCCTCTCCATCAAACTTTTGGATTCTCTTTCTCAGCAGCTGATTTTTGTATAAACCATAATTATCTACCTGTCTCTGTAACCCTTTTAAGATACAATTACACGTTCTTTTCTTATATTCTGGTTATCATTAGACGATTTTATGTATTTTATGTAGAATCTCCAGTAATTCAATAGGGTGAAAACTATCTAAAAAATATAATAAATAAGTAAAACAGTAAATATAGTAAACACTATCTCTTTCGCTCCCACAAGTTCTTCCTAAGCTGAATAAGATCTTCTAATGATAGCCAGAATGAACTGTTAAAACGTATGATAATCCTCAAAGGGTTAACATATCCCTCACTCCAAGTGAAGTTGTTTCATATTCCTAAGTATTAACCCCTTATCTACCGGCGACGTTTTTTTTTTATTTTGTTTCAGTTACATTTAGACGATATTATGAAGCCTAGAAAGGATGTATGGTACCTAGCTAAAAGGATTAATTGATATAGTCTGTAGCCTTCTCATGAGTAGACGTCCTTTCTAAGCTGTACACAATCGTCTAATAGTTGCCACAATAGGCCTATTATGAGAAGTACGGTACATCACCATTACAGAAGGGGTTAATTTCACACTTCTCGATCTCTTATAGTTTTGTAATCATATTAATTAAATTTTATTCTGAACTCCATTATAATACATCTAAATATCAGAAGATAATATTATTAATTGAAGTTAATTTTAAGCCAGTATTTATACTGGTTTCCTTGAAATATCTATTTCGTGCAAACAGATATTGTAAGAAGAGATATAAGTTGAAAAATATATATAAAGGGTTGATAGACTTATATATATTTGCTGAAAGATAATGTATCGTGTGAGCTAAATATATTTATGAATATTGTATCTGCTAATATTTAATTGTAATGAATCGGAAAATTTAGTACCTGATAAAAAGAGTAGTCGAACGATCTGAAGTATTGTTCATATAATCACAAGTGTTTAATTTAGCTTTATACTTTATATGCTGGTTCCATTATGTATGTAACGTCAAATCATAATCTTATTAAGCTTTGTATTATTTTATAGATGATTTTAATCCGTATCTTAAGGGGAGTCGGACCGTTTTTCTGGACCCACTTTCTCCCTCGTGTTTAGTCCCAATCTTTTTTAAATTTGTAGACGTTCGGCCCATTTGTTTGGCGATTTGAAGACCGTTCGTCCCATTTCATTATACATTGTAAAACCTATTGTGCAATTTTTTCCTGGCGAGCAATAGCGAGCCTGTAATTGTAAGAGGAACCGGCCTTCGGCCGGGACATTTGTCTACTGAAAAATGTACAAATTCATCTTGAGGGGGGTCTAGGGGATGTTTTTCTAAGCTTGAGGGATGCCTAGCGAGGAAACTAAGAATTTATGAATGAATGAATGTATAGGCCAAAAAAAAAAAAAAACAGTCAGTGTCCCCTTAAGGCACCATTTGACATTTGCAGCTATATAATACAATAATATCAATATATATATATATATATATAGTATACTGGGTATATATACTTTGAGCCCACAATATATTACGTTACAAGCTCTGCAATATGTGACCTAGCGTTCTCTACACATATGTGACCTAGCGTTCTCTACACATATGTGACCTCGCGTTCTCTACACATATGTGACCTAGCGTTCTCTACACATATGTGACCTAGCGTTCTCTACACATATGTGACCTAGCGTTCTCTACACATATGTGACCTAGCGTTCTCTACACATATGTGACCTAGCGTTCTCTACACATATGTGACCTAGCGTTCTCTACACATATGTGACCTAGCGTTCTCTACACCTACAGCAGGATTTGCACAAGCATTTTTTATCCTCTTTCATCTCTAGCTTTCTCTCTCTCTCTCTCTATACATATATATATATATATATATATATATATATATATAGAGAGAGAGAGATAGAGAGAGAGAGAGAGTGAGAGAGCGATAGCGAGATTTATGCCACATGTGAACCTTTTACTTTGAGTATTGACAGTATCAAATACAGCATTATGTCGTACCCCATAACATACCGTATTCATCCATTGTAATGGTCGATAATTAGACCATACAAGAACAGTCTACAGTATAGTGACATTTATGGTGGATCTAAATTTGTATGTCTGAATACACTATTATGGCTCATTAAAAGATATTTGAATTTATTTGTTTCTTTTTGTATTCATTAATATATATTTTCTAATTTCCTCCCTAGACCTCCATCAAGCTTAGAAAAGTACTCCCAAGACCCCGTTAGAGATATATGTGTGCATTTCTCGGTAGAAAAATGCCTCGGCCTAAGGCCGGTTCCTCACTTGCAATGAAATAAACGACTCCTAATTGGCACGAAAGGTGTTAAAATCGCCAAGCTAATCTGGCGAATGTCTTTAAACCTCAAAACTAATGGGGATAAACATGAAGGAGAAGGGGGTCTAGGAAAATCCCTCCCTCCCTTAAATTTGCTACAATATCTCTGTTATTAGGCTGACATTATATAGTATTCATTATAATTTTAAGATACACGTATATTTGTGTCAAGCAAGTTATTTTCTGTCTTCACTTATGATTATACTGACTTGTGAAGCTGTTCCAAATAGAAGGTTGTTTTATTACATTGTTTTATTTGCAACCATGGTAATAGTATGAATTAACATTTTAAGGCAGTACCGGTGACCTCCTTTTAAACCTTACTCCGGCTACTATTAGGCGATTTTGTTCAGTTTAAAAGGGGTCTCCAGCAATTAACAGGCTTCGAACTATCTCACTTAACCCCTTTTACTACCACAGATCCTTCCTAAGCTGCACAAAATCGTCTAAATATAGCTAGAATATAATTAAAAAGACGTCCCCGGTATAGAAGAGGTTAAAGACGTCCCCGGTATAGAAGAGGTTAAAGACGTCCCCGGTATAGAAGAGGTTAAAGACGTCCCCGGTATAGAAGAGGTTAAAGACGTCCCCGGTATAGAAGAGGTTAAAGACGTCCCCGGTATAGAAGAGGTTAAAGACGTCCCCGGTATAGAAGAGGTTAAAGACGTCCCCGGTATAGAAGAGGTTAAAGACGTCCCCGGTATAGAAGAGGTTAAAGACGTCCCCGGTATAGAAGAGGTTAAAGACGTCCCCGGTATAGAAGAGGTTAAAGAAAGTATGAAAAAGGTAATTAAATTGTCCATAATAATTGTTTAAATAAATGTATTGGTAGCTATAAATTAATGTATTATAATAGACAGATAAATTAAATAATTAAGGGTAAATCACTATCTATAGTTAAAAAAAAGTACGACACGTGTATTTAAAGTGTCCATTATCATTCATTTGTAAATATACGAATAGAAAGATGCATGTTAATTCCTGCTGTACTGGATACGTCCTTTTAAATTTAGTCTGGCTTCTGTTAGACTATTTTATTCAGTAATTACAGAGATTTTATACCGAAATATATTATTTATATGTTTGGTATTTCCAAGACGCAAAGACAGTAGTATCATATATTTCCATTAAATATCGATATATCAGTTGCCAAGTTGTATTGAGTATTGTTCACATGTGCGGGGAGGATCCTCTCACACAGCACTTCTAGACAAAGTAGAAAGGAAAACCTTTCGTATCATTAACTCCCGTCCACTCGCCCACTCTCTGCAATCTCTCTCTCTCTCTCTTCGCCGCGGTGTTGCATCTCTCTCGCTATTCTATCGCTACTACAATAATCAGTGTTCCTCAGAGCTCTCCCAGTGTATACCACTTCCTCTACGTAGGGTACGTACTATCCGGCTTGCAACATAATCCCACCCCTACTCTGTACAACTTTCCAACTCGAGAGTGAAACGTTACTCACAATCATTCTTCTATTCAACAGCTGAGCTCTGGACTCTCCCTGAATCCATCTTTCCCTCATCCTATGACTTAAATGGTTTCAAACTCCGTGTGTCCAGACATTTTGGCTCGAACGTTCCTTGATTTTGGCCCTGTCACTCTTTTAACTCTGGGGGAGGCACTCATCACAGGCAGTTTTGCCTTTTGTCTCCCTCATCCACATAGAAAAAAAAGGGGGTTCAATTTACCATCAGCTGAAAAATAAATTGACTATGGCAAAGATTTACATGTGTATTAGGCCTATGGCAAACTCCATTCCTAGAGAGTACAAGCACTTCTAAACATTCATGGACCCCTATGTTTGTCTTTATGCAATTATAACTATCTGGATTAATTTTAGGATGGAACTTGCTTTTCAATTAATAGTTTATATAGTTTTGTAGTTGATCCATAGAAAATGATGTTCACAAATTCGTTTCCAGAGATATACTTAAACAGCTAGAAACAGATGAGGTCCCCGAATTTATAGGAGTGACTGTACGGTGGCGCTAATAAGTCATGTTTCAGCTGTCATTACGTTTGGCTCTCTCTGTGCTGTAATAATGTCTGTCAGATGTTGAATAGGGTGGTTAAATATAGGAACATGTTTGTATATCTCACTCGAAACGATTAATTAAAGCTTAGATAACGCTGATACCAACTATTGATCGAAATATTCTTGGTGCCGAGATATCACTTATTAGGCCAACTGTACAATGAGGTGTTCTAGGCGTGGCAGTGTCCCTGGTTCGAGGTATCAGCAGACCTGAACTTCTCCGGGAACAACAATTTATTCTGTGTTGTGGGTAGATCCAGATGGAACTCTCGAATCTGAAAATTTGGACATAGATTTTGATATTTACCAATGAGTAATGCGAATTACAATAACTTAATCACAGCAACACTCATACGAAGTTGACCTTAAGAGGGGTTGTGTATTTATTATTGAATTTATTTAAGTTTTATTATTTTTTTAGTTTCCTCCTTCGACCTCCATTAAGTTTGAAAAGATACCCCCAAGACCCCCCTTCGAGACAATTGTTTACATTTTTCGGTAGAAAAATTTCCCAGCAAAAAAGGCCGGTTGCTCCTAAATTGCAGGCTCGCTATCGCTCGTCATGAAAAAATCAACACCGAAATAGCACAAAAGTTCTTAAAACTAATGGAGCAAACGTCTTAAAATCTCAAATGTAATGGGGCTAAACATTAAGGAGAAGGGGGTCCACATAAAGCCAATACATACATAAATTAAATTTATATTATCTACTATATAATGATATCTCTCTTTATATATGCCAATGTATAAATTATTAAACTGTATTATAAATGATTTTATATATAGTATATATATATATATATATATATATATATATATATATATATATACAGTATGTATGTATATACAGTGTATATATATAAAGTTGGGTGTTACCTTGGTCCTGGGGTCATCCTTCATGACTGGTGCTGGGGTTAGGCTGAGGTAGTGGAGGTTGGTCACAGAGGCGGGGGACCACTTGAACCCCAGGGACAGGTCTGGGGTGGGGGTCCTGGGGGGGAGGGGGGCAAAGGGTATCAATATTATACGGTAAAACTTGCAAAACGAACAAACCAAAACAGGGACGACCCAATATAAAGACAATAGTACTTATCAAATTAAAGCAAATAACATTATTATATTCTAGTTATGTTTAGACGATTGTATGCATCTGTGGTAGTATATAGGGTTAAGTGAGATAGTTCGAAGCCTGTTAATTACCATAGGCCTTCTTTAGGCTGAGTAAAATCATGTAATTATAGCAAGAATAGCGTTAAAAGGCTGGCACCAGTACTGAAAGAGTTAATGAATCGTTGAGAACCTACCCAGTGGCAGCAAAGTTGGTCCATAGGTCAAGGAAGATGTCCTTCATGGCCAGGTCATCGCCTCGAGTCACAGGGGGCGCTCCAAAGATCCCCTCAAACAAGTAATTAAAATCGTCCCCGTGACCCACCCCTGTAGAAGAAAGTATATGTTAAAATAGGTGACCGCTCAACTCAACCTGTAGACCATTTCGACCAGTAGCTCTCAACCAGTACCAAATCAACCAATACGGTTAGGTTAGGTTAGTACTATATTTTGGCACTGGTTTGGTTGGTCTGGGTTAACTTGGCACTGGTTGAGAGCTACTGGTTGAAATGGTCTACTGGTTGAGATGACATGGAACCGTTAAAATAACATTGGAAAGTTGACAGAATGAATATAAACACCATATGAGGAGGAGCACTTTATTGACAACGTTTCACAGATATAGCTTCTTCAAGATCATAAAACTATGACCTTGAAGAAGCTATCTGTGAAACGTTGTCAATAAAGTGCATAAACCTTAACCGTCTTGGTGGTGTAATGGTAAAGGTGTCTAAAAATATGTGAGTGATAACCCTGGTTCGAATCCTGGTGGTTCACATTATATGCTTTCATTAATTTCAACGGAGGTGTTTGGTGTTGTGGTGAAATTAATAAAAAATAAAATAGGTGTTTATATTCAAGGAACTAGATGCTTATAGTCTGTTCATAATAGCTAGGCCAAAAATGTCTACCACCCCTGTAGAATGAAGTAGATGCTTATAGTCTATTTACTAAAGGTAGGCCAAATATCTTAACCACTAACTTCTATAACTCAAAAACAAGTGGGGTACCGTAATCGAGCTAACATATCCACCATTTGGGAAGAGTCAGCCAGGGAATAGGTGTGACATGTTATATAGCCCAATGAATTAACTTACAATCATCCTTCAGACTAGTGCCCCATAAGTCGATGAAGCTGGTCTCTCCGCGGTGTTCCAACTGGTACATGTAGTAGGTCTTTCCGAAGCTTGAGTCTCGGGCGTGGAAGAGTGATACCGTGTCGTGCGGAACAGCGAATTGCAAATTACCAAACATCTGGAAAAAAAAATAAAAATGTTTTGCTTTTTGTTTTTTTGGCTGAAGGGGGGACGTGGTTGGTTGTTCCAGGGAGAAAATTTAAAATATATGAAAAGGATACATAAAAGAGCAAAAAAATCCGCCCATCCGCCCTTGAGAGATATAGGTAATAGGATACAACCCACCTCCGTCAGAGAGTCTAGTTCCGGACCCGTGAAGTTGGCTTTCTTAGAGCCCAGATAGTGGTAGAATGTTCTGTGGGCCAGGTATAGACCCTCAGCCTCCTGCTCCGTGGCGGCGGCGATGGGTCCTACTTGGCTAAAGTTGGCTGCCAGACGTTCACCTTCGGGAGTTGCAGTTACCCCTAGAAAGATGAAACATAAAAGATAATAGTGTTCAATGAAGAACTGCTAAACGAAAACTATCTATTTTCCTTGTCAGATAGGAGGCTACTAATAAGACGATTATATTCAGTTTAAAAATGGCCTCCAGCAATTAACAGGCTTTAAACTATCTCACTTAACCATTTTTTACTACGACATATCCTTTTCTAACTGCACAAAATCGTATAAATATAGCTATAATAACATTTAAAAGATGTCGCCGGTACAGAAGGGTTTAAACAGCATTAGATTCTCCAAGTTTTGTTCATTCAGCCTCATTTTGGAATCAATAGTTCTATTCTCTTACTGATCATAGCTTTATTTTATCATTCATACTGTATCTGTATACAGACGATTTGAGACAATATTAATTTTCTTCTATTCACCAGCTGAGCTCTGGAACTCTTTCCTTGAATCCATCTTCCCCTCATCCTATGACTTAAACTGCTTTAAACTTCGTGTGTCCAGGCATTTTGGTTCGGACATTGCTTGAAATTGGGACTGTCACTCTTTCTACTCTGGGGAAGGCACCCGTCACAGGCAGTTCTGCCTGTTGTCTCCCTCATCCACACAGAAAACAAAAATCAATTTGCTAGAAGAAAAAAAACTTACCATACGCTAACGATGCCCCTTCATGAGCACAGATGCCCGAGATGATATCAACCTTATTGTATCGACCTTCCCTCAGGAGTCGAGCGGGGTGGTCTGGTAGGTATTCTCCATCCACCCTAGGCACCATGTAAATCGGGAACTGATTCCAAAGCTGTTGAAAAAATTACAGTATTATTTGCTATACCAGTACCTTGTTCCAAATAAGTAGGGCAAAACTCTTGAACATCAACCTCTATAACTCACAAACAACTTGTTGGGCGACCGAAGCCATTCCTAGGATCTCGTGCCCCCGGTAGTAGGGGTAGGGGGATGTTGTGGCAGTTTGGCCTCCGTCGCTGCTCCTCTGTGATTTGCAGCTCCGAGGGATGGTGGTCCCACGACGTACAGTAGATGCCGCCACACCACTCAAATCACCTACCAATCCATCCAGTCGCTCAAAGACAAAACTCAGCTACATGCACAGCCCCCTGAAGTCCATCCCTCAGAAACCCTCCTTTCCCATGAGGACAGAGTCCACCTGGCTAGACTGCGATGTGGGCACCATCCAACCCTACTGAGTTATCAGAAGAGGCTGGATGACTCCGTCCAGGACCACTTTCCAGGTTGTAACACAATACTGCACACTATCAAACACATTATGGAAGACAGCATAACACTTACGCCAACAACACAATACACACTCCTTGAGAACTTTGTGGGAAAACCCAGTCTCGGTCGTGGCCTTCCGTAGGAGCTCAGGGCTGTTCGGCCAGGCAGCCTGGGGAACGACTTCTACTACTACTACTCACAAACAGCTAGAGTAATCGAGCTAATATTGCTACCATTTGGGAAGGGTCAACCAGGGAATGGATGAGGACATTTACAGCCCATTTTTCAGTTAAGAAAGTATCTAACAAAACTCGCGGGATGCCATATACTGTAGACGATACAACATAAATCCGGGCCCAATATGAACTCTCATACTGATTTTTTTTTTTTTTTTTTTTCTGTTTTTTGCCAGACGAAGTGATTTCCGAGAAGGGGTGGCCATCAACATTATGCTCTTGTCACGAATTGCTCGGTCTTGACATCTACCAATAACATTTTGACAGTGCGGGCTCGGTCCGCCGACCCTTTGATAAGCGGCCGACTCTCTACTGACTATGCCACGGCTCGCTCGCTCGCACCATCTGCAAAATTAACCTCCGGAATATAGATATTAGGTAAAGAAATTAATGAGATCTGATTTGGTTCGCGATAACTTTGACATATTTAGGCGTAACTTAGGTCATTGAGTGTACAGTCGGCCCAATAAGTGATCTCTCGTCACCAAGTACATTTTGATCAATAATTGGTATCAGCAATATCTACACATGATTTCTTCCTTTTAACCCGTTGAGTACCATAGGGGATAGTAATAAAAGTCCCCCCCCCCCCCCCAAGTCCCAAGGGGTGTGGCCAAAATGGCAGGATAGACCACCTTCCCCCTTCAAAAGATATGTGTTAACATATGCTGGCTGGCTTTTTGTTTTGTTTTCCTTTAAAAAAAAAAAAAAAAAAAAAAACACACACACACAACAACAGCCTGGTATAGGCATTTAAAGGGAAATTACATTACTGACCTATATACAGCACAGTATACGTAGCTGGGATTGGGGAGTGACTTTTTTACTGACGAATATATACGGCGCTGGGCCTGTATGGGTTAAATGAGATATACAAACGTGTTCCTACACTTACCCACCTTATGCAACATCTGACAGACATTAATACAGCACAGAGCGAGCCAAACGTAATGACAGGTGAGACATGACTTATCAGCGCCATCATACATGAACACACATTAGAGGTATATAACCTGAATAATAACTGTAAAGGTGCCGACTGACTTCGCCAGGAGACTCTCTTAGTAACATAGGTCCTTCTAAAATTGCATACAATCATATAATTTTAGCCAGAATCAAAGGTAAAAAAGGCGTCATGGTGCTGAAGGGGTTAAGCACACAGGATAAACAAAGAAACCAAGATGTAAATATTAATGAATAAACTAACCTCTCCGGGTGACTGAGCCAAGACCAGACTGTCAACAGAGGCTTCCTGCAGACACTGGAGAAGGGCGTGACTGTCCTCCACATGGGCCTCATCCCCCGCCCCCACCCCCACCCCCGAACACTCTAAAGACTTCCCCACCAGTCCAGCCATCTTGAGGTGGTCATTACGTATGGCCCAGGGACACAGGCTGTTCCCGGACTGCATGATGGCCCGATGGAACAATCCTGAAACAGATCAACCGTAATTGAGATAGTCTGTAATCTTTTAACGGGTAAACATCCTTCTTAAGCTGAATAAAACCGTCTAATAGTTGCCAGAATATAATGAAAAGGACGTCACCGGTACTGAATGGGATAAGACTGACCCGCAGCTGATGGAGTAAGGATCTGTTGGTGGACGGACCCGCTGCCAGCACTCACCCCAAAGATGGTCACCTTGGAAGGGTCACCACCAAAACTGTCAATGTTTTTCTGGACCCAGCGGAGGGCGAGGGTTTGGTCCTTCAGGCCAAGGTTGCCAGGCAGAACATCATCCTCAGTTGACAGGAAACCTGATGGAAGGAGAAGAAAAGTGTCTTCATACAGTATAATAAATAGTCAAAGCGGTCACGTTATTGACCTTGTTAACCTACGTATACTGTAGATGACTCTGTGGATGGCATATTATATAAGATTTGCTTTCCCAATTTTGAGTATCAATTTTACACACACACACACAAACACACACATTTACCCCTTTGAGTCCTAGAGGTAGATTCAAAGCTAATGAAAATCGTCTAATGGTAACCAGAATAAGATGAAAATTACGTCATCGTGCTGAAGGGGTTAACAAAAAAGGAGTCTTAAGTACTGACCTAGAGTGCCCAGACGGTACTGCATCGACACCAACACCACGTCTCGAGTCATGAGCGGCAGCGGGGTCCCTCCTGCCGTGTCGGGGCTACCGAACATGTACCCTCCACCGTGGATGAACACCATCACCGGTAGAGGACGACCTTGGATCTAGTTTTAGTTAGTGGAAAAGAAGATAATAGATAAATAAATAAATGACTGACTGACGATTTAAGGAGGCTCACCGGCTTTTTTTTTTATCTTTCTCTCTTTCCCTGGCTTGTATCCATTCGGCCCCATTCAGCCAACTGTTTTAAGACGTTTATCCACATTAGGTGTCGATTTCTTCCTGGCGAGCGATAGCGAGCCAGCATTGTATGGAGAAATCCGGCTTCGCCGGAGACATTTTCTATCGAAAAATGTACAAATTTAGCTTGTCAAAACAAAATATATATATATATACTGGCTCGCTACTGCTCGCCAGGAAAATATTGACACCTGGATGGGGGTAAACGTCTTAAAACAGTAGGCTGAATGGGGCCGAATGGATACAAGCCAAAGAGAGAGGGAGAGAAAGAGAAAAACAACGAGGTGGGCCCCCTTAACTGACTAACTAACTTCCCTGTATCTATGGGTTTGGTTAGGGGGAAAAAGATAAACAGATAATTGACTGACTAACTGGCTGTCTGACTGACTAACTGGCTGACTAACTAACTTTACTGTATAATTATATGGTTTGGTTAGTGGAAAATGTAAATGGGTAAAAATAAACGAAACTAAGATGGTGATAATGGCGGGTCAGTAATAAGATGGTGATAATGTAATAAGCTGGTGATAATGGCGGGTCAAGAATAAGATGGTGATAATGTAATAAGATGGTGATAATGGCGGGTCAGTAATTAGGAACGAACTAACTAACTGCCTAACTACCTAACTAACTAACTGCCTAACTACCTAACTAACTAACTGAAGTAAAGATTAAACTAAAAGATAATTAGATAACTAACTAACTAACTATAGGTATAGGTAGCGCCAGCGACCTTGACAATATTCTTGACCCCTTAACTTCTTATAACTCAAACTGAATGAAAGCCATCGAGCTGACGTTTCTTTCATTTGGGAAGAGTCAACCAGGAAATAGGTGTGGATATTTACAGCCAGTTTGCTCTAGGTTCTTTTGAGTTACAGGGAGGTCAGGGATCAAGAGTATTGTCAAGTTCGTTGGCGCTACCCTATGACTAACTTCCCTGTATCTATGGGTTTGGTTAGGGTAAAAGATAAAAAGGTTAATGACTAATTGACTGGCTGGTTGACTAGCTAACAAACTGACTAACAAACTGACTGACTGACTTCCTTATATCTGTGGTGTGGTTAGGATAAAAATATATATAGATACTCAAATATATATAGATACTCAAATAGGATGATGATAGGATGACGTCAGTAGCCTACTATCGAACTAACTAACTAAGTAGGTAGTATTTAAATCATGAATAACGTGAGCTGCTGTACCTTGGGAGTATAGACAGTCTCCCCCCCCCCCCCCCCGCCCCATCCACCTCCATCTCCCACTTAAAGAATTGAGAGGGGAGAAGGGGTGTTGGAGAGAGAGAGAGAGAGAACAATTTGGGGGGGGGGGGGAAAGAAGGGGTGTTGGAGAGAGACAGGGTGTGTTATTAGAAGCTGTTGGTGTGGCTTTGTTATGTGTTATTAGAAGCTGTTGGTGTGGTTTTGTTACCTTTGGAGTGTAGACGTGCAGGTACAGACAGTCTTCACCCCCTTCAATGACTATCTCCCCCTTCATCAAAGCCTCCATCTGGAACTGTGGACACTGGGAGGGTTCCGAACTCTCCCTCACACCGCTCCAGGGACCGGCTTCTATGGGCTCCTAAGATTTAGAAATAATTTGTATGCATGCATGTATGTATGTATATACTCAGGCACATACCCCATAGCTGGTTGTGACCGACTCGAGACAGAGCCCGAACAGGGACAGCACACACACACACACACACACACACTCACACACAATTTGTAACATTAATAATTAGCCCCTTTACGATAAGACGTAATATGGGAGGAACCGGCCTCTGGTTGGGGCATTTTTCTACTGAAAAATGCCCAAATTTATCTGGAAGAGGGGTTTTGCGAGGTTAGTTTTAAGTTTGATGGAAGTCTAGGGAGTAAACTAAAATACATAAATAAAGATGAATGATTGAATAAGAATCAACGACGCAGTTCATTTGTATTTTCTGGCTATTATTAGATGGATTGTCTTAAGTTTATAGAAGACTTAAGTTCTAGCCCTAAACAGAAACAAACAGACTTATCTCTCACCTTGAACCTTAGGGGACCGACGGGGGGCTTGGCGTAAGGAATGCCCCTGAAGGAGTAGAAGTGTCTGTTGGGCCCCGCCTGACGGACGAGGCCTCTGAGGGAACCCTGAGGAGTGTCCAAAGTGACAGTGGTTTGGTCTTCTGCCGCTGATGTAGTTCCCGTCACCACCACCACCACTAGTAGCAGCACCAGCAGTAGCACCGTGCCCGTTGATACCATACGCCGCCCCATTGCTAAATACAAATATACTTTAATATAGTTCCCCCCCCCCCACCATCACCACCACCAGCACCATCACCAAGGCCACCACTATCACCACCACCACTATCACCACCACCACCACCATCACCCCACCATCACCACCACCACTAGTAGCAGCACCAGCAGTAGCACCGTGCCCGTTGATACCATACGCCGCCCCATTGCTAAATACAAATATACTTTAATATAGTTCCCCCCCCCCCACCATCACCACCACCAGCACCATCACCAAGGCCACCACTATCACCACCACCACTATCACCACCACCACCACCATCACCCCACCATCACCACCACCACTAGTAGCAGCACCAGCAGTAGCACCGTGCCCGTTGATACCATACGCCGCCCCATTGCTAAATACAAATATACTTTAATATAGTTCCCCCCGCCCCACCATCACCACCACCAGCACCATCACCAAGGCCACCACTAACACCACCACCACTATCACCACCACCACCACCATCACCCCACCATCACTACCACCACCAGTATAACCGGCCTTCAGCCGGGAAATTTTTCTACCGAAAGATGTACAAATTAATCTAGAAGGGGGATCTAATGGATGATTTGTTTTTTCAGTTTGATGGAGGTCCAGCGAGGAAACTAAAAAATAAATATATCTATCTGTCTATGTATATACTCAGGCCCAATCCCCACTTTTTTTTTTGGGGGGGGGGGGGGGGGGGGGCAAAAAAAGGGGCCGATTCAAGACAAAGCCAGAATAAATAAATAAATATATAAATGAACAGACCGAAAAAATTATCCACTATCCCCTTACCGTTGACACTCCCGTTATCAGGGAGCATATACTGCCTTATCTCTTACAGTATCAGTGGAGACCCTAGAGTAACGGAGAACGGCCATCCTCATCCGCCATTTTGGTACCATGGATATTTATTTTTGTATTTATTATATATTTTTTCCCTTTGTTTTTGTTTTGCCTTTTTTTGCTTGTTCTATGTTTTCTATATTTCGTTTCTTTCTTTTCGTTGTTTATTTGTTGTGTCCCTTTGTTTTTATTTTGTCTTTTTTATTTGTTCTATGTTTTCTATATTTTTGTTTTCGTTTTTTCTGTTCTTCTTGCTTCCCTTTTTTTTTTTTTTTTTTTTTTTTTTTTTTTAGCCATCTATCTATCTATCTCTCTCTTTTTTTTTTTTTTTTTTTTTTTTTTTTTTAGATGTCCACCCTCTCTCACCCATTACCGAGCCTGTAAATTATCAGTGGTCAGGGATCAAGGCCATAGAGAGCCTCCGATAGAGATATCACCTAACACTTTAAGGGAGCCCACCTCGCTTTTTTGTTCTCTCTTTCTCTCCCTCTCTCTTTGGCTTGTATCCATTCGGCCCCATTTAGCCTACTGTTTTAAGACGTTTACCCCCATCCAGGTGTCAATAGTTTCCTGGCGAGCAGTAGCGAGCCAGTATATATATATTTTTGTTTTGACAGCAAGCTAAATTTGTAAATTTTTTATAGAAAAATTTCTCCGGCGAAGCCGGATTTCTCCATACAATGCTGGCTCGCTACAGCTCGCCAGGAAAAAATCAACACCTGGATGGGGATAAACGTCTTAAAACAGTTGGCTGAATGGGGCCGAATGGATACAAGCCAGAGAAAGAGAGAAAAGGAGATAAAAATATAAATAGCCGGTGACCCCCCTTAGTTTACGGAACAATGGTTATGTAATACAATGGATCAGAACAGCATGGATTTAGAACAGTATATGATCACTGTCTTGATGGTGTAATGGTTAGAGCGTGTAAGGGGTGTATGAGATATCCTGGGTTCGAAGCCTGGGAGAATCTCATGTTTTCATTATTTTCATTTGGGGGTAATTGGCGTTAATAGGGTAGTGCTTGATTTTTGGCTTGTGTGTGTGTATATATATATATATATACTGTATGTGTAACTGTATATGTGTAATAACAACAACAACTACTACTACTACTACTACTACTATTACTACTACTACTACTATTACAGACATACCTGTTTTGAAAGTCTTGGTGGAATAAACTAAAGAGATGGAAATGGTGAGGAGGAGTAAAGGGGTAGACGTCTGACCCCTGGTGCTGCTCCTGATCAACTGCAGTTATCAACTAATTCATCCTCTTAAGGGGAGATTTCCACTTGAGGGATTATTTTTCTGGACCCCTTTCTCCCTCATGTTCACCCCGTTGCTTTTGATATTTTAAGACGTTCGCCCCATAATTAAGACCTTTCGCCCAATTTCTGTCAATTTTAAGACCTTTCATGCAATTTAGGTGTCAATTTTTTTCTGGCGAGCGATAGCGAGCCTGTAATTTAAGAGGAACCGGCCTTTGGCCGGGAAATTTTTTCTACCGAAAAATGTACACATTTATCTTGAAAGGGGGCCTAGAGGGTGTCATTTTAAGCTTGATGGAGGTCTAGGGAACACACTAAAAACCTCCCCTTAAGGGGAGATGGGCCGTTTTTCTGCCCCCCCCCCCCCCCTCCCCCTTCTCCCTCGTGTTTAGCCCCATTAGTTTTCAGATTATAAGACGTTCGGCTCATTAGTTTGGCGATTTTATGACCTTTCACCCCATTTCTTTGTCAATATTAAGATTTTTCGTGCCATTTGGTGTCGATTTTTTCTGGCGAGCGATAGCAAGCCTGTAATTTTACTGGCGAGCGATAGCAAGCCTGTAATTTTACTGGCGAGCGATATCAAGCCTGTAATTTTAAGATAAATCGGGAACATTTTTATATGGAAAATTTAAAAAAAAATATATATATATAAATATATTAATAAATAGACCCAAACAAATTACCACTGTCCCCTTACCTCCCTTTAGACACACTCACACACACACACACATACAAGCACACACACACATATACACACACATACAAAGGAGTACAAAGGAGTACAAAGGAGTACAAAGGAAATCAAGCAACAACAGATCTAGTGACCCTTCTAGGTTGCTTGTCCTCCAAAACACTGAGGATCAAGTGTCCAAACAGTGGTTTAGAGTGGGTAAGGGAACATTGGAAAGGGAACTACTGCCCTGCCACTAACGTGGCAGGACTAGGAAGTTAGTAGGGGACATATGGGTTAGTAACTGAGGGGAGGATAAAGTTATTCATTTACAAACGCAGTCAGTCGCGGGTTTGATGCGAGATATTTGTCTAGGCGGAATTTAAATGAATCAACGGTGCTGCAGTCTATAACGTCTCGGGGAAAGCCCATTCCACAAGTTGACAACTCGATTGAAGAAGAAATTCTTAGATTCGTGCGAGTTAAAAGATTTACAATAATTTTGCAACCGTTTCCCCCCCGCGTGTAATTAGATTGGTCGATAGTGAAGTACTTACTACAGTTCATATTGTCGATGCCTTTGATGATTTTGAACACTTGAATTAAGTCGCCTCTTAATCTGCGCTGGGTTAAAGGAAATAGATTTAATTCTCTAAGACGCTCTTCGTATGGTTTGTTCTTTAGGCTAGGTATCATTTTGGTAACTCTACGTTGAACTCGTTCTAGCTTGTTTATATCTTTTTGGTAATAAGGGCACCAGGATTGAACGCAGTATTCCAGAAGAGGGCGGACTAAGGAATTGGAAAAGGGTTAGGATAACTTCTTTGGATTTATGCTCAAATGACCTGCCTATAAAGCCAATTATTTTGTTTGCCTTCTTAACAACTTCTGAACATTGTTGACTCGGTTTTAGGTTACTCGATATTGTTACTCCCAGATCAGTTTCTCTGTTTACATTCTTAAGCTGAGTGCCATTCATCGAATAGTTTGCTTTCTCATTTAGGTATCCGATATGTAGTACTTTACATTTATCCGCATTGAAACTCATTTGCCAAATTTGGGCCCAACATGACAATTTATCTAGATTGTGTTGCATATCGTCAACTTGTTCTTTTGAGAGTACGCTATTTGCAATTTTTGTATCGTCAGCAAATTTTGAGATTGTGCAGGTGAGACCCTCATCTATGTCGTTGATGTAAATTAGAAAGAGAATTGGTCCTAGTAACCGATCCCTGGGGTACCCCGCTACTTACATTGGTCCATTTAGATGCCTTACCGTTTATGACTACCCTTTGCTTTCTGTTGCTGAGCCAATTTTCTATCCATTTCAACACACCGTCTTGTATTCCATGCGCTTTTAGTTTTAGCAGTACACGTTTGTGGGGAACTTTGTCAAAGGCCTTTTTGAAAATCAAGGTATATAATATCTACAGCTTTACTCTCATCGTAGAGGTTGAGGATATCGTGGAAGAAGTCTAAGAGGTTTGTTAAACAGGAACGTTTTTTACGAAAGCCGTGTTGAGTATCTTTAAGTATGTTATTTTCCTCCAAGTGATTTACGAGTCTGTCTCGTATGACCGTTTCTAGCATTTTACATACAACTGAGGTTAAGCTAATTGGACGATAGTTACTGGGTAGGGATTTGCTTCCTTTTTTTTGAATATCGGTGTTACGTTGGCTAGCTTCCACTGATCAGGCATAGTTCCAGACTGCAAGGATTTATTGAATAGTAATGTCAGTGGTTTGGAGAGCTCATTCTTAGCTTCCTTTAGAACTCTAGGCGAGATTGTATCAGGTCCTGGCGTTTTATTTACCTTGAGTTTATCTAAACAATTCAATACTTCTCTCTCTCTGTAACGGTGATATTGCTTAGAACATCTGAATTATCAATCTGAATCGGCGATGGTGTAGGGATATCACTGAGGTCTTCTGTTGTAAAAACTGATGCAAAGCACACTCACACACCCACCCACACACACACACACACATATATACACACACACACACACACACACATACACACACACACACACCCACCCACCCCCCCACACACACACCCTTAGCTCTCAGGAAAAAACCCATTGTAATCGTTGCAGTAGGAAGGAGTCGCTTTATTCTATTTATTTATGTTATTTTATTCTATTTGTTTCTGGCTGGTGGGTGACGATTTTATTCAGCGTGAAAAGTTATTGGTCATGATGTAAATATAACGTGTACACTATTGTAATTATTTATTTTATTCTCATAGGTCCCATTACTCAAAATAACAGTGTAAAGATAGCAAAAATGACAAATGTGTCATCGTATTAAAAGGGTTTAAATTATATATATATATATATATATATATATATATATATATATATATATATATATATATATATATTATGTATTTTTTTTTTTTTTTTTCTATGTGATTGAGGGAGGCAAAAGGCAGAATTGCCTATAGCGAGTGCCTCCCCCATAGTTGAAAGAGTGGCAGGGCCAAAATCAAGGGACGATCGAGCCAAAATGCCTGGACACATGGAGTTATATATATGTATGTATATAATCAGGCACATACTTCATTGCTGGGGGTAGCCGACACGAGACAGAGCTGGAACAGAACAACATTTAAAGGTCCTATTTTTATTTTTTTTTATTTTTTAAGAGTACAGTGTATTATGAGTTGCGGTGAATATATTATGTTAGTTTTTGACAACTCATGGAGGTATTGTTTTTTACTTTACCGAGTGTCTATAAACTGATATCACTCGCTTATCCCATTACACAATCTTCCGTATCTTGTTTAACCCCTTCAACACGATCACGTCATTTTAATTGCATGCTAGCTGGGTTTAGAGATTCTGTGCAGCTTAAGAAGAATCGGTGGTATAGTATACAGGGTTAAATGAGATATTTTCGAAGCCTGTTCATTCCTGGAGACCCTTTTTAAACTGACTAGAATCGTCTAATAGTAGCCAAAATACAGTTAAAAATACGTCGCCGGTACAGAAGGGGTTAACCCATTCAGCACCATAACGTAATTTTCATCATATTCTGGTTACCATTAGACGATTTTCTTTAGCTTATAACGTAGTCTACGACAGAACCTGTTGTCATGGCCTGAGGCAATGTGTTAGTTCACTTATCTTTTAATAGATGGCCCTTTAATCGCTTCTAATAAAAGGGGGCGGGGTTAATATAGAGGTTGGAAGGAGGAGGAGTCAAACGTGTGTGTGTGTGTGTGTGTGTTCTAGAACAGCACGCAGAATAAGTTTATTTTAACATAACACACAGGCTATATTATGAGATTAGCTCATGCTGGATCACAAATAAGTAACACATCAGGTGTTGCATTATTTATGGAATTTAATATACAATCAAGTTGCTATTCTTCGAACGTCCCATTCCCCCCTCCCAAGGCCACCTAGAGTACCTAGAGTACTCTAGGTGGCCTTGCCCCTCCTCCCCTTCTCTCTGCTGCCTTCCCCTATCTCCCACCTTCTCTCTCCTAACCGAATATATAATTTTCCTCATCATCGTGTTCAAAGCTGTCCATAAAAATTACTTTGGTGTTTTAATAATATATACTGTTCTTTTTACCTTTTCTGATTCTCAATTATTAACTCGTATTCTATTCTTTACCTTATACAATGTGTTATAGAAAATAAATAGCTATGCTCCGTTGCAAAACACTCAAAGTTACCAACCTTAGCGTCCTGGTTAGTGTGAACAATCGTATAAATATATAAGTAATTGAAACGGGATGTTACAATCCACGCATCAAGACAAGTTGAATCACATTGTAATCTAGCTTGGACCAAATTATAACCAAATATATATATCATAAAGACAAGATAATATCGGCTCAGTTAGAGAAAACACTTTAGATGAGCCCAAACGTGTTTCTTTGTAATAAAAACAAATTTTGAGATTAGAGTAAATCTGTTTTTCTTCCATACCACTATTCACAGCACTGTGGTTGACCAATTCATAATCTACCTTAACATGTAATATGACACGCTATGATTATTGCATTATACTTTTCTCAGTGGATTCTTAATTACTAGCTTAATTACTGTGGCTTCCCATTATCAGTAAACAGTTCGGCGCTACCCATTGTAATGATTTACTATAAAGTAAGTCATCGAATTGAACATTTAACGATAATCAAAGCAATCTGGTTATGTTGTTTTAAAGTTGATATAAATTGTTTAGGCTTTATATTTTTACTTCGAATTGTTTAAATTATCGTATACTAATGTTACCTTGAATTTAATAGCATCATTATGTTACGGTGAACATTGGAAACACATACACATTATATAATATATATAAAGGGTTCTTAAATGTAAACATTATATAATATATATAAAGGGTTCTTAAATGTATTAATATATTATTTCAGCATCATTATGTTAGTATAAACATGGGTTCTTAAATGTAAACATTATATAATATATAAACACATGTATTATATATATATATAAAGGGTTCTTAAATGTAAACATTATATAATATATATAAAGGGTTCTTAAATGTAAACATTATATAATATATATAAAGGGTTCTTAAATGTAAACATTATATAATATATATAAAGGGTTCTTAAATGTAAACATTATATAATATATATAAAGGGTTCTTAAATGTAAACATTATACAATACATATAAAGGGATCTTAAATGTAAACATTATATAATATATATAAAGGGTTCTTAAATGTAAACATTATATAATATATATAAAGGGTTCTTAAATGTAAACATTATATAATATATATAAAGGGTTCTTAAATGTAAACATTATATAATATATATAAAGGGTTCTTAAATGTAAACATTATATAATATATAAAGGGTTCTTAAATGTAAACATTATATAATATATATAAAGGGATCTTAAATGTAAACATTATATAATATATATAAAGGGTTCTTAAATGTAAACATTATACAATACATATAAAGGGATCTTAAATGTAAACATTTACAATTTATATTTATTCAATCAATATGATCTCCACCCACAAGCTGCATCAACTACCTTCTGTATTCTCGTTGATTTAAAACCAATCCAAGTTATATTAGGGCTGCGACGGATCCACCGGTATTGAAGGATAAGCCTTTATAATGGCACCTCGTAGCTACTTTCTACTTTTCCTATTTTCTGAAGAGTGTAGAGAGGGGAGAAGGGGATTTGGAGAGAGACAAAGTTGTTGTAGTGGCTTTGTTATGTGTGTTATTAGCCTGTATGCGTCGTAAGGCTCAGGATGGCCATGGCACGCACTGAAGACAGCAGCATTTCCTCAATAATGCTAATACCTTTTCTAGTTTGCCTGGACCAGTGTGTGTGTGTGCGTTTTATGTTATCATGTGTGAGTGATATGTGCCCATTACGTTGTATGTGATCATGTGTGTAATGTGCGTTTTATGTTATCGGGTGTGAGTGTGTGTGTGTGTGTGTGTGTTTTGTATCCTGTGTTAGTATTGGTGCGGGTGGGTTGGTGCATGTGATGGATAGAGGAGAGAGGTTGAAGCGCCGTCTCCCTTAGCATTACAAATTGTGGAGGTCATAAGTGTATGTATTATCTATATTATTAAATCAGTTCGTGTGTCTGTTTGTCTGTTTGTCTGTGCGTTCTTAATAGGCGGCCGCAGTTTTGGACCTGGGGAGATGAAACTTTGCATGTGGGTGTCAATTGACCTGGGTCAGGTCATAGAGGGGGCGAGGCCACGATCGGAGGTCGTTTCGAGGCCGAAATTGAAAAATTAAATAAAACAAAATGAAAAATATGGCCGTTTGGGGCAGAAGGAGGCCTCCGATCGAAAAGGTGTATGGAACGAAAGTTGTTCGCAGCCCCCCAAAATGGGGGTACGGATGAGGTCAGATCCAAAATCGGAGGTCATTTAGCGGCCGAAATCGAGGTCGCCGTTTAATGAGGCGCAGGGAGGTCGAGGCCGGTGATTATGGTAGTAGTAGTATTGTGATGATTGTGGTAGTAGTGATTGATGATGGTGATATGGTAGTAGTAGTGGTGGTAGTACCCGGGCAACGCCGGGTACCCCTGCTAGTAATATAGATAAAATTAGATAGAGGCGTTCTTGCATACATTATTATAAATCTGAAACCTGATAATCTTTGGTGATTTTAACCATATGATAAATAATGACCTTGTGTTTTATTTATCATTTGGATGTAAAGACGATCGGCCGACTTAGAGAACTCGTATAGGCTACTAAAGCGTGGGTGTTTGTGAGTGTAGAGGAAGCGGATATATATGTGTGATAATAAAACCCTGGAGCTCCCGTGATTCACTTACACAGTGTACAGTACTTGTTGTATCATTATAGTTTCATAGGACAATAACTATAGTGTATTCAGGAAAACGTGACTCTCGTAAATAACCATAACCTTTGACATGCCCCCACCCCCCTCGCTCTCTCTCTCTTAAAAGGCCGTTTGGGGCAGAAGGAGGCCTCTGATCGAAAAGGTGTATGGAACGAAAGTTGTTCGCAGCACCCCAAAATGGGGGTACGGATGAAGTCAGATCCAAAATCGGAGGTCATTTAGCGGCCGAAATCGAGGTCGCCGTTTAATGAGGCACAGGGAGGTCGAGGCCGGTGATTATGGTAGTAGTAGTATTGTGATGATTGTGGTAGTAGTGATTGATGATGGTGATTATGGTAGTAGTAGTGGTGGTAGTAGTGATGGTGATTATGGTGGTACAGTATTATTACCCGGGCAACTCCGGGTACCCCTGCAAGTTCAACTTATTCCTTAAGCCAACACAAATAACTTGAATCCTAAGTGTTATTGTTACACTTAATATATATACAAACAAATATAGACGTGTTCTTCGGGAATCGTAGCTTATGTAATAATAGGATAACTAGCGAGGCAGCGAACAATAGGTGTTGTTCGCTGCCTCGCTAGTTATCCTATTCCTAATCAATATATGTTTGTTATTTTGTCATCCCTAACATTTATTATGTATACTAGCAGGGGTACCCGGCATTGCTCGGGTAATAATACTGTACCACCATAATCACCATCACTACTACCACCACTACTACTACCATAATCACCATCATCAATCACTACTACCACAATCATCACAATACTACTACTACCATAATCACCGGCCTCGACCTCCCTGCGCCTCATTAAACGGCGACCTCGATATTATGAGATTAGCATGAGCTAATCTCATAATATAGCCTGTGTGTTATGTTAAAATAAACTTATTCTGCGTGCTGTTCTAGAACACACACACACACACACACGTTTGACTCCTCCTCCTTCCAACCTCTATACTAACCCCGCCCCCTTTTATTAGAAGCGATTAAAGGGCCATCTATTAAAAGATAAGTGAACTAATACATTGCCTCAGGCCAAGACAGCAGTTCTGTCGTAGCCTGTACCTCTAGGACTCAAGGGGGTAAATATGATCGCAATTGACCCTCCGAATAACAAAGATCCTTTTGAAACTTAGCTTGTCGATTTCAAGACCTTTCGTCTGATTTCTTTATCAATACCAAGACCTTTCATGCCATTTAGGTGTCGATTTTTTCCTGGCGAACGATAGGGAGCCTGTAATTTTGGAAGAACCGGATGAAAAATGTGTACAAATTCATCTCCAAGAGGGATCTTGGGGATAATTTATTTAGCTTGATGGAGGTGTAAGGAAGAGACTAAAACAAGAATACCGGTATATAGATTAACTAATAAACCAATAAATAAACCCTAACCCCTTAACCCCTTCTGTACCGGCGACGTCTTTGTCATTTTATTCATGCTGTATTTAGACGATTTTGTGCAGCTTAAGAAGGATCTGAGGTACTAAATTGGGTTAAGGGAGATAGTTCGAAGCATAAAGGATCTGAGGTACTAAATTGGGTTAAGGGAGATACTTCGAAGCATAAAGGATCTGAGGTACTAAATTGGGTTAAGGGAGATACTTCGAAGCCTGTTAGTTGCTGGAGGCCCTTTTTAACCTGAATATAATCGTTTAATATTAGCCAGAATAAATTAATTAGACGTCGCAGTACAGAAGGGGTTAATGCTGCTTAGCCTAAAGGACCATAACATTACAGTTGGTGTGTGAAATATGCAGACAAAACCCGTAGATTTTATTCAGTGTACTTGCTCCAGTTGTACTTACTCTAGTTGTATTGCGGGAGTGAGCATGCTCGTTATTTCCCGCCTCCTATATGTGTAGGTGTTATATGTATCGTTGGAATGGCTGTGGATGTGTGTGTAGTCTGTATTTTTAGCCAATTGGCGACATCGGAAACGAAGGCTTAGGGTGGATCTGTATGGTACCATTCTCACTATAGACGGTACCGTCTCGCCCGAAGGCTTAGGTAGCCATCAGCTTAGGTGAACCATATGATACCCATCTCGCCTTGTACCATTTTTGCCAACCCCAGATGGGACGTCACAACGTCGTCCACTTATTTCAGGTACCTATTTACAGCTAGGTGAACTGAGGATAACACATGAAAGGAGACAAGCCCAATTTTTCTCCGCCCGGCCGGGGATTGAACCCCCGACCCCTCGTGTGTGAGACGAGAGCTCTACCTACTAGGCTACGGGCTGTGTGTGTGTGTGTGTGTGTGCGTGTGTGCGTGTGTGCGTGTGTGTGAAATATGCCGAGAAAATCCCGTAGACTTTATTTAGTCTGTTCGTCCTTCGTCACTTTAATACTTGCGCGTCATCGTTACGTTCGGGATTTTAGTATCAACGTCATCATCGTCACCTAAAATACCTGCAGCCTGTTGACGATATGTTATTTTAGCTATAATAATAATAATAATAATAATAAAAATAAATATAGTGGGGTTGGCCCTGAGTATATAGATAGATAGATAATCATAGTAATAATAATAATAATAATAATAATAATAATAACCAAATGGCTTTATTATACACTGTGGGTGTACTTATTTGATATTCTGCTTAAGTATTACGAAGGAAATTTTTCAACCGAAAAATGTACAAATATAGCTTGAAATTGGGTCAGGGGTATATTATTTTTGGTATTAAATATTTGTTTACATAATAGTTGATATACGTCTTTGGAGGAAACTTGAAATATATATACTAGATTACCTAGATGTGTGTGAATTTGTATGTTGTTGTTGTTGTTGTGTGTTCATTGTGTTCTGTTGTGTTGTCTCTATTCGGGCTCTGTCTTGAGTCGGCCACCCCCCCAAAACAAAAAACAAAAAAAATAGGAAAAGTGGGGATTGGGCCTGAGTATATAGATAGATAGAATGATAGATAGATAGATAGATATTAAATAAAAAAAAAAAAAAAAAAAAAAAAAAAAAAACAACCTGACAAAGACTACTAATTGTGCAGCGTCACTGTGAGTGGCTGTAAAGCGTTAAGGGGAGATGGGCCGTTTTATTATTTTTATATTTGTTGTCTATTAATTCAATTATTCCTTTATTTCTTAGTTTATAGCTAGGCCTCCATCAAGCTTAGAAAAACACCCCCTAGACCCCCCTTCAAGATAAATTTGTACATTTTTCGGTAGAAAATTTTCCTGGCCAAAGGCCGGTTCCTCTTAAAATATCAGGCTCGTTATCGCTCGCCAGGAAAAAATCGACACCTAAATGGCACGAAAGGTCTTAAATTTGACAACGAAATGGGGCGAAATGTATTAAAATCGCCAAACTAATGGGCCGATCAACGTCTTATACTCTCAAAACAAATGGGGTTTAACACGAGGGAGAAAGGGGACCAGAAAAACGACCCATGTCCCTTTATTAAGTTGACCTTGCTATAGTCACTCATATCATGCCCAGTCATTCAGGCAAGGGGTGGGGTGGGGGTGGGGGTGAGGTGGGGCCGGGGGGGAGGGCCTTCTCCCTCATGTTTAGCCCTATTTATATTGGTATATATTCTATATGCAATTATAACTATGTGGATTAACTTTTGGTTGAATTTTGTTTTTTTTAATATAGTTTATAATATATACTGTATATATATATATATATATATATATATATATATATATATATATATATATATATATATATATAGTTTTGTACTTGATGCCAAGAATCTTATAGTCATTAATAAGTCTCCAGACATATAATTCCATAATAAATAATAAATAGGTGATGTCCACGAATTTTTATGAGCGACTGTACACGCACAAGCAACCACACCAGCTTCCACTTAAGGGGAGACTGGCCGTTTGTTTGGTCTGTTAATTCATTTATTCATATATATTTTTAGTTTCCTCCCTAGACCTCCATCAAGTTTAGAAACCCCCCCCCCCCTAAACTCCCCTTCAAGATAAATTTTTACATTTTTCGGTAGAAAATTTTCCCGGCCGAAGGCTGGTTCCTCTTAAATTTGAAGGCTTGCTATCGCTCGCCAGGAAAAAATCGACACCTAAATAGCACGAAAGGTCTTAAAATTGACAACGAAATGGGGCGAAAGGTGTAAAAATCGCCAAACTAATGGGCCGAACGTCTTATAATCTCAAAACTAGTGGGGCTAAACATTAGGGAGAAGGGGGTCCAGAAAAATGGTCTGCCTCCCCTTAAGCTCCACACACACACACACACACACACTTAACCTCCACACACACACACATACATACACACAGATACACACATATACAAACATACATACAGTACATTATATTATGAATGTTGTCATGTCATCCTCTCTCTCTCTCTCTCTTTCTCTCTCTCTCTCTCTCTCTCTCTCTCTCTCTCTCTCTCTCTCTCTCACACACACACACACACACACACACACACACACACACACACACACACACACACACACACATGTTATCCTGTTATTGTGCCTAAGTGATTTATGTGGAGTGAATGTGTTGGCTGATGATGGGACTCCTAGTATTGTTGTGGTTCAGTGTGCCATCAGCAGTGAGAGGGAGTGCACGCGTCCCCCTCCGCTCCTCACCAATAGACTATACCAGGATCATCAAGACAGGTACTACACCACCCACGGACAGAAGCTCCACCTTCTTAAGGGAGGTCACCTGCTTTTATTCTCTTCCCTCCTTTTCTCTCTTTCTCTGGCTTGTATCCATTCGGCCCTATTTAGCCAACTGTTTTAACACTTTCTCTGCAGGGTGTTTTGGGCTATTTAGGGCATATTCAGGCACTCCTGAATGATTAATCAAGCATCTGCAGTAAATGAACTGTATTCTGCCGAAAACTAGGCGTAAATAGCTTCAAAATGAGACCAGAACGGGCCTCGTACGTGGCCTGCTTCACCCGCAGCGGTGCCATAGAAACGCGGGAAACCCGTTATTTGTTAGCACTCGCTCGCTTGGCAACACTGTTGTGAAAGGCAGTGAGAGACCCGCGCGAGACACAGTCTACCTCAGTGGGCCGCTGGCTGCTCTGAGGGTCGGAGGTGGGCCCCTCACGCTCCCGCCCACTGACACTCAATTTTTACGTTTTTTACAGGCTTTTAAAGCCTGGAAATTGCTGCAAATTGCCAGGACGTTCCAGAACGTCACCCGCAGGGAAAGGGTTAAGACGTTTATCCCCATTCAGGTGTCGATTTCATCCTGGCGAGCGATAGTGAGCCAGCATTGTATGGAGAAATCCGGCTTTGCCGGAGAGATTTTTCTATCGAAAAATGTACAAACTTAGCTTGCTGTAAAAGAAAATATATATATGCTGGCTCGCTGACGCTCGCCAGGAAAATATTGAGACCTGGATGGGGTAAACGTTAAAACAGTAGGCTGAATGGGGCCGAATGGATACAACCCAGAGAAAGAGAGAACAAAACGAGGTGGGCCCCCTTAATAGAGACGCCCACACGAAGCAAATGTCTGTAATACTTCGTCTGATTCGATTGATCGCTGGATTTTTTTTTTTTTTTTTTTTTTTAAAGATAAGATAAGGTAAGATGATGATGATGATGATGATGAAAAGTATGTCGTCGGTGCAGAAGGGGTTAACCTCTTCTGTACCGGCGACGTCTCATTTATTGGATTTCAGCAACATTTAGACGATTTTATGAAGCTTAGTTTGAATATATGGTCGCTAAAAGGATTAATTGAGATAGTCTGTAGCCTTTTAATAGGTAGATGTCCTTCCTAAGCTGAACGAAATAGTTTACTAGTTGCCAGAAAATAATGATAAGTACAGTCGCGCTAATAAGTCATGTCCCAGCTGTCATTACGTTTGGCTTGCTCTGTGCTGTATTAATATCTGTCAGATGTTCAATAGGGTGGGTAAGTGTAGGAACATGTTTGTATATTCCACTCGATATGAAGAAATGAGGCTTAGATATTGCTGATACCAATTATTGATCAAAACATACTTGGTGCCGATACATCACTTATTAGCGCGACTGTACAGAAGGGATTAATCTTCGTTCCAATTTGAGAGATAAGCAGAGAAGAAAATAGGAATTATATTAAGGGAATGTTATTTTTCTGGACCCCCTTCTCCCTCGTGTTTAGTCTCATTAGTTTTGAGTTTTAAGAAGTTCGCAAAATTAACTTGGCGATATTGAAACCTTTTGCCCCATTTATTAGTCAATTGTAAGACCATTCGTTCCATTGAATTAGTTTGGCGATGTTAAAATATTTTGCCCCATATATTTGTCAATTTTAAGACCATTGGTTCCATTTAGGTGTGCACGCTTTTAATAACAATCTATCCATAACAATATTGTGTGGAGCCGAAATACTCTTGTTTCAGTTAGAGCTAATCAAGCCAGATATATATAATTTACTCAGTCATAATTCTGAGTAATATATAGCTAATAAATATTGTATATCATTATGTTGAAGTAATTCCAGATAACTTTATAATGCTTGCTTATGATTACTGAAATGTAAATCATTATGCATATAACTTATTTGATGTTGATCAGATTGAATAATTATACTATAAAATTAACGTAAGACGAGCTGTGTTGGATTTTCTAGTGCCATAAATAGATTTTATATATATATACATATATATATATATATATATATATATATATATATATATATATATATATATATATATATATATATAGAGAGAGAGAGAGAGAGAGAGAGAGAGAGAGAGAGAGAGAGAGAGATATTGTCATCACCTAAGGGGGAATGAGACACTTGCCGAAAAAATCTGAACTATTTGGAGTTAAAACTTGAAACTTTGCAGATGAATAGGCACCTATGTAGCCTACATTATGTGTGAACAAGAACGATATACTGTACATATGCGTATATGTATACGCATAATTATGTACAGTATACGTATAATTATGTACAGTATACGCATAATTATGTACAGTATACGTATAATTATGTACAGTATACGTATAATTATGTACAGTATACGCATAATTATGTACAGTATACGTATAATTATGTACAGTATACGCATAATTATGTACAGTATATGTATAATTATGTACAGTATACGCATAATTATGTACAGTATATGTATAATTATGTACAGTATACGCATAATTATGTACAGTATACGCATAATTATGTACAGTATACGCATAATTATGTACAGTATACGCATAATTATGTACAGTATACGCATAATTATGTACAGTATACGCATAATTATGTACAGTATACGATAATTATGTACAGTATACGTATAATTATGTACAGTATACGTATAATTATGTACAGTATACGCATAATTATGTACAGTATACGTATAATTATGTACAGTATACGTATAATTATGTACAGTATACGTATAATTATGTACAGTATACGTATAATTATGTACAGTATACGTATAATTATGTACAGTATACGTATAATTATGTACAGTATACGTATAATTATGTACAGTATACGTATAATTATGTATAACGACTATTTAAATTTCATAACGGCATTAATACTTTACCAATTGATTTAATTTTTTGGCTGTGAATAGTCATTTGATATCTTTACTATTTCATGCATAATTTGTGTAAAGTTTATTAATGACGCCATATCATTATATCACGTATGCCTGACATAATGTAAAATCCGGGGTTTTGGTGACTTTTCCCCTATTATACTTTAACTCCTTTAGAATGTTTAATAGTATCTTTACATACCGGTATGTTGCTAGCTCATATCAAAAACAGTATTCCCTGGTAATCCCAAGTAAATCTGATTGATTTTCGATTTTCTGTGATCATAAAAAAACAAATTTATTGAACGGAGATGCGGCCTTTTAACCCTTTCTGTACGGTGCCCATATGACGGACGCCATTTTGAGGCTATTATGAATTCTGAGAGAGAGGCCAGCTGTTTCAGGGAGCGCAGGGGGGCTCTAACCGCCAGCCACAGGCGGCGGGCACACACTGAGCTTGAGATAGTGCTCGGTCACTCATGAGCAGCATCACACATAGTAAAAACAGACGATTTTGCTAAGTTTTGCCGATTTTGGCCTTCGTTTGCAAGATCGTTGCAAGATATCTAGAAGTCGCACAGGGATGATTCAGGTGGCATTGGAAAGCTCTATTATTGTACTTTCACGGATATTTAATTGTATTACGCTCTGGCTCTCGCTTGTGCATGAAAAAGAGCATGGAATGAAGGTAATATCGGGCAATTATACCCCCCTCCACGTGCTTACGACCCTCGTCCCTTTAACTCCCGCCCGGGCATTTAAATTTGTGCAGCCCGGTGAAATACTGGTCGGGTATTATTCCACGATGGTGTAGGAACATTCTGAGGCCAGTTTTGTAACATGTGACGTTTATGACCCCAGGACCCCCCTAGGTGTCTCATTCACCCTTAAGCACTGTATGTTTGTATGTAGCATGGGGTGCCGTCTGGTAGCAGTGGGCACGGTGCTGGTGCTGCTGGTGGTGGTGGTGACGGGAACTACAGCAGCGGCAGAAGATCAAACCACTGTCACATTGGACACTTCTCAGGGTTCCCTCAGAGGCTTCGTCCGTCAGGCGGGACCCAACAGACACTTCTACTCCTTCAGGGGCATTCCTTACGCCAAGCCCCCCGTCGGGCCCCTTAGGTTCAAGGTGAGAAATTCTCCTTTCTTTTTGTCTAGGACTAGATCTTAAGCCTAAGGGGAAGGTAGTCACTTCTTCTGGACTGCCTTCTCTCTCATGTTTAGCATATTAGTTTTGACATTTGAATAGGTTCAAGGTAGTGTAAGGCCTCTTCTAACATTCTGTCTATTGTTAGAACTTTAGTGTATAGTTATTAAAGTGTATTCAAGCTAACTATAGATGGTTTCATTTCAGCTGGCGATAAATTGAATCCCTGTGTTGGTTATTTCTCGATAATTACTGGAAAAACATGAAACTACTATGTCTCTGCATCATATTCAGACCAAGTTTATATAATTAGCACCATACTTCACGACAAAACATTCAAAATAACTGAAAATCTTGATGTGAAACTTGCAATTTACCGCCAGTTGAAAAGAAGGAGAGTTATAGGAAGAAATAGGTAACGCTGCCTTTGTTTACATTAAGGGGGTCACTGGCTTTTGTTTATCTTTCTCTCCGACATGGCTTATTAGGCTAGCTACCGTAATTGCTTGAACCCTTCTGTACCGGCGACGTCTTTCATATATGATTCTAGTTACCGGTATATTTAGATTATTGTATGTAGTTTAAGAAGGATGTGTGGTGTTAATAAAGGTCGAGTGAGATAGTTCGAAGATTTTTAATGGCTGGATGCCCTTTTGAAATTGAATAAAATCGTCTAATAGTAGCCAGAATTAAGTTAAAAAGACCCAGTCAGTAAAGAAGGTGTTAATAGCAAAACTGAACAATGTAGAATGTTTGGCTTATATTTACTATCTAGCGTACTTGGTGACCCTGACATTATTCCTCGCAGGACCCGGTAGGTGCCGAGCCATGGAAGGGGGTGAGGGAGAGCTTCGACCCCCCGCAGTGCCCGCAGATCAAACTGGAGAGTTTCTTGAAGGGCGAGATGGAGGTTGATGGTGAGGAGGACTGTCTCTACCTGCACGTCTATACTCCCAAGGTAATGACACACATAACAAAGCCACCCAAACAGCTTATTCCTCTCTCTCTCTCTCCAACACCCCTTCTCCCCACAGCAGCTTCCTCTCTCTCTCCAAACACCCCTTTTCCCCACAACAGCTTCCTCTTTCTCTCCAAACACCCCTTCTCCCCCCAACAGCTTCCTCTCTCTCTCTTTCCAACACCCCTTCGCACTCTCGACACTTTCAAAACATAGTTCTAGCGCTTCTCTGGTTAACGCGAGAACAGGATGGTACAGCCACCTTCTCTCCTCGAGGTTTATTTAGCTTACGATCTTGTCACTGTCTTACATATACTGTATGTACTGCATACTTAAATATAATTTGTACATCCGAGATGTGTTTGTCCTTTGGGAACCGTAGTTTCAACAGGAGTACACTAAAGAGGTTTATCCTTTGCGAAGTGTCTCTATGTATGACATATTGTTATAGTATTGTGATTTTTCTCTTTTTAGCATTTTAGATCACTGATGACGTCAAATAGAACATGTCCAAACGTCTGAAAATAATCATGTTCTTTGCTACCTCTCTCGTTATTCTATTTCTGCTGTAGTGTGTATAATATAATTTGCATACTGAAATGTTCTTGTATTAACCAAACCAGATGGAGGGTAGTGCTCTACCGGTGATGGTGTTCATCCACGGAGGAGGGTACTTAGTGTGCAACCCCGACAATGCCGGAGGGTCCCCGCTGCCGCTCATGACCCGAGACGTGGTGTTGGTGTCAATGCAGTACCGCCTGGGCACTCTAGGTTAGAATTTATGATAGGTTAGGTTAAGGAGGATAGGTTAGTTTAGATTAGGTAAGGTGACGACTGTCATTCGATACTGTAGATAGTTTTAATGTCACAGTAATGCACGTTTAAGCGAATCTTACATAATTATACATCTAAAAATATATGCACAGGGGCACGAATCCAATGGGTCCTAAGTGCCCCTTGGATTTCTTTTTGGTTATACATGAATAATGTGACAAAAAGGTTATGTGGCCAGATGTTGCGAAATGGCTCTTAGGTCCCTTTGGATTAGCTAAGGGGGTGCTATTCCAAAGGGACCTAAGGGGGTGCTATTCCAAAGGGACCTAAGGGGGTGCTATTCCAAAGGGACCTAAGGGGGTGCTATTCCAAAGGGACCTAAGGGGGTGCTATTCCAAAGGGACCTAAGTGCCCCACATAACTTTTGGCACATAATTTATGTATAACCAAAAGGAAATCCAAGAGGCACTGGAGACGCTTGATTCGCACCCCATCATATCATACATGTAATTATTATTCTTCCTGCAGGTTTCCTGTCAACTGAGGATGATGTTCTGCCTGGCAACCTTGGCCTGAAGGACCAAACCCTCGCCCTCCGCTGGGTCCAGAAAAACATTGACAGTTTTGGTGGTGACCCTTCCAAGGTGACCATCTTTGGGGAGAGTGCTGGCGGCGGGTCCGTCCACCAACAGATCCTTACACCATCAGCTGCGGGTGAGTCTTAGCAAGTTGTTATACCATCAGCTGTAGGTGAGTCTTAACAAGTTGTTATACCATCAGTTGCAGGTGAGTTTAAAAGCATAGCTCACCCAAATAACTTCCTTCTTTTGTCACTCTTCAAAGCCTGTTAATTTGATATATAATGTGCAAGTACTTTGTTTTGTTATAATGAATAGCAAGCAAATCAAAACAAGATATTTCTCTTTTATGGGTGGTGATGACGTCACACAAGGCCGTCACACAATGTTTGTTGACACAGTAATGCAAGTAATGGTGACTCTTTTGTTAATCTTAGTAGGCTTACTTAAGAATGGGAATTGGGTGGGAACTTTATTTTTGTTCTGTATTTTCCACTCGGTATTAAGTATCAGAAAACGTTACTTTTTCTGACATATCAGCCAAAAAGTAAATGTTTATCTGTTGTTTCAGGACTGTTCCATCGGGCCATCATGCAGTCCGGGAACAGCCTGTGTCCCTGGGCCATGCGTAATGACCACCGCAAGGTGGCTGGACTGGTGGGGAAGTCTTTAGAGTGTCCGGGGGTGGGGATGGGGGTGGCGGGGGAGGAGGCCCGTGTGGAGGACAGTCACGCCCTTCTCCAGTGTCTGCAGGAAGCCTCTGTTGACAGTCTGGTCTTGGCTCATTCACCCGGAGAGGTCAGTTCATTCATTAATATTACATATCGGTTTCTTTGTCAGTCAATTGATACTTCTATACTTTCTATGGTTAGGTTATAATAATTTGAAATTATATATTCTATCAACAGACTTGGAACATGTTCCCATTCTACATGGTGCCCAGGGTGGATGGAGAGTACATACCAGACCAACCAGCTCGCCTCGTACGGGAAGGTCGATACAATAAGGTGGACATTATCTCTGGTGTCTGTGCTCATGAAGGGGCAACATTTGGCGTTGGTAAGTACAATTCTGTCAGAGTGATTGTGTCAAATTATATGTTTGAAGACCTTGTTAGCTAATTGACCACTTGCGAGTTTCAGGCTATGAGGAATTTGGAATTGGGCAAAAGGAATGGAATTTTGTATGAAAGTAAGACAAACAATGGCAGTGACAGGGAAAGCTTTGAGCTGAAAATTTTGTATGAACTAAATTAAATATATTTGTGCCTTCATAAATTTCTGATTCAGAAACAATGGTCTTTCTGGAGCTGAAGACCTCCAGTTGATGGCTGTGGCAATTTTTTTGTTTTTATATAAGCAGCCTAATAAGGACCATTAGGTCTGTTGTTGCTTGTCTTCCTTTGAATTCCTTTGTCATCCTTTGTCTGGTATATATTTGGCCCCTCTTAACGAAATTCTTCATTTTTGTAGCATCAGTTAACGAAGGTTTTTTTGTTTCTGTTTTGTTTCCTACTTTGTATTTGTTTCTACTATTTTTTTTTTTTTTGTCTTTCAATCTGTTTAGGTGTAGCCGAAAGTCCTGATGGTGAGCGTCTGGCAGCCAACTTCAGCCAAGTGGGACCCATTGCTGCCGCCACAGACCAGGAGGCTGAGGCCCTTTACCTGGCCCACAGAATATTCTACCACTACCTGGGCTCCAAGAAAGCCAACTTCTCCACTGATGAGCTCGACACCTTTGTGGAGGTTTGTTGTTTGTTTTACATTTTTCTACTGAAAAATGTTCAAGTTTATCTCGAAGGGGGATCTTGCGGATTATATAATAAATATAAAAACAAAAGAAAACAGGAGTCTGCAGAGAGCCGATTGGCCCACACACAGCAGATCCCTTTCACACCCAACCCATCTCGCCTTGATGGAGGTCTAGGGAGGAAACTGAGACAATAATAAATGAATATATAAATAGACGAACAACTAAACACTACCCCCCTTAAGCTGCAATAAACCCCTTGTTGCTTCCAGATGGCTAGCAATGTGTTTTTCGTCATTCCGCACGACATTACCTCTCTCTTCCACGCCCGAGATTCCAGCTTCGGCAAGAACTACTACATGTATCAACTGGAGCATGTAGGGGAAAACAGGTTCATTGCAACATACAACTCTTCTATCGGCAAGGAATGTAAGCTGCATGAATTCATACTATGCCGTGAATTGACCTAGTTTCGGACGGGGGCTATACTTCGGACATTTCTGGATAAAAGTATGTAAGCTACAGTTATGGAAAAATGACTCTGTATTATGGAAGCACACCGCAAACATACTTGTTTTTCCATAACATCATGTATTTATACCATAACTGTGGTTCATTGTATATTTTTTCTAGAGTGTCCGAAGTTATCTACCCGTCCGAAGTTGAAGTTACCGTCATGTTACCGGTACCTTGTTCCTCATAAGTAGGCAAAAACTCTTGAACATTAACCTCGACAGCCCACAGACGACTAGAGTATCCTAATCCTTCTATTGGCAAGGAATGTAAGCTTCATAGATTCCCACTATGCCCTGTTCCTCATATATTTACTATCTAGCAGAATAAATTTGGTAACCCTGTAGACTCAAAACGCGTCATGATCCTCGAGGTGTTAATAGCTAAGATGTTAGACCTAATTATCCCTTTGAGTACCAGCGACGTCCTTTTCATCATATTCTGGCAATTATTAGACGATTCTATTCAGCTTAGGAAGGACCTCTAGCAATAATAAGGCTTCAAACTATCTCAACCGACCCTCTTAACTACCACAGATCCTTCCAAAGCTGCATAATATCGTCTAAACATAGCTAGAATAAAATATATCAAACGTCGCTGGTACTCAAAGGGTTATCCATAATCGACTATAGCATATCAAAATGCAAAGGCTAGACTTGCTAATCATGTTCTCCTTTTCCCAGGGGTGAGCCACGGAGTTAGTAGCTAAGATGTTTGGCCTTATTATACTGAATTGACTATATTATATAACAATGTTAATCATGTTCTCCTTTCCCCAGGGGTGAGCCACGGGGACGATGTGCAGTACTTGTCTGACAATACGTTTGGTTTTTCGCCGATAACGCGAGGGGATGATCAGGTGCTGCAGGACATCTTCCTTGATCTATGGACTAACTTTGCTGCCACTGGGTAGGTAGATTAACCCATTCAGTACCAGGGACGTACTTTTCCTCGTATTCTGACAACTATTAGATGATGTTATTCAGTTTAGGAAGGACCTCTAGCAATAATAAGGCTTCAGACAATTTCAAGCAAACCTTTTAACTACAACAGATCCTTCCTAAGCTGCATAATATCACTTAAATATAGCTAGAATAAAATCTAACACGTCGCTGGTACTCAAAGGGTTAATCTCAATTTCTCGTAAACTGACCTATGGATTCTTACCAACCATACTAGATATATCCAGAAAGTGTATGCAGAGGTAAAGAAATAACACTAAACTACATAATTCTAAGCGAGTCTAAAATTACAGGCTTGCTATTGCTCGATAAGAAAATATCGATACCTAAATGACACGAAAGGTCTCAATATTGATAAATGCATCAGAGGTATTCAAATCGACAAACTAATGGGGCGAACTTCTTAAAATCTCAAAACTTTTGGAGCTAAACATGAGGGAGAAGGGTTCCAGAAGCATGACATACCACCCCTTAAGTGTAAAATACACTGGATATAAGACAAATGGTGTCAATAAACATACAATTTGTGTGTATCCTAAACATATACCAGTATAATAGTAAATTAATATAGGAATGCTTGCTCGTTTTTTATGGAGGCATAAACATCTATTACATCAAAATGACAAAATGTAGTACTTTATGAGTGTAATTATAATATAGTGATCCCCCTTGTCCCCCTTGCCCCACCAGGACCCCCACCCCAGACCTGTCCCTGGGGTTCAAGTGGTCCCCCGCCTCTGTGACCAACCTTCACTACCTCAGCCTAACCCCAGCACCAGTCATGAAGGATGACCCCAGGACCAAGGTAACACGATATATATATATATATATATTTCACATGACCATCTGCCTGTCTTCACTGCAGTACCACCAGTCATTCACTCATCCTTCGCTTCTTATTTACACACATTAACTCTTCTAACTCTTTGGTTCCAACCCTTCCTCCACTCCTTGAATATGTTGAGAACGGCCTCTAAACTACAGTAGCTGCAGACAATATCAAAATATCAACACACAGCAACTCGTAAGACAACTCCATTCTGAAATATCTGAACAGTGCTGCCAACACCATAATGAAAAGTAGAGGAGTCAGCACCGACCCCTGGTGGACTGAAAACTTAACTGTGAACCATTAGTTTTCTCACCACTCAAGCTCACACATGTTCTCGAGCTAAAACATATTATCATAATCACATTAATGCACCACTCCTTCAATTTAAACTTCTTCTGTGCCCACTGTACCACCAAATTAAAGGCCTTCTGCAGATCAGCAAACTCATAGGCTATTCTTCTTTCCCTTGAACGTATGTTGTAGTTGCCTAAATATTATAAACATCAGTACTCCAGCTAGTCAGAAATCCATTGTGTATCTTGTCATGATAAATTTTAATCTTTTGTGTCTAATTTTTCAGATACGAGAGTTCCATTTGGACCTGCCAACAACACAGAACAAATTGTTGTTCCCTGAAAAGTTCCAGTCTGATGATACCACCAGCCAAGGACACTGCCACGCCTAGAACAACCTCACAGTCTGGCGAATCAATCATACACATACATACATACATGTAATGGTTTAACGTCGTTTTCCATTACATACATTGTAACAGCTCAGACGTGGTTGCCTTTCCACAGTTGGAATATAATACAATAAAGTCCCGTCACAACACCGTCCCATCATGTCATCACTTTGGCTGATGCTTGCATTGTGCTAACCGTGCCGCAGCAAGTCCAACTGCAGCACCTTCACCTGCAGTATCTGAAAACCACACCAGCCTCAACAGTACTACAACAAGACAGTACCATACCCCATACCCTGACTTTAGGCAACTTGGACTTTAGAACATAAGTAACACCCCATTCTTAACATTAATCATCAATTACAAACCCCCAATGTACTTGAATAAACTAATGAAAGCATATAGTCCTCCCGGGATTCGAACTCAGGAAACCACACCCAGAACATAAGCACCTAAACCATTACACCACCAACACAGTTAAAGGTTGAGTACACGATCACGATTAATATCTATTTTCGAATTTTGGATATCAATCTAATCATGCACTCAGACCCAACTGCATTATGGAAAGCGTAATGTTTTAGTGAGAGGAAAGAACATTGAATGGGCAACAAGATCCAGCCACAACACTGCCCCACCATGGATACAAATGAATCTGAATGACCTTGAGTTTGAGGGGACAACCACACAATATTCTGCTATAGACCATCACCAACAGATCAGAATATGTGAAGGAGGTGCAAGGAATCGTGAGTCAGCAGTTAAGGTTCCACTTGAGATATTTTATTCTGGACCCCTTTCTCCCTCATGCTTTATATATTTGTTTTTTCTGCTAAGCCAAATATACATCGAGTGACTACAATAAAGTATGAGTTTTTATTGTATATTGTTTTTCTGCTAAGCCAAATATATATTAACTGACTACAATCTATATATATATATATATATATATATATATATATATATATATATATATATATATATATATATATATATATATATATATATATATATACTGTATATATATATATATATATATATAGTATATATATATATATACTTTATATACGTGTATTTGTGATATATATCAATATATATATATATATATATATATATATATATATATATATATATATATATATATATATATATATATGTTTCTAGTCTCTCAGTGGTGATCGAACCACCGACCATCAGAACGATAGCCGACGCTTTAATCAATTACACCACGGCAGTCTAAAAGACACTCAGCCTTCTATCCTATTTATGTTAGGGAGAAGGGAAACCCACTAGGCGAATATATTTCAATTCAAACCTAGTTGTAGGATCCATATTTCCAGAATACCATACACGGATTTTTGAGTGTCCCGACGCAACTCGGGTTGAAATTGATTTCATTTAATTCTAACCCACAAAGCATGAGAGTTACAAATATTGAGAATATATCACAAATACACGTGAGCCACTAAATGTTTCTAGTCTCTCAGTGGGGATCGAACCACCGACCATCAGAACGATAGCCGACGCTTTAATCAATTACACCACGGCAGTCTGCGTCGGCAGTTGCGTCGGGACACTCAAAAATCCGTGTATGGTATTCTGGAAATATGGATCCTACAACTAGGTTTGAATTGAAATATATTCGCCTAGTGGGTTTCCCTTCTCCCTAACATAAATAGGATAGAAGGCTGAGTGTCTTTTAGACTGCCGTGGTGTAATTGATTAAAGCGTCGGCTATCGTTCTGATGGTCGGTGGTTCGATCCCCACTGAGAGACTAGAAACATTTAGTGGCTCACGTGTATTTGTGATATATTCTCAATATATATATATATATATATATATATATATATATATATATAAAATACCCTCATTGTTCCCTGATTAAATAGCACTGTATGAATATTCCCATATTCAAAATATGCCATAGGGGTGCAATGCCTGGTGAGTTATCTGCTCAACAGGTGGCGTTGTGTGTGTGTAAGTGTGAGAGTCCGAGTGTAGGTGGTGAGACAGTGAAGCACGGGAACGAGGTGGCTTCAGAGATGGGGTCGTTTCGGGCCATGAGTGAGCACTGTGCCTCATGTGAAGGCAAGATGGCAGGTGCTCGTTGTACTCTACGTGCTTCACATGTCTCACTCCCTAGACTGGAACAAGACCTCACGGGCTTCACTGTTCATTGTAAAGCGGTGAATGTTAAGGCTCTCAGCCTATGCCCGAGAGGAAATAAGTTGGAATATAGAAAAAAAAAAAAAAAAAAAAAAAAAAAAAAGTATATATATATATGTATATATATATATATATATATATAGAGAGAGAGAGATAGATAGATAGATACATACATACTGTAAGTAGGCGAGAAATCATAACCTCTATCCTCTGTAACTCAAAAAGGGCTAGAGCAAATGGGCTGTAAATTTCCACATCTATTCCTTGACTGACTCTTCCCAAATGATAGAAATATTAGCTCGATTACTCTAGTTTTTTTTATAGTTACAGTACAGAGGTTAGAGGTCAGGATTTCTAGCCTACTTACAGCGAATAGACTATAGGCGTTTTATTTGTTTTTCCTATGTGCATGAAGGAGACAAAAGGTAGAGCTGCCTGTAACAAGTCCCCCCCCCCCCCAAGGTTGAAAGAGTGATGTAGAACCAAAATTAAAGTACATTAGAGGTCATTTAGGTGTGTTGGAAAGAAGTGTGGTGTGCTTGTTAAGTATGGTGAAATGAATAGGTCAGGTGAAGGTATTGAGGGATAAGCCTTTACAACGGCACCTCCTATCTACATTCTACTTTTCCTATTTTTAAGAGTGTAGAGAGGGGAGAAGTGGTTTTGGAGAGAGAAAGCTGTTGGAGTGGCTTTGTTATGTGTGTCATTAGTCTGTATACGTCGTCGAGGTGTCCCTCGACTGGGTGCAAGCATGTGAAACATGCTAGGACGTACTACAACACCCACTAAATATCCGCCTGGACTGGGATCGAACCCAGGTCAAGCAGATTAGGTAGGAAGTGTTTGCGAGAGTAAGCTGGATTACTCTGTGTGTAGGGTAGGTGAGGCACAAATAGAAACAGTGGGGGAAGTCAGGCAAATGAAACAGGAGTTCTAGCAATTCCGTATCAATTAATTTAAGTGGCCTCCCTGGGTACTGCCCTGCTTGATACATTAGTGCCTACTGTTACTAAATCAAGTTAGCTAGCTAGGAAATAAATGCCGAAATTGCTAGAATAATGCCACACTCTCTACACTATCTCTCTAAAATGACTCAAATCTCCAGAGTATCGCTAGAATTAATGTCACGAGATGTAAAATTTGCCCCTAGCTCGATATAAATACCTCCAGATCTACCGGAAAAGTAGCTAAGTTGGCAGCACTGCTACAATAATGCCACTTAAGGGGGGGGATGGTTCACTTTTTGGGCGATTTTTGCATGTATTCATTATTTTTCTAGTTTCCGCCCTAGACCATCATCACATTTAAAAAAAAATATCCATTAGATCCCCCTTCTAGATTAATTTGTACATTTTTCGGTAGAAAAATGTCCCTGCCGAAGGCGGATTCTTCCAAAAATTACAGGCTCACTATCGTTCGCCAGGGAAAATATCGACACCTAAATAACACGAAAGGTCTAAATATTGACGACGGAATGGGGCGAAAGATCTGAAAATCAACTAACTAAAGGGGCACACATCTTAACATTTGAAAACTGATGGAGCTAAACATGAGGGAGAAAGTGGTCCAGAAAACCGGCCCATCCCCCCTTAAACTAATGTGAACTAGTGTGTCCAGTGAAGCAGCAGGGAAGTACACGCGTTCCCCTCCGCTCCTAACCACTCCACATACATACCTTCAATCTACTCCACTACGACCATCGAAACAGGTGTGCAATAGTAGTAGTAATAGTAATAGTAATAGTAGTAGTAATAGTAGTAGTAATAGTAGTAGTAACAGTAGTATCTATGTACATACTCAACAGAAAACAATGAACACACAAAAACAAAATACAAATTCACACACACATCTAGGTCATCCAGGAGAAGACCCAGAGACCAGGGTCACCAAGGTCCCTCCAAAACTCCCCCGGCCCCCGACCACCCGGAGAGGTTCCGATCTCGGCAGGCAAACATGCAGCAGAACGAAACCACAAGCCCGCCCACCACACTTCTAGGCGCACTCTGCATGTAAACCGTCTCCCCGGGCCAGGCGCCTGATGGACTATTATCTAGTCCAACTTGCGCCCGACCCCTTCCCCCAAATGACCACGTGTTCACTCATCTATTCACAAGCATTCTCCATTCATTCCTGTTTATTACCACTTCCCTTGCCTGATCTATAGTCATTCCTCTATCATCCAAAGCTTGTCTTACACAGTCTCTCCATCTCAATGGGGGTATTCCTGCCCTTCTATCTCCCCTTACTTACGATATAAAAATTATTTAAGAAATAGGTATGTTAAAAATACATATAAAAGTACATATACGAAGGTACCATAGTAGCTTAACTAATAAAATATATTGAAAAATATTATATTTTTTTTTATAAAACCAAAACAGATAATTAAGTTAAAATAATTATACACAAAATCTATCATTAATGTAAATTAAAGGTAAACAATAAATGACATAAATAAAAATTATTTAAAATAATTGAACTTGCATGGTAGTACATTACAAAAGTAAATTCCAACTATATTGAAGAAATAAACGGGAAGGATGCAGTATCCAGGTGTACTGCCCCGCTGTGTTTACGTAGGTAGACCGTTCAAGGTTAAGTTCCCGTCTATTTTTACAGCAATTTGTTCTGTGATTTGCTCCCTGCTGGCAATATGTACAATGATGACAATAAGTCATGGGGGGGGGGGCTTTTCTCCCCCCACCCCCCCACCTTCAACATATTGCTGTATCCCTGTGCATTGTGCAACTCTACAACTGTGCAACTCTCCAACTCAAGAGTAAAACGATACTCCCAATCTATTCAACAGCTGAGCTCTGGAACTCTCTCCCTGAATCCATCTTTCCCTCATATTATGACTTAAGTAGCTTCAAACTCCATGTGTCCAGGCATTTTGGCTCGACTGTTCCTTGATTTTGGCCCTGTCACTCTTTCAACTTTGGGGGAGGCACTCGTCACATGCAGTTTTGCCTTTTGTCTCCCTCATCCACATAGAACAAAAATGCGGTACACCCGGATACTACATTCTTGCCAAAAAAAACTTATCATAGCAAAACAAATTATTAAAAGTTATCATTTGGTTAAAGAAGCTACAAGAGTATCTGAATAGTGTAAACAATTTAAAAAATAAAAAAATAAAAGTTATTTAGAAATAAAAACTAATAAAACTTAAACAGCAGAACCTATGACAACTTGTAAGAACTAGTATGTGTGTATGTATGTACTCAGGCCCATTACCTATTTTTCCTATTTATTTTCCGGGGGGTGGCCGACTCGAGGCAGAGCTAGTACCCTTAAGAAATACAAAGTCCTCGCCTGTCCTCATGCCTTTAAACCCAGTCTAGCGAGGCAACTAATAATTAAATATATGCATAAACAAATAGGCCCAAAGTCTACCCACTAACCCCTCCCGATAGAGATAAAGCTCCGTCTAATGACCTTGATCCCTGGCTCCTGGTATCACTGATAAGATACCCTCAGGTCTTCGTGATAACAGGGCTAATATACAGTATACTGTATATACTGTATATATATATATATGTATGTATGTATGTATGTATGTATGTATGTATGTATGTATATGTATGTATGTATGTATGTATGTATGTGTGTTATGTATGTATGTATGTATGTGTGTGTGTGTGTGTGTGTATGTATGTATGTATGTATGTATGTATGTATGTATGTATATATATATATATATATATATATATATATATATATATACATATATATAGATATATATATATATATATATATATATATATATATATATATATATTTATAAAAGGCCGGTGTCAGACGGGAGGGCATTTTCTGACAATTTGTTCAGGCACTTGCTAGATTTATTTATATACTAAATATTTTTTAGTTTCTCCCTAGACCTCCATCAAGCATAAAAAAAAGCATCCCCAAGAAACCCCTTCGAGATAAGTTTGTATACATTCAGGCTAACTATCGCTCGCCAGGAAATAAAATCGACACCTAAACGGCAGGAAAGGTCTTTATATTGACAAAGAAATGAAGCGAAAATTCTTACAATCGCCAAGCTAATGGGCCGAACGTCTGAAAATCTCCAAACGAATGGGGCTAAACATGAAGAAGAAGGGGGTAAAGACAATAGCAAGTATGTGTCCCTCAGCCCCCCACCCCTCCCCCCCCCCCCCCCCCCCACTACAGAGTGACCAAGCCGTATTTAAGACCTTGAGTCACAACCCTCTAGTTGTGCTTGAGCCCTGTCCCATGATTAACACCCACCCCCCCCCCCCTCTCCCCCCACGATAACACCCTCAGGTCTTGGTGTGATGACGGGGCTAATATATAATATATATATATATATATATTTTTTTTTTTTTTTTTTTTCCTGACAATTGTGGCCTGGCCTCTTATCAGTTAAGGGGGGAGGGGTTTATTTGTTGGTCGATTTACGTGTTTACTTATTACCTTTTTAGTTTCCTCCCTAGCCCTCCATCAAGCATTACAAGACATAATCCCCATGATCCACTACGACTAACGGAGCGAACGCCTTCAAGAGGGGATGGTTCACTTTTTGGGCGATTTTTGCATGTATTCATTATTTTTCTAGTTTCCTCCCTACACCTCCATCAAATTTAAAAAGAAACATCTATTAGATCCCCCTTCTCGCTAAATTTGTAAATTTTTCGGTAGAAAAATTTCCCGGCCGAAGGCCGGTTCTTCCAACATTATAGGCTCACTATCGTTCGCCAGGGAAAAAAGCGACACCTAAATAGCACGAAAGGTCTAAATATTGACGAAGAAATGGGGCGAAAGTTCTTAAAATCGACTAACTAATGGGGCAAACATCTTAACATCTGAAAACTAATGGGGCTAAACATTAGGGAGAAAATGGTCCAGAAAAGCGGCCCATCCCCCCATAAAAGTTACACTCTATGTCGCTATCGGAATCTATTGTTCTCCCCATTTTGGTATAGTCTGCGAATTTACTTATCCTAGAATTTACTTATCCTAGAATTTACTTATCCTACTAGTTATACCTAAATCAAGGTCATTTATGTATATAACAAACAAAAGACTACCCAGTACAGATCCCTGGGGGACACCACTTGTGTCTGCTCCCCATTCTGACTTAGTACCATTTATGCTGACTCTCTGCTTCCTACCAATTAGCCATGACATAATCCATTCCAACAACGACCCACCTATTCCATGCGCCTCAACTGTTCTCATCAATCTCTAATGAGGGACTCTGTCGAAAGCTTTACTGAAATCTAAATATATTATATCATATGACTTGTCATTATCTGCTGCTTCATGTACCTTTGAGAAAAAGCTAAGCAAATTAGTAAGGCAAGAACGTCCCTGAGTGAATCCATGCTGAGAAGAATTGATTAAGTTAAATGTTTCTAAGTGGTTTATAATTTTCCTAGCAATAATTGATTCTAGTAGCTTTCCTATGATTGATGTGAGACTAGTGGGACCTTAATTGGATGCTATTGATTTATTTTTATTTATATAATTTATCTTATAATGAATTATGTTTGTATGTAGCATGGGGCGGCATCTGGCAGCAGGGGTGACGGTGCTGCTGCTGGTGGTGGTGACGGGAACTACAGCAGCGGTAGAAGATCAAACCACTGTCACTTTGGACACTCCTCAGGGTTCCCTCACAGGCCTCGTCCGTCAGGCGGGGCCCAACAGACAATTCTACTCCTTCAGGGGCATTCCTTACGCCAAGCCCCCCGTCGGTCCCCTCAGGTTCAAGGTGAGAGATACTTCGATCATTCTGTCTGTTGCTACATCATTATTTTAGTTCCTATTGTGTGCATGGAGAATGAGGATAAATAGAGGGGAAGGAAGGACAGATGAAGAAAGAATATAGGATACAGAAGGCCGACTCAAGACAGAGCCCGAATAGGGACATCACAACAGAAAACCAATTGTTAATAATTTGCATAATATCGTCTAATCATAGCAAGTCATTGTTTATTGAGGAGGATAATAATTCCGACCACCGTTCCCTGCAGGACCCGGTAGCAGCCGAGCACTGGAGCGGAGAGAGGGGGAGCTTCGACCCCCCGCAGTGCCCCCAGCTCCAGGTTGATGCTTTCATGAAGGGAGAGATGGCGATTGATGGTGATGAAGACTGTCTTTACCTGCACGTCTATACTCCCAAGGTAACAAAGCCACCCCAATAGCTTCTAATAACACCCATAACAAAGCCACACAACAGCTTCTAATAACACACATAACAAAGCCACCCCAACAGCTTCTAGTAACACACATAACAAAGCCACCCCAACAGCTTCTTCCTCTCGCTCTTCAACACCCCTTCTCCCCCCCAGCATCTTCCTCTCTCTCTCTCCAACACCCCTTCTCCCCTCTCAATTCTTTAAGGGAGAGGTGGAGGTTGATGGTGATGAGGACTGTCTATACCTGCACGTCTATACTCCCAAGGTGACAAAGCCACCCCAACAGCTTCCTTCTATCTCCAACACCCCTTCTCCTGCACGTTTATACTCCCAAGGTACAGTAGCCTCTTGTACAGTCGGCCTACTAAATCATGTCTCGGCACCAAGCAATTTTGTTTTAAAATTTGCATCAGCCATTTATAAACAGGATTTATTTATTTCGAGTGAGACATACCAACATGTTCCTACACTTACCCACCCTATTCATAATCGAACCAGATGGAGGGCAGTGCACTGCCGGTGATGGTGTTCATCCACGGAGGGGGTTACATCGTAGGCAACCCCGACTTAGTAGGAGGGGCCCCGCTGCCACTCATGACTCGAGACGTGGTGTTGGTGTCGATGCAGTACCGTCTGGGCACCCTAGGTCAGTATATAGGATAAGTTAGGTTAGGCTAGGTAAGATTGTCAAGTTATGGTAGATTATATAGAATCGTCTAACCCCACTGCCTCTCATGACTCGAGACGTGGTGTTGGTGTCGATGCAGTACCGTCTGGGCACTCTAGGTCAGTATATAGGATAAGTTACGTTAGGCTAGGTAAGATTGTCAAGTTATGGTAGATTATATAGAATCGTCTAACCCCACTGCCTCTCATGACTCGAGACGTGGTGTTGGTGTCGATGCAGTACCGTCTGGGTACTCTAGGACAGAATTTATGATAAGTTTGGTTAAGTTTCTTAATTTTGATTTTATTAGGTTGAATAAGATTAGTGCTCTCCTCCCCATTACCCCACGACGAAAGTCTGGGAATCTTCTTCCACTGTCTATGATAAGTGTTGTCACAGCCGCTCTATCAAGATCACTATATCCACATTTGAAGAATTATGGTGAGACTACCGCTCAAATATACATACTGAATTGACAAGTTCGCTATTTAAGAAACATTTACAATAAACTAGTTCAACTGTCTCAATGTATTTAAGAACCAGAGCATAATTTCGTTCTCATGATGGATATACCTCGGTCGGTGATTATCTAAAGAGCGGTGAGTTGCTGGTATTCTCTTGATGCAGGCTTAGGAATCCATTTTTGACCTTTAGAAATATTTGTCATGTCTTGCATATATTTCTTGTGATATAGTTTTATAGTCTACCCTGCAGCATGAGACTACTAACTCAGATGATTGTTAGATGTGCTGGATCATTTTTTATATTTCAAGAGCAAATATCTGAAAGGAATTTTAGCTAATAAATATTTTGCAAATTAATCCCAGTGTAATTTTATCCATAAGTAAATACAGCTAAGAATTATCTGCTGATTATTAAATCATAATAGATATATATATACTAATAATTTTCCTTCCTGCAGGTTTCCTGTCAACTGAGGATGATGTTCTGCCTGGCAACCTTGGCCTGAAGGACCAAACCCTCGCCCTCCGCTGGGTCCAGAAAAACATTGACAGTTTTGGTGGTGACCCTTCCAAGGTGACCATCTTTGGGGAGAGTGCTGGCAGCGGATCCGTCCACCAACAGATCCTTACTCCATCAGCTGCGGGTCAGTCTTAGCCCATTCAGTACCGGTGACGTCCTTTTCATTATAATATGGCAATATGGCAACTATTAGACGGTCTTATTCAGCTTAAGAAGGATGTTTACCCGTTAAAAGATTACAGACTATCTCAATTACGGTTGATCTGTTTCAGGATTGTTCCATCGGGCCATCATGCAGTCCGGGAACAGCCTGTGTCCCTGGACCATACGTAATGACCACCTCAAGATGGCTGGACTGGTGGGGAAGTCTTTAGAGTGTCCGGGGGTGGGGGTGGGGGTGGAGGCCCGTGTGGAGGACAGTCACGCCCTTCTCCAGTGCCTGCAGGAAGCCTCTGTTGAGTGTCTGGTCTTGGCTCAGTCACCCGGAGAGGTCAGTTGATTCAGTAACCCCTTCTATACCGGTGACGTCTTTTACCTTTGATTCTTGCTACAATTAGATGATTTTATGCAACTAACGAAGAACCTACGTTACTACGAGAGTTTATTGAGGTCGCATTTACCCATTTGAGTCGTCTAGGTAGATTACAAAGTGAAGAAAATCGTCTAAGGGTAACCAGAATAAGGTGCAAAGTACATCATGGTGCTGAAGGGGTTAATATTACATCTCGATTTCTTTGTCTATCTTGTGTGATTAACCCATGATATATGAAGATCCTTCCTGAAAGTATGAAACCAGAAACCATGCTTGAGAAAAACATAGGCAAAAACTAATGTGCAGTATATTGGTAATTTTATTAGGCTATTTATTAATTACTCCATCAACAGATTTGGAACTTCTTTCCCTTCTACATGGTGCCCAGGGTGGATGGAGAGTACCTACCCGACCAACCAGCTCGCCTCGTACGGGAAGGTCGCTACAATAAGGTGGACATTATCTCGGGCGTCTGTGCTCATGAAGGGGCGGCGATGGGTTTTGGTACGTATTTATTTGCACATTTATAATTTGTTTTATCATTTAGTATCCTCCCTAGACCTCCGTCAAGCTTAAAAAAAAAAAAATCCAAGACCCTCCTTCAAGATAAATTTGTACTTTTTCGATAGAAAAATGTCCCGGACGAAGGCCGGGTTTCTCATTAATTACAGGCTCGCTTTCGCTCGCCAGGAAAAAAAGTCGACATCTAAATGACCAGAAAAGTCTAAATACTGCAAAGAAATGAGGCGAAAGGTCTTAAAATCGCCAAACTAATGAGCCGAACGTCATACAATCTTAGAACTAATGAGGTAGGCCTATGGGGTACAGGGTGGAGAGTACCTACCTGACCACCCAGCTCGACTCCTGCGGAAGGTCGCTACAATAAGGTGGACATTATCTCTGGCGTCTGTGCTCACGAAGGGGCAGCAATGGGCGTTGGTAAGTTTAAGGGGGGGGGGGGGTATTTATATGCCATCTACTCCGTATATTGTCAGTACTTTCCACATACCTTCTCTATCCACTCTGTCATAGGCCTTCTCCAAGTCCATAAAGGCAACATACAGCTATTTCTCCACAACACAATTCAGGGTAAAAATCTGATCTATACATCCTTTTTCCTTCCTAAACCCGACCTGCTCGTCACCTATCCCTTTCTCCGTTTTCGCTCTCACTCTCTCAATCACTACCTTACTGTACACCTTCCCTACTACGCTTAGAAGACATATTCCTCGGTGGTTACCACACACTCCTCTTTCCCCTTATATAGGGGGACTATTATGCCTGTCTTCCAGTCATCAGGTGGACTCCCCTTCTCCTATGCTTGTTTACACATTTTCCATACCCATTCAATCATTATCTCACCACCATACCTCAGCATTTCCCCACACACTCCATCTATTCCTGATGCTTTCCCCATCTTCACTCTTTTCATGGCTTCACACACTTCTGACCTCCTGATCCCCACCTCCTCCTCCACTACTTCTCTTCTTCTCCCTCCCATACCCCATCCAACTATGTTTGCTGGTGCTTCATTCCTTATATTCAGCAATTCGTTGAAGTAATCCCTCCATCATGCTTTCATTAATTTCATTTTGAGTGTTATTGGTGTTAAGGACGATGTTAAGAAATTAATTCTATCTGTTTAGGTGTAGCCGAAAGTCCTGAAGGTGAGCGTCTGGCAGCCAACTTCAGCCAAATAGGACCTCTAGCCGCGTCGACGGACCAGGAGCCTGAGGGTCTTTACTTGGCCCACAGAATATTCTACCACTACTTGGGCTCCAAGAAAGGCAACTTCTCCATTGATGAGCTCAATACCTTTGTGGAGGTTTGTTGTATTTTTCCTTTTCAAATATCCAACTCCACTATAGTGTGTCTATGTGCGTAAATCGTCTAAAATAGGGTTGAAATAACACACCAAATAACCTCGGTACGAAAGGGGTTAGTAGTCGCTTTTTATGGACCCCCTTCTCCCTCATATTTAGCATGTAAGTTTTGGAATTTTAAGACTTTCGTTCCGTTAGTTTGGCGATTATGAGACCTTTCGCCTAATTTCTTTGTCAATATTATGACCTTTCATGCCATTTAGGTGTCGATTTATTCCTGGCAAGCGATAGCGAGCCTGTAATCTTAGAAGAAACCAGCCTTCGGCCTGGACATTTCTCTACCGAAAAATGTACAAATCTATCTTGAAGGGTGGTCTAGAGGGTGTTTAAGCTTGATGGAGGTCTTGAAAAGACACTCAAAAATATATTAATAAATAAATATATACACCAAAACACAAGCACTACCCCCTTAACCCCTTCGACCCCAGGGACGCACGTTATGCGTCGCCTATGTATGTAACCCACAGTACCAGCGATGCAGTAGTTGCTTCCGCCTTAATTACTCTTGTCCTATGGCACCTAGAGGGTTCATATTTGTATGGGAATTGCATTAGGATTCCACGGAACAATACCGATAGTTGGCAGCCCCCTAAGTCCAGCCGCGGTCGTGTGGGTGTGCGCTGGAGTGATTTTCCAGTATTTTGCCTACTCATCACCCCATGTTAATTTTGACTTCCCCCCCCCCCCCCACCCCAGGATGCCCACATGACCTAGGTGGGCGGTTTTGTTTTGTTTTTCTTAATTACTAACCCATCCCATGTGTTTTAAGGAAAAATCAAAATTGACAAGTGGCTGGTCCTGGAGTGTACGTTTTTATTAAATCGCTTGGGGTCCAGGGGGTTAAAGATTCTACCGTTGCTTATATCATTGCATTCATTATCTCTTGTACTCTATCACTGAAGCCACAATAAAACCCCTTGTTGCTTGCAGATGGCTAGCAATTTGTTCTTCACCATTCCGCACGACGTGGCCTCTCTCTTCCACGCCCGAGACTCCAGCTTCGGAAAGAACTACTACATGTATCAACTGGAACACCGCGGGGGGTCGTACGATTTCCAGGCAATGTTCTACAACACTACTCTTGGCAAGGATTGTAAGTTGCACACATTCCTATTTAGCATGTGAACTACACTCACTTTAATATATACTGTATATAGAGAATGACTGCGTACATCTGGAAATGAACAAATGTTTACCTATAGCACATTATTGGGATGAGACGGTGAAGAGCAGAGGCGAAGCAGCTTCAGAGATGGAGTTGCTTGGAGCCGTAAATGGGTGCTTCGCATGTCTCACTCCCTAGACTGGAACAAGACCTCACGGGCCTCACCGTGCTCAGCGGTAGAGTGTGCAGGCTCTCAGCCTATGCCGGAGAGGGAGTAGTTGGAATATGGAAAAAAAAAAAAAAAAAAAAAAAATTATATACAGTATACTGTATATAGCCAGTCTCCAACAGTATGCAAACATTGTTTTTGTGAGAGAGAGTGAGTGAGAGAGTGCTGCTTACTATGACAACCCATTCTTGTCATCATAAATTTAGCCTTGAAAGATTAGTCAAATTAAAATCAATATCCAGAGTAACTATTGCTAACTAGTGCCCAGATTGAATTAGGTGACCATTCCAGGGGTGAACCACGGGGCCGACATACAGTACTTGTTTGACGGCATTTATGGAGCTGCCCCCATGACCGGAGACGAGGACCTGGTGTTGCAGAAAATCTTCCTCGATCTCTGGACCAACTTTGCAGCCACTGGGTAGGCTTACAACGAGTCCTGGTGGTTATATTTCGTTTTAGCAGTTTCTTCTGGCTATAATTTGACGATTTCTTACAGTGTTGAGCGGTAGCCTACTTGAAAAGTAGATATCAGTAGACCTGATGAAGCTATCTGCGAAACGTTGTCAACAAAGTGCTCTTCCTCAGATGGTGTTTTTTATCGATTATATACAGCTTGGGAAGGATCTGTGGGAGATGTTGTTCCCGAGGCTGTCTGACCGAACAGCCCCAACGTCCCGAGCAAGGCCAAGGCCATAACCGAACGCCCCCACAGAACCCTCCCTGCCTACCACAAAAAAGCCTGGATGACCAAAGCCGATCACAGGCGGGGAGCTGAGGAGGGTGCGGAAACGCCCGGGATACCGAAGCCCCACCCAAGGCCCTGTGCTCCTCAGCAATTATGAAGGGAAAGCTGAGGGGCAAAGGAAAAATGTTACGCTTTGGCTCCCAATCTGCCAACCTCGAGAGTTGGCATTAGGGAGGTCAATCCACGGAAGAGATGTTGCCACTTGAGATCTAGATAATATATAAGTAAAAGGAACAGTTAGAGTAAGCTATGGGCATGGCAGTGGGGCTCAAGTGGGTGTAATTTTAAGCTTGAAATAGGTCTAGGGAACAAACCAACAATCTTCCCTTAAGTTAGATCAAGTGCATAATGTACTGTACCCTGTTCCAAGCAAGTAGGCCAAAACTCTTGACTATTAATCTCTATAACTCCAGAATGACGAGTGTAATCGAGAACATGGGTGAGAAACTTTACAGCCGATTTGCTCCAGCCCTTTTTGAGTTACTGAGGTTAGACTTCACGATATCTGGCCTGATATTTGGAACAGGGTATAGCTATGAAATCAATGTTGTGCATGAATATAAAAATGTATATGTACAATCGAGGTTAATAAGTGTTGTCAGATATTTCACAAAGTTTCGGACACTGACTAATACTCTGAGGGATAAGCACTTTTCCCAGTAACTATAAAGATACCAATAACACTTGTTGAGCGAAAACCACTGGAATCTATGACAACACTTAATACCCCCGATCATACCTACATAATAGAAATTGCTAAATATATAATATGCTTGCTTTTGAATGCAGGTAAATAAATACATTACGTCAAAACAGACACTAGATAATTATGTTGTAAGTATAATTTGTTTTGTTTTTGTATGTTCATTGTTTTGTGGTGTGTTGTGTTGTCCCTATTCGGGCTCTGTCTCGAGTTAGCCACCCTCAGAAAAAAAGGAAAAAATGGGGAATGGGCCTGAGTACATACATGCATACATACAAGTACAGCTCTAATTTGTTTGCCCTCCTTGCCCCCCCCAGGAACCCCACCCCAGACCTGTCCCTGGGGTTCAAGTGGTCCCCCGCCTCTGTGACCAACCTCCACTACCTCAGCCTAACCCCAGCACCAGTCATGAAGGATGACCCCAGGACCAAGGTAATATATACACCTTATATATATATATATATATATATATATAGAGAGAGAGAGAGAGAGAGAGAGACTGAGAGACTGACTGACTGTAAGAGTACTCTTTTGTTTAAATCTATTGTATCTTCTTCATATTTTCAAATATTTGTATTTATTATATTGTACCTATTCATTGTCGATAGTATCAACTGCTTGCTTTTGCGATTTCCTTAGTTTATTTGTACAATAAATGTAGGTTATTGGTAGGGTAGTAATTGTTAAAGGTCACTTGAAGCATGCTATGCTTACAGGTACCTACCCGATAACACTATCGTTAGTGATAGCCATTTGTATTTTTTACTATTGTTAATGTCTTGTCAAGTTGCAAATTTGATTTTAATAGAACATTTTGACACTAATTGTAGTTTCTTTATTCATGCAGAGTTTAGTAAAAATTTACCAGAACGTCCCCTACTTCCCAAATTGACTAATTCCTTGAACGTGACGATAGTGCGTTGTTATGTGGGCGATTAGTTTGCTTGGGAAACAGATTAACTTGCTCATGTAGTAATGTACACCCTATGTGGTGGATTGTGTTCTTTTATTTATAAATTATTATTTTGCTTAAGCGTTGTTTCCACATAGCGATTTTGATTAGTTGTTTGTCTTTTTACTGTGTTCGTATAAGTTTTGGTTTGTTTATTTTGCAAGTTTTACATTATAACATCTATTTCAATACTGTAGAAAATCTAATACAATGGCTACTGTGGCGTTTATTTGATTCTGCTTGCTTTCCAAACAAGGTTAATAGATCAAATTCTCCTGAGTTTAAGAATGTTGCTTTAGTTTTGTGTGCTTGATTGGCATCACTGACTCGGTGCAGTTGTCCTCGATTATAAGGAAGTTTGATGTGGTGTTGCATGGATTATGGATAAACAATGGAGAAAATTGGTCACTTGCGAGTTTCAGGTTATAAGGAAGTTGGAGCCATAAACATCGATATTAAACAGAAATACAATAATAATGTAGGTTTATAATGGATAAACCCACTCACTCCCGGTATATTTGGGAGAGTCGGGCACCGTAACCACTCGGCCATTAGCGGACACCTATCATTAGATCCCCTAACACTAAAATCTGTGGTGATGAGCCATACCTATAGCTTACTCTGACTATTCCTTTACTTGTATATTTTTAGATCACAAATGACGGCATCTCTTCCGTGGATTGGCCTCCCTACTGCCAACCTAGAGGTTGGCAGACTGGGAGCCAAAGTGTCACATTTTTCCTTTGCCTCTCAACTTTCCCTTCATAATTATTGAGGGGCACAGGGCCTAGGGTGGGGCTTCAGCCTCGCATTTCCGCACCCTTCTCAGCTCCTCGCCTGGGAGCAGCTTCGATCACCTGGGCTTTCTTAGTGGTAAGCAGGGAGGGTTTTGTGGGGGCACTCAGTTATGGCTTTGGCCTTCCTCGGGACCTTGGGGCTGTTCGGTCGGACAGCCTGGGGAACACCAAAATGGGGCTAAACAAAAGGGAGAAGGGGGCAGAAATACCAGCCCATCCCCCCTTAAGAATACCACTCTAAGGCATCCAGGGGTGCCATCCCTATACAGCTTTATTAAGCACAGTATTTACCCCTTCTGTACCGGCAACGTCTTTCTTGTGTTATTCTGGCTACCACTAATCGATTTTAGTCGTTTTAGGAAGGATCTCTAGCAATTATAAGGCTCTGAAATATCTCAATCAACCCTTTTAGCTACCGCAGATCTTCCTAAGCTGCAAACAAATTCGTCTAAATATAGCTAGAATAACATTTTAGACATTTTAATATTTTAGTACAGAAATAGGCCTGCAAAACAAACTGTTACTAGGCAGACCTTGCCAGTAGTATATGTAGTGTGTGTCTCTTTCGGCAATTGAAATGTTTATAATATGATACATCACTACACTTATTAGGCACTCAACCTTCACACACAACACAGAGGGTCCTTCTTCCACTGTGTTTGCCTACAGCACAGCATATACACACACACACACACACACACACACACACACACACACACACACACACATAATTATCACATTGCCAGACACCAACCTTCACTGCAGCAATACCACCAGTCACCCTCCGCTTATATGTATACGCATTAAGGGGAGGCGGACCAAGGCCACCTAGAATGCTCTCGGTGGCCTCGGGCAGACCGTGTTTCTGGACCCCCTTCTCCCTAATGTTTAGCCCCACTAGTTTTGAGATTATGAGACGTTCGGCCCATTAGTTTGGCGATTTTAACACCTTTCGCCCCATTTCGTCGTCAAAATTTAGACCTTTCGTGCTATTTAGGTGTCGATTTTTTCCCTGGCGAACGAGAGTGAGCCTGTAATGTTGGAAGCACCGGCCATCGGCCGGGAAATTTTTCTACCGAAAAATGTACAAATTAATCTAGAAGGGGGATTTAAAGGATGTTTTTTTTTAATTTGATGGAGGTCTACTGTAGGGTGGAAACTAGAAAAATAACGAATACATGCAAAAATCGCCCAAAAAGTGAACCATCTCCCCTTAAGAGCTTCTCCACTCTTCAGATCAACAAACTCATAGATGATTCTTCTTTTCATTGATCTTTTATTGTAGTTGCCCCTCTAAAATATACAGTAGTACCCGGGCTGTAGCTTGTTCGCTGTAAGTAGGCGAGCAATCATGACCTCTATCCTCTGTTACTCAAAAAGGGCTAGAGCAAATTGGCTGTTAATCTCCACATCTATGCCTTGACTGACCCTTGCCAAATGGTAGAGATATTAGCTCGATTACTCTAGTCGTTTTTGAGTTACAGAGGTTAGAGTTCATGATTTCTCGCCTATTTACAGCGAATAAACTATAGTCATAAATCCGTTGATAGAAATTAAGATTGTGTTGCTCTTTCCATTCACATATGCATAGCCTACGTGAGTTGCAGTTGGGATGTGTGTACATGCTTAGATTGATATGCAGGAATCGAAGTTGCATAATAAATCGTAGGCAGTGTCCACCATTCTTTAACTGCCTTTGTGGTGTAATGCATAAGGTGTTGATATTCGGTGTGAGCGTCCTGGGTTCGAATCCACGGAATGCCACATGTGTTTGTAATATTTCATTAATCGATTTTAGGAGTAGAGTTGGTTGTTGGATAGAACATAATAATCTATATACCGGTATATATATATATATAATTATAAATATACAGTATATACAGTATATATATATATATTTTTTTTTTTTATTTTTTTTTTCAGATAAGAGACTTCCATTTGGACCTGCCCACAACACAGAACAAATTGCTGTTCCCTGAAAAATTCCAGTTCCATGATACCTCCAGCCAAGGACACTGCCACGCCTAGCTAGAGGAACCTCAGTCTGGCGAAACCACCACCATCTACAGTACATACATACATACATACATACATACATACATACATACATACATACATATATTGGTTTAAGGGGACATGGGTCGTTTTTCTGGCCCCCCTTTTCCTCATTACTTTTCAGATTGTAAGACGTTTGGCCCATTAGCTTGGCGATTTTAAAACCTTTCACCCCATTTCTTTGTCAATAATAAGATTTTTTGTGTCATTTAGGTGTCAATTTTTTCCTGGCGAGCGATAGCGAGCCTGTACTTTAAGAGGAACCGACCTTCGGCCGAGACATTTTTCTATCGAAAAATGTACAAATGTATCCTGAAAGAGGGTCTTGGGCGGGTGTTTTTTTTAAGCTTGATGGAAGACTACGGAGGAAACTAAAAAAAAAAAAAAAAAAAATAATAATAATAATAAAAGGACACTGCCACGCCTAGACCAATAAAAGGACACTGCCACGCCTAGACCAATCTCACAGTCTGACGGAACCACCATCTATAGTCCGAAAAGTCTTGATAGTCACAAAGAAATGGAGCGAAAGGTCTTAAGGGGAGGCAGACCGTTTTTCTGGTCCCCTCTTCTCCCTAATGTTAAGCTCCACTAGTTTTGAGATTATAAGACGTTCGGCCCATTAGTTTGGCGATTTTAGCACCTTTCGCCCCATTTCGTTGTTAATTTTAAGACCTTTCGTGCCATTTAGGTGTCGATATTTTCCTGGCGAGCAATAGCGACCCTGCAATTTTAAGAGGAACCGGCCTTCGACCGGGACATATTTCTACCGAAAAATGTACAAATTTATCTTGAAGGGTGTGTTTTTCTAACTTGATGGAGGTCTAGGGAGGAAACTAAATGGGACGAAAGGTATGAAAATCGCCAAACTAATGGAAGGAACGTCTTAAAATCTCAAAACTAATATGCTAAACCCGAGGGAGAAGGAGGTCCATAAAAAGCGAGTAGTATCCCCCTTAACCTCAATGCTTTAAGACATATATGTAGTGGAACATTTAGTATCCTCGGCAAACTCTGTATATTAGAATCCTATTTCATATATTCAATTACGTTTCTGGCTTTCCTGTCAAACTAAATATATACTGATTACATAATTATATGAATGAGTTTTATTTATTGTTACTACTCTTTACTCTCCCAGCTATTATGTGTGAATATTTTTGTATAAACTGTCGATAATGATAGTCACTATAACCCTTCTTGTATTATTACGCATTGCTACATCATATTCTAACTATTATTTGATTATTATATATATATATATTTTTTTTTTTCATTTATTTGGGGGGGGGGGGAGTGGGGGGTGGAGAGGCGTCATGTAGTAGGTAGGTACAGACTCCCGCTGAACGAGGACTCTGGCACGTAGTATATTCAATGTACATGTCTGAATCACCCTCACTCCACCACCAGCACACATAATACTTAGTGTTGCCAATTTAGCTACTTTTCCGCTACATCTTGAGGTGTTTACTTCGACCTAGAGGCAAATTCTTACATCGAGCGACGTGAATTCTAGCGATGTTCCGATGATTTGGGCCATTTTTAGAGCGATATGCTATAGTTTATTCGCTGTATCCGTGGCATTATTCTAGCGATCTTCTGGGTATTCGCTGTATCCGTGGCATTATTCTAGCGATCTTCTGGGTATTTGTGCCATTTTAGAGTGATATTCTTGAGATCATAGCATTATTCTAGCTGACTTGATGTGGTAACCCTTGCAGCTCCCGGGGTCTCACCAGCACTCCAGTAGTCACCGCTCAAAATAGTTATTGCAAGTTAAGCCACAAACGAGAGAGGACGTTGGTGAGAATTTCTCCTGCCTCTTTACTCTCCCCGTGGGCATCCAGTGTCTTTCTTCAGTTCTTGGACATTTTGAAGCGCCCAGAAGCCCCCCCCCCCCCCCCCAGAACATACATACCCAACACGTCGCTACAGGAGAATAAGTGGGTATCTAATTGCAGCTTTGATTATCCCTTCCAGTAACTTATAACAGCTTGTCGATTGTTTGTAGTTATGTCGTTGGTATGACGCCGGTTGCCCCCTAGTAATTATCTCAATAACTAACATCTTAACCCATACAGTACCGGCGACGTTTTTTTTTTTTTTTTTTTTTTGGCAACTATTAAACGATTTTATTCAGATTAGGAAAGATCTCTAGCAGTAAAAAGGCTTCAAACTATCCCAACAACCCCTTTTGGCTACCACAGACCTTTCCTAAGTTGCATACTATCATCTCAATACAGCTAGAGTATAATATAACACACATCGCTGGTACTCTAAGGGTTAAGACAGTCCTAAAACCCAGCTTTTTGTTTTGACACCCTACTGAATATCGAATATATATATATATATATATATATCCCTTCTCCATTCCTCCACCTACTTCCCTTTCAGATAAAGTACATGTTCGGGCTACCTCTCTTCCTTCCCTCCACTTCATTCTCGGTCTACCTCTCATTTTATCCCTCCATTTCATTCTTGTCTACCTCTCCTTCCATTCACCTCATTTGTCTTTATATCTCCCTTCTTTCACCTCATTCTTGGTCTACCTCTCCCCTTCCTTCCTTCCCTCCACCTCATTCTCGGTCTATCTCTCCCCTACTTCCTTCCCTCCACCTCATTCTCGGTCTACCTCTCCCCTTCCTTCCTTCCCTCCACCTCATTCTCGGTCAATCTCTCCCCTCCTTCCTTCCCTCCACCTCATTCTCGGTCTACCTCTCCCCTACTTCCTTCCCTCCACCTCATTCTCGGTCTACCTCTCCCCTCCTTCTTTCCCTCCACCTCATTCTCGGTCTACCTCTCCCCTCCTTCCTTCCCTCCACCTCATTCTTGGTCTACCTCTCCCCTCCTTCCTTCCCTCCACCTCATTCTCGGTCTACCCCTCCCCTCCTTCCTTCCCTCCACCTCATTCTCGGTCTATCTCTCCCCTCCTTTCTTCCCTCCACCTCATTCTCGGTCTACCTCTCCCCTCCTTCCTTCCTTCCACCTCATTCTCGGTCTACCTCTCCCCTCCTTCCCTCCCTCCACCTCATTCTCGGTCTACCTCTCCCCTCCTTCCTTCCCTCCATCTCATTCTCTGTCTACCTCTCCCCTCCTTCCTTCCTTCCACCTCATTCTTGGTCTACCTCTCCCCTCCTTCCTTCCCTCCACCTCATTCTCGGTCTATCTCTCCCCTCCTTCCCTCCCTCCACCTCATTCTTGGTCTACCTCTCCCCTCCTTCCTTCCCTCCACCTCATTCTCGGTCTACCTCTCCCCTCCTTCCTTCCCTCCACCTCATTCTCGGTTTACCTCTATCCTTCCTTCCTTCCCTCCACCTCATTCTCGGTCTACCTCTCCCCTTCTTCCCTCCCTCCATCTCATTTTCGGTCTACCTCTATCCTTCCTTCCTTCCCTCCACCTCATTCTCAGTCTACCTCTCCCCTTCCTTCCTTCCCTCCACCTCATTCTCGGTCTACCTCTCCCCTTCTTCCCTCCCTCCACCTCATTCTCGGTCTACCTCTCCCCTCCTTTCTTCCCTCCACCTCATTCTCGGTCTATCTCTCCCCTCCTTCCTTCCCTCCACCTCATTCTCGGTCCACCTCTCCCCTCCTTCCCTCCACCTCATTCTCGGTCTACCTCTCCCCTCCTTCCTTCCACCTCATTCTCGGTCTGCCTCTCCCCTCCTTCCTTCCCTCCACCTCATTCTCAGTCTACCTCTCCCCTCCTTCCCTTCACCTCATTCTCGGTCTACCTCTCCCCTCCTTCCTTCCACCTCATTCTCGGTTGGCCTCTCCCCCTACCTTCTCGGAAGTTCAGGCTGTAAGGAAGTTGGAGCCGGAACATCGATATTTATTTAGCTACAATACGAAATATATGGTAGTGTGTGAAGATCTAATGTTGTGCCCTTCATTTTGTTGGTCTATTAATGAATTTATTTCTTTATTTCTTAGTTTCCTCGCTAGACCTCCATCAAGCTTAGAAAAACACCCGTAGACCCCCCCCCCCCCCCCTTCAAAATAGAATTGTACATTTTTCGGTAGAAAATGGCTGGCCAAAGGCCGGTTCCTCTTATAATTTCAGGCTCGCTTTCGCTCGCCAGGAAATAATCGACACCTAAATGGCACGAAAGGTCATAAAATTGATAATGAAATGGGGAAAAAGGTGTTAAAATCATCAAACTAATGGGCCGAACGTCTTGTAAACTCAAAACAAATGGGGCTTAACACGAGAGAATAAAGGGGACCAGCAAAACGACCCATCTCCCCTTAACCCCTTCGCCACCCCTAACGTAGTTGTCATCAGGGGTGTAAACGACCCATCTCCCCTAAACCCCTTCGCCACCCCTAACGTAGTTGTCATCAGGGGTGTAAACGACCCATCTCACCTTAACCCCTTCGCCACCCTTAACGTAGTTGTCATCAGGGGTGTAAACGACCCATCTCACCTTAACCCCTTCGCCACCCTTAACGTAGTTGTCATCAGGGGTGTAAAAAGTACCTAATGATTTTACTTAAGTCCAAGTAAAAGAGTATGTACTGAAAAAGTTACTGAAGTAAAAGTAAAAGTTCCCAACTAGAAATGTACTTAATTTAAATTAATTATTTAAGTACACTACCAAAAGTAAAAAGTAATATCCCAATCTATTACTGTATATATATATATATATATATATATATATATATATATATGTGTGTGTGTGTGTGTGTGTGTGTGAACATGAACGAAAACTAATAGTTAACTTTTACAGGAACCTTGACTTTGTGTTGCCCCTCTTGTTATCTTACAATCACACACTTGGTATAATGTAAAACTTGCAAGATAAACGGACGAGTCTATATAACCAGTGCTAGTTATAACCAGTGTTATCTATATAACCAGTGCTAGTTATAACCAGTGTTATCTATAACATGCTGAAGACAAAATAGAACCAAGCACAGACAAAACAAATCATTATGCATATCTAAGTGAAGAGCTGCTGATTATATGACATCGAGAAAGTGCTTTTATTCGGGATAATAATTTCTCCTTAGAATATATTCAACTCGGTAAAAGCTGCAACTAAGCTTAGGTTCAATTAGTTCAAGACCATAACAAGGCTAAGGCCTTTGATATTGATATTGATATTGATTTGGTATTGATAAATACGCTCACTGACAGATCCCAAGGTTAAGGCCTTTGATATTGATATTGATATTGATTTGGTATTGATAAATACGCTCAATGTAATGTATATTGATAAATACGCTCAATGTAATGAAAAAAAAAAAAATCATTACATTGAGCGTATTTATCAATACCAAATCAATATCAATATCAAAGGCCTTAACCTTGGGATCTTAAACAGGGTTCATTATGATTATGATGGATTAAGGGGGGTGACCTGCTTTTTGTCACTCCTTTTCTCTGGCTTGTATTCATTCAGCCCCATTTAACCTACTGCTTTAAGATGTTTATCCCCATTCAGGCGTCGATTTATTCCTGGCGAGCGATAGCGAGCCAACATTGTATGGAGAAATCCGGCTTCGCCGGAGACATTTTTCGATCGAAAAATGTACAAAATTTATCCTGCTGTCAAATTTATTTTAACAAATATGCTGGCTCGCTACCGCTCGCCAGGAAAAAATCGACACCTGGTTGGGGATAAACGTCTTAAAACAGTAGGGTGAATGGGGCCGAATGAATACAAGCCAGAGAGAGAGAGAAGAGTAGACAACACAAGCAGGTCACCCCCCTTAAACAAGTGAGATTAGGTATAAGGTTTGGGAAATGAAAATATGACAAGTTAGATGATATCAGGCTAGAATATATTGTAGTTAAGCCGGTATCACACGAGAGCTTGTATAGTCAACATTCCATGATCAACATTTTTCTGGCAACATTTCTGGAGTATTTTGCACTGGTATCGGGAACTAGACTGATGATGGAGGAATTTTAAGTGACAGAAATATTGTAAATGTTGATCTCATAAGCTGCCAGACCAGTGTTGAGGATAAATGTTGAGGGAAAAAGTTCTCGTGTGATACCGGCTTTAGTAAATAACCTATTAAATAATATTACACTATGTGCAGGTAGCTCTGTACGAGGGACTTTGTACAGGCATATATTTATTTATACTCCGGGATTTCCATAAATTTAGTTTTACTCTCGATGGTTTGCTCATGTGTTCGTTATATAATTTCAACTCTATTTCTTCAGATCGTGAGGAGTGGTTATTTCAAAGCCATAGTTTGGATTCATTTTTTTGATGGAATAGCATAATTTATAATATCATATATTTATATAATCTTCATTTTATCAACGACGGACAATACATTTATTCGTTGAAGGATTATTCTAAATTGTTAATGCTAGTTTAACAATTCTGGTTAGCTTCGTTACATGAAATTCAAAAATTTATTATCGTTCAAATAAATATAGATGAGGGTCTAGTAAAATTATCTACTTTTTAAAAAGTAGATACTGAAAAAATATACTTAAGTACTGTACTTGAGTAAATGTACTTGATTACCCTTACACCCCTGGTTGTCATCATAGTCTGGATGCCAATAGACGATTGTCTTTAATATACAATCTACCTCTACGACTCCAATGGGTAAATGCGATCTCCATAAACCCTGTTAACCCGTTGAGTACGGTCGCGCTAATAAGTCTTGTCCCAGCTGTCCTTATGTTTGGCTTGCTCTGTGCTGAATTCATGTCTGTCAGATGTTGAATAGGGTCGGTAAGTGTAGGAACATGTTTGTATATTTCACTGGATATGAAGAAATGAAGCTTAGATATTGCTGATACCAATTATTGATCAAAACATACTTGCTGCCGAGCCATGACTTATTAGCGCGACTGTACCAGCGACGACGTGCCTTACATTTAATGCTAGCTATATTTAGACAGTTTTATGAAGCTTAGGAAGGATCTGTGGTAGGTAAAACGGTTAATTGAGATAGACTGTAGCCTATTATTGGGTAGAGGTCCTTCCCAACCTGAATAAAATCGTCTAATAGTTGCTAGAATATGGTGAAAAGGACGTCGCTGGTATTTAAAGGGTTAAGGGGAGATTTCCACTTGAGAGATTTTTTTCTTCACCCCTTTCTCTCATGTTTAGCCCCATTGCTTTTGAGATTTTAAGAAGTTCGCCCCATTAGTTTGGCGATTTTAAGAACTTTTACCCCATTTATGTAACTTTTAAGACCTTTCGTCCCATTTAGGTGTCGATTTTTTCCTGGCGAGCGATGGCAAGCCTGTAATTTAAGAGGAACCGGCCTTCGGCCGGGAAATTTTTCTACCGAAAAATGTACAAATTTATCTTGAAAGGGGGTCATGGGGGGTGTAATTTCAAGCTTGATGGAAGTCTAGGAAACACACTAAAAACCTCCCCTTAACCCCTTCAGTACCAGTGACATCCTTTTAATTATATTCTGGCAATGATTAGACGATAGTATTCAGCTTAACCCTTTGAGTACCAGCGACGATTGTTATGTTTTAGTCTAGCTATATTTTGAAGATAGTATGCAGCTTAGGAAGGATCTGTGGTAGGTATGAAGGGTGGGTTGAGACATTACTGAAGCCTTATTATGACTATAGGTCCTTCCTAAGCTGAATAAAATCGTCTAATAGTTGCCAGAATCTGAAAAAAAAAAAAAAAAAAAAAAAATGACGCCCCTGGTACTGAATGGGGTATATAAGGTGTTTGAACTTAGGGTATCATATTAGGGGAACTTATTAGAATTTATCTTGAAAGGGGGTTTAGGTGGTATTTCACTTTTTGGGCGATTTTTGCATGTATTCATTATTTTTCTAGTTTCCTCCCTAGACCTCCATCAAATTAAAAAAAACACATCCATTAGATCCTCCTTCTAGATTAATTTGTACATTATTCGGTAGAAAAATTTCCCGGCCGAAGGCCGGTTCTTCCAACATTACAGGCTCACTATCGTTCGCCAGGGAAAAAATCGACACCTAAATAGCACGAAAGGTCTAAATATTGATGAAGAAATGGGGCGAAAGGTCTTAAAATCGACTAACTAATGGGTCAAACCTTTTAACATCTGAAAACTAATGGGGCTAAACATGAGGGAAAAAGTGGTCCAGAAAACCGGCCCATCCCCCCAAATAATCTGCTCTACATAACTAACTTTGGCCGTTTTTCTACTTGTCCTTCCCTCTGGCCCTGGTCGACTTGTTATCGTGTTGTAGGAGTGTTCGGGGCTATCATCACACTACTAGACCTACTCGAGTATCTTCATCTTATCTTAGTGTACCGATATCTTGAGTGTTCATACTGTATATATATATATATATATATATATATATATGTTGGTAAAGCCAGGTAATACATTTTCTTTAATACATACGAGGTTGAAAGAAATGGCAATTTCTGCGTTGGAAATTTTATTATTCAAAGTTTCCAGGTCTGATGAGTTTTCGCTGGGTGGCAGGAAGTAGATGAAGGAGATGAGCAAAATTCATGGTGGTACAGGGTTACATTAAAGTACATGAAGATACAGGATATACGACGCGTTTCACTGGACAACCAGCATTATCAAGTAAGGAAGGAATGATATAAAAGGTAAACAGGAAGGGTATATATAGAGGGTGGAGGATCAGAGGAGGCGAAAAACAGGGGGCAAAAGTCTGCTATTGGTGGAGGGGTATTCTAGGAGAGAAAAAGGGGGAACCGCTTCACGCATGCGCACTGGATGCGGGATGGTGGTCGGTAGGTGGGGTCGAAGCTGATTGGCTGCGTGTCGAGGGGCGTGGCCTAAGTTGTGTGGCGCCTGCGGAAGACGAAGCTGAAGGAGGTAGCGCGGGGGGCTGCGTCAAGGGCACCGGGGGGCGAGGAGGGGTGTTAGGTCCTGTAGGGTAGTGCCTTTTGGCAGAAGGAAGGATCTGAAGGTCCAGAGTTTGGTTGTTGATGTTGGGATGTAAGGCTTGGATATATAAAGCTTCGAGTATAGGTAATCTCCTTGGGTCACTTTCTTTATCGAGTATGGTGGTGTGTTTCTCTAACTCGTTGCGTGTGAGGTGAGGGTGGTTAGGGGTGAGATAGTGGTCTTTGATGGCTCCAGCCTGAAGGTGAAGAGTTAACCGACGTGAAAGACGAGTCTGCGTCATACCAATATAGGAATGAGGTCCACAGTCCTCATAATTACAGGTATGTTGGTAAATGACGTGACCGTCGGTCATCGGGCTCTTTATCTTGGTGGAGGCTGGTTTGTTGCGGAGAACGAGGTTGGAGGTCTTGGGGGATTTGTAATAAATTATTAATTTGATTTTGTTTTCCGGGTTGGTTGGGTGGACATGCTTGGAGATTATTTCTTTTAAGACGGCCTCGTCATGTTTGTGTTCAGAGGACATGTAATTGCGGTAGAAGATCTTAATTTCATTGGGGGGGTCAATGTTGGGAGGGCTTTGGGTGTACCATTTTTCAAGATGGTGGTTGATGGTGCTGGAGATGTCGGAGTTGGAGTATCCGTTATTTACTAAAACTTGGGATAGTCTTTCTAGTTCCTGGTGGGTGTCGGCCCAGGTAGAGCAGTGCGTGAGGGCTCTCCTAACATAGGCGGAGATGGAGGATAGAAGATAACGGCGGGGGCATTCACTATCGCCGTTGAGGCATTGTCCTGTGTTAGTTGGTTTAATGTAGACGGTGGTTTTGAACCCATGGTCGTTCAGAGCTACGAGGATGTCGAGGAAGGGGAGTTGTCCATTGTTAGATTTTTCAAAGGTGAAGTTAAGTCCGGAGGAGGTCATGAAGCGACGCTGGAGTTCCTGTAGTTCGTGGAGGTCCTTGATTTGCACGAAGATGTCATCCACGTATCTACAGTAGACGGCGGGTCGTTGGGCAGCTAGGAGCTCTTCCTCGATGGTACCCATGAAAAAGTTCGCAAAAAGAACTCCTAAGGGGCTGCCCATCGCCACACCGTCTATCTGCTTGTACATGTTGCCCCGGGGGCAAAGGAAGGGGGCCTCCTTGGTACATAGCTCCAGTAGTGTTTTCAGGGCCTTCTCCGGGATGTCCAGTGTAGGTGTATCAGGGCAATGATAAATTCGACGTAGAATCATGTCAATGGTCCTATCCACTGGCACGTTGGTGAACAGGCTTTCTACGTCGAGAGAGGCGATTGTGTGGTTGTTGTTACAGGGGGCGTCTCGTAAAATTTCCAAGAAATCGAGACCTCCAACTTTCAATTTCCAAGACCTCCAACCTCGTTCTCCGCAACAAACCAGCCTCCACCAAGATAAAGAGCCCGATGACCGACGGTCACGTCATTTACCAACATACCTGTAATTATGAGGACTGTGGACCTCATTCCTATATTGGTATGACGCAGACTCGTCTTTCACGTCGGTTAACTCTTCACCTTCAGGCTGGAGCCATCAAAGACCACTATCTCACCCCTAACCACCCTCACCTCACACGCAACGAGTTAGAGAAACACACCACCATACTCGATAGAGAAAGTGACCCAAGGAGATTACCTATACTCGAAGCTTTATATATCCAAGCCTTACATCCCAACATCAACAACCAAACTCTGGACCTTCAGATCCTTCCTTCTGCCAAAAGGCACTACCCTACAGGACCTAACACCCCTCCTCGCTCCCCGGTGCCCTTGACGCAGCCCCCCCGCGCTACCTCCTTCAGCTTCGTCTTCCGCAGGCGCCACACAACTTAGGCCACGCCCCTCGACACACAGCCAATCAGCTTCGACCCCACCTACCGACCACCATCCCGCATCCAGTGCGCATGCGTGAAGCGGTTCCCCCTTTTTCTCTCCTAGAATACCCCTCCACCAATAGCAGACTTTTGCCCCCTGTTTTTCGCCTCCTCTGATCCTCCACCCTCTATATATACCCTTCCTGTTTACCTTTTATATCATTCCTTCCTTACTTGATAATGCTGGTTGTCCAGTGAAACGCGTCGTATATCCTGTATCTTCATGTACTTTAATGTAACCCTGTACCACCATGAATTTTGCTCATCTCCTTCATCTACTTCCTGCCACCCAGCGAAAACTCATCAGAGACCTGGAAACTTTGAATAATAAAATTTCCAATGCAGAAATTGCCATTTCTTTCAACCTCGTATGTATTAAAGAAAAAAAAAAAAATATATATATATATATATATATATATATATATATATATATATATATATCTAACTATTTTTATTATATACATATATATATATATATATATATATATATATATATATATATATATATATATATATATAATTATATATACTGATTGCATAGCACTTAGCGCATTCTGAAAATACCCCAGTCAAGTGGGAAAATACATGAGGAATGGATGAGTTACAGATAAGATGTGTGATAACAATATGTTGTTTCGATACTTTAACGAGGGGGGGGAGGTCGTTTTTTCTGGACCCCCTTCTCCCTCATGCTTAGCCCCTTTAGTTTTCAGATTGTAAGGCGTTCAGCCCATTAGTTTGGCGATTTTAAGACCTTTCACCCCTTTTTACTAGTCAATATTAAGACTTTTCGTGTCATTTAGGTGTCGATTTTGTTCCTGGCGACCGATAGCGAGCCTGTAATTTAGGAGGATCCGGGTACCGAAAAATGTACAAATATATCTTGAAGGGGGATCCTGGTGTTGCATGTTTTACTTTGGTCGAGATCTAGGGAGGAAACTAGAAAAATTATAAATATATAAAAAAAAAAAAAAAAAAAAAAAAAATCGCCCAAAAAGTGAACCATCCCCTTTTATGACGGTTACCCAATAGTGACCTTCGACGAAATTAATATAGCTTTTAGTCTTATCTGGCATCGAACGCCCTTGTCCTACCTGGCATTGAACGGGGATTCGAACCCTTCACACTCCTCTTAGCGCTCCGCCTGCACACACGTACCGTACATCATCGCTTGTCCGGACTCCAATCTATTTCACATCACTCTCGGTGAGTTAGTTATAGGTAACGCCATCGAACTTGACAATAATCCTGACCCCTTAACCCTTTCAAGCTCCATTACGCGTTTCTGTTCTGTTTTCTGGCTACTATTAGACGATTTTATTCAGATTAGTAACAGTAAATGGAAGTCAAAGGGTTGATTGAGATAGTATTTGCCCTTTTAATACCCACAGATCCTTCCTAAGCTGCATAAAACCGTCTAACGATAGCCAAAATAAACTGCTAAAACGCTTCAAGGGGTTAACTGCTCATAACTCGAAATGAATGAAAGCCATCGGGCTGACATTTCTATCATTTGGGAAGAGTCTGCCAGGAAATAAGTGTGGATATTTACAGCCAGAAATCAATCTAGCTGACATTTCTATCCTTTGGGAAGAGTCTACCAGGAAATAGGTGTGGATATTTACAGCCAGAAATCAATCTAGCTGACATTTCTATCCTTTGGGAAGAGTCTACCAGGAAATAGGTGTGGATATTTACAGCCAGAAATCAATCTAGCTGACATTTCTATCCTTTGGGAAGAGTCTACCAGGAAATAGGTGTGGATATTTACAGCCAGAAATCAATCTAGCTGATATTTCTATCCTTTGGGAAGAGTCTACCAGGAAATAGGTGTGGATATTTACAGCCAGAAATCAATCTAGCTGATATTTATATCCTTTGGGAAGAGTCTACCAGGAAATAGGTGTGGATGTTTACAGCCAGTTTGCTCCAGGCCCTTTTGAGTTATGAGAAGTTAAGGGGTCAAGATTATTGTCAAGATTAGTGTCAAGTTCGTAGTTAGTTAGTTCGTAGTTAGTTAGTTCGTAGTTAGTTAGTTCGTAGTTAGTTAGTTCGTAGTTAGTTAGTTTGTAGTTAGTTAGTTCGTAGTTAGTTAGTTTGTAGTTAGTTAGTTCGTAGTTAGTTAGTTTGTAGTTAGTTAGTTCGTAGTTAGTTAGTTTGTAGTTAGTTAGTTCGTAGTTAGTTAGTTTGTAGTTAGTTAGTTCGTAGTTAGTTAGTTTGTAGTTAGTTAGTTCGTAGTTAGTTAGTTTGTAGTTAGTTAGTTCGTAGTTAGTTAGTTTGTAGTTAGTTAGTTCGTAGTTAGTTAGTTTGTAGTTAGTTAGTTCGTAGTTAGTTAGTTTGTAGTTAGTTAGTTCGTAGTTAGTTAGTTTGTAGTTAGTTAGTTCGTAGTTAGTTAGTTTGTAGTTAGTTAGTTCGTAGTTAGTTAGTTTGTAGTTAGTTAGTTCGTAGTTAGTTAGTTTGTAGTTAGTTAGTTCGTAGTTAGTTAGTTTGTAGTTAGTTAGTTCGTAGTTAGTTAGTTTGTAGTTAGTTAGTTCGTAGTTAGTTAGTTTGTAGTTAGTTAGTTCGTAGTTAGTTAGTTTGTAGTTAGTTAGTTCGTAGTTAGTTAGTTTGTAGTTAGTTAGTTCGTAGTTAGTTAGTTTGTAGTTAGTTAGTTCGTAGTTAGTTAGTTTGTAGTTAGTTAGTTCGTAGTTAGTTAGTTTGTAGTTAGTTAGTTCGTAGTTAGTTAGTTTGTAGTTAGTTAGTTCGTAGTTAGTTAGTTTGTAGTTAGTTAGTTTGTAGTTAGTTAGTTTGTAGTTAGTTAGTTCGTAGTTAGTTAGTTTGTAGTTAGTTAGTTCGTAGTTAGTTAGTTTGTAGTTAGTTAGTTCGTAGTTAGTTAGTTTGTAGTTAGTTAGTTTGTAGTTAGTTAGTTTGTAGTTAGTTAGTTCGTAGTTAGTTAGTTTGTAGTTAGTTAGTTCGTAGTTAGTTAGTTTGTAGTAGTTAGTTAGTTCGTAGTTAGTTAGTTTGTAGTTAGTTAGTTCGTAGTTAGTTAGTTTGTAGTTAGTTAGTTCGTAGTTAGTTAGTTTGTAGTTAGTTGTAGTAGTTAGTTTGTAGTTAGTTAGTTTGTAGTTAGTTAGTTCGTAGTTAGTTAGTTTGTAGTTAGTTAGTTCGTAGTTAGTTAGTTTGTAGTTAGTTAGTTCGTAGTTAGTTAGTTTGTAGTTAGTTAGTTTGTAGTTAGTTAGTTCGTAGTTAGTTAGTTTGTAGTTAGTTAGTTTGTAGTTAGTTAGTTTGTAGTTAGTTAGTTTGTAGTTAGTTAGTTTGTAGTTAGTTAGTTCGTAGTTAGTTAGTTTGTAGTTAGTTAGTTCGTAGTTAGTTAGTTTGTAGTTAGTTAGTTCGTAGTTAGTTAGTTTGTAGTTAGTTAGTTTGTAGTTAGTTAGTTTGTAGTTAGTTAGTTTGTAGTTAGTTAGTTCGTAGTTAGTTAGTTTGTAGTTAGTTAGTTTGTAGTTAGTTAGTTTGTAGTTAGTTAGTTTGTAGTTAGTTAGTTTGTAGTTAGTTAGTTCGTAGTTAGTTAGTTTGTAGTTAGTTAGTTTGTAGTTAGTTAGTTTGTAGTTAGTTAGTTTGTAGTTAGTTAGTTTGTAGTTAGTTAGTTTGTAGTTAGTTAGTTTGTAGTTAGTTAGTTGTAGATAGTTAGTTTGTAGTTAGTTAGTTTGTAGTTAGTTAGTTTGTAGTTAGTTAGTTTGTAGTTAGTTAGTTCGTAGTTAGTTAGTTTGTAGTTAGTTAGTTCGTAGTTAGTTAGTTTGTAGTTAGTTAGTTTGTAGTTAGTTAGTTTGTAGTTAGTTAGTTAGTTGTAGTTAGTTAGTTTGTAGTTAGTTAGTTTCGTAGTTAGTTAGTTTGTAGTTAGTTAGTTTGTAGTTAGTTAGTTTGTAGTTAGTTAGTTTGTAGTTAGTTAGTTTGTAGTTAGTTAGTTTGTAGTTAGTTAGTTTGTAGTTAGTTAGTTCGTAGTTAGTTAGTTTGTAGTTAGTTAGTTCGTAGTTAGTTAGTTTGTAGTTAGTTAGTTTGTAGTTAGTTAGTTCGTAGTTAGTTAGTTTGTAGTTAGTTAGTTCGTAGTTAGTTAGTTTGTAGTTAGTTAGTTAGTTTGTAGTTAGTTAGTTCGTAGTTAGTTAGTTTGTAGTTAGTTAGTTTGTAGTTAGTTAGTTCGTAGTTAGTTAGTTTGTAGTAGTTAGTTAGTTCGTAGTTAGTTAGTTTGTAGTTAGTTAGTTTGTAGTTAGTTAGTTCGTAGTTAGTTAGTTTGTAGTTAGTTAGTTTGTAGTTAGTTAGTTCGTAGTTAGTTAGTTTGTAGTTAGTTTTGTAGTTAGTTAGTTTGTAGTTAGTTAGTTTTGTAGTTAGTTAGTTTGTAGTTAGTTAGTTTGTAGTTAGTTAGTTCGTAGTTAGTTAGTTTGTAGTTAGTTAGTTTGTAGTTAGTTAGTTCGTAGTTAGTTAGTTTGTAGTTAGTTAGTTCGTAGTTAGTTAGTTTGTAGTTAGTTAGTTTGTAGTTAGTTAGTTCGTAGTTAGTTAGTTTGTAGTTAGTTAGTTCGTAGTTAGTTTTGTAGTTAGTTAGTTCGTAGTTAGTTAGTTGTAGTTAGTTAGTTCGTAGTTAGTTAGTTTGTAGTTAGTTAGTTTGTAGTTAGTTAGTTTAGTTAGTTTGTAGTTAGTTAGTTTGTAGTTAGTTAGTTTGTAGTTAGTTAGTTTGTAGTTAGTTAGTTTGTAGTTAGTTAGTTCGTAGTTAGTTAGTTTGTAGTTAGTTAGTTTGTAGTTAGTTAGTTTGTAGTTAGTTAGTTTGTAGTTAGTTAGTTTGTAGTTAGTTAGTTTGTAGTTAGTTAGTTCGTAGTTAGTTAGTTTGTAGTTAGTTAGTTCGTAGTTAGTTAGTTTGTAGTTAGTTAGTTTGTAGTTAGTTAGTTTGTAGTTAGTTAGTTTGTAGTTAGTTAGTTCGTAGTTAGTTAGTTTGTAGTTAGTTAGTTTGTAGTTAGTTAGTTCGTAGTTAGTTAGTGTAGTTAGTTAGTTAGTTAGTCGTAGTTAGTTAGTTGTAGTTAGTTAGTTGTAGTTAGTTAGTTTGTAGTTAGTTAGTTGTAGTTAGTTAGTTTGTAGTTAGTAGTTAGTTAGTTAGTTCGTAGTTAGTTAGTTTGTAGTTAGTTAGTTTGTAGTTAGTTAGTTCTATTCTATTATAATCTATATACTCAGGCCCAATCCCCACTTTTCCTATTTTTGATTTAATTTTATTTTTATTTTAGTTAGTTATTTAAGGGGATTTTAAGACCTTTTTCCCCATTTCGTTGTCAATTTTAAGACCTTTCGTGCCATTTCGGTGTCGATTTTAAGAGGAATCGGCCTTCGGCCGCGACATTTTTCTACCGAAAAATGTACACATTTATCTTGAGGGATAGTCTAGGGTATGTTTTTCTAAATTTGAGAAAGAGAGAAAAGGAGAGAAAGATAAAACAAAAAGCCGGTGACCCCCCTTAAGCGAAAGGAAATAATTATGTGAAGCCTGTGTGATATAACAAAATATTAGATTGTTTGGCTTGGGTTCGATACAGATTCCAATGGGTTTGCAGGTATTTTGGCTCACGACTCTACTTACGTTTATCCTATTTATTCACACAGATCCTTCCCAAGCTGTATAAGTTGGTCTAATGATAGCCAGAATTCCAAATGACTCTACTTGTGTTTATCCATTCCCTTTATATCCACACAGATCCTTCCCCAAGCTGCAAAAAATCCAGGGTCCGACAAGATGAGTAAGCCACAGCAGCGTCTAGTGAGCGGGCACCTTGTGGAGGGGGTGCAGGGAGACCAGTTTAAGAAGATGGCTACCTTTAACAGCGGGTTGGCCCGAGTGCTCCCCGATGGTTTCCTGTACCCCGGCACCACTCCGAAGTTCCTGGACAAAATACAGGCGATTAAGGTACAGTATGTTATATATATATATATATATATATATATATATATATATATATATATATATATTTATCTATCTATCTATCTATCTATCTATCTATCTATCTATCTATCTATCTCTCTCTCTCTCTCTCTCTCTCTCTCTCTCTCTCTCTCAAAGATCCTCAAGATCGTCAGTGAATTACACACACACACACACACACAATGGCTTCCTTAAGGGTAGCTCTACTGGTGATCTTCTTTCATATCTTACTAACTCTTGGTCATCCTCCTTTCGGATCTTCGGTGAGACCTTTTCTATTGCACTAGACATATCGAAGGCCTTCGATAAAGTCTGGCACAAATCTTTAATATCTAAACTACCCTCCTTCGGTTTCTATCCCTCCATCTTTGCCTTTGTTTCTAATTTCCTTTCCGGCCGTTCCATAGCTGCGGTTGTGGTCGGCCATCGCTCACTTCCTCATCCTATCAACTCCGGTGTTCCTCAGGGCTCTGTCCTATCTCCCATTTGCTTTCTAATTTTCATAAATTATCTTCTCAACTGTACCTCCAGTCCCATTCATTCATACGCAGACGACTCTACCTTACACTATTCAATTAGTTTTCCTGAACGCCCCAGCCAGCAATCCTTCAAAGACAAACGTAATGAAGCCATGTAACACTTATCTTCTGATCTAACTGCTAAAAAGAAAAAAACATGTAATTCTATGTTTTCCAGTTCCGACCAGACGACGCCATGGTGATGACGTTTCCGAAGTCTGGTACTACGTGGATGCAAGAGATCGTGTGGACCATGGTACATAACCCCAACCTGGACAATCCCCTCGCCACCACACCCCTGCTCCTGCGGTCCATCGATATTAGGTACTGATATTGATTGCATTTTGTTTTAGATGGACCCCTACTACTGAGGTCCATCGATATTAGGTACTGATATTGACTGTATTGATTGTTTTAGATGTAATAATTGAATAGTGCACCCCAATTATTGAGGCCCATCGATATTAGATAATATATACTGTATATATATATATATATATATATATATATATATATATACAGTATATACAGTATATATATATGTATATATATACAGGGTGTCCATAAAGTCTCTTTACAATTTAAAAAATTTATTACCAAGGCAATTGATGAGATATTTTAATCAGATTTGTTGTATGTACTCGGTGGTTATCAAAGTTTTTAATAACATTGCATTTGTCCATTGGTTCAGTTTTCTTCCACGAGAAAACAATTACTGCAAATGTTTACCTTGACCTTTTGACTGAATATGTGGCACCACAACTAGATGACCTTCAACCAACCATCATTTATCAGCAAGATGGTGCACCACCACATTGGGGACTGCGTGTTCGTGAGTTCCTAAATCAAACTATTCACAGACCGGTGGATTGGAAGGGATGGCCCGATTCCCTGGCCACCTCGTTCACCAGATATCACTCCCCTGGACTTCTTTCTATGGGGTTATGTTAAAGATATCGTGTATCGAACAGAGATACGGGACATCACTGACCTAAAGCAAAAGATCACTGATGCCATTGCGACCATTGATGAGGCTATGCTACAGCGAACATGGCAAGAAATCGAGTACCGTCTTGATGTGCTTCGTGCAACTAATGGTGCCCATGTAGAGGTGTACTAAATGAGGCAAAACAAAACTTCAATATCTACTCCTCATTTTGTAATAATTTTCACATATTTGTCTGTTCATTTGCTTTTGTAATAAATATTTTAAATTGTAAAGAGACTTTATGGACACCCTGTACAGTATATATATATATATATATACTTATTGTACTGATTGTTTAGATGTAATAATTGCACAGTACACCGCTACTACTCAGATCAATCGATATTAGGGATAGATATTAATTGTATTGATTATTTTAGATGAACCAATTGTCTAGTACATCGCTATGGACCTCCTTCTCCCTCGTGTTTAGCATATTAGTTTTTGAGATTTTAAGACGTTCCTTCCATTAGTTTGGCGATTTTAATATCTTTCGCCCCATTTCGTTGTCAATTTCAAGACCTTTCGCATTATTTAGGTGTCGATTTTTTCCTGGCGAGGGATAGCGAGCCTGTAATTTTAAGAAGAACCGGCCTTTGGCCGGGAAATTTTTCTATCGAAAAATGTACAAATTTATCTTGAAGGGGGGTCTAGGGGGTGTTTTTTTTAAGCTTGATGGAGGTCTAGCGAGGAATCTAAATGAATATATTTATAAATAGGCCCCCTAAAATAACCAGACCCCTTAAATAACTCGAATAATACGAATTGACACAATCTTTCAGCGCTGATATGCTAATGGACTCGAGCAAACTGGAGGAGGTGAACCCCGAGTCCTTCTTCGCGTACTTCCAGAAGATGTGTCCGGGAAAGAATGTGGAGGATGGGATTAATGTGCAGTGCTTCGAGGCGCAACCAGGCCGTCGGGTTAGCAAATGTCACTATCCCCTGGACCTGATGCCTTCTACTCTTCTTGATCAGACCAAGGTATTCTGCGGCTGGTTCCCTATTTATAAATGGATACATCGAGTTAGTCTGTAGCCTTTTAATGGGTAGACGTCCTTCCGAAGCATACTAAAATCGTCTAATAGTTGCCTGAATATAATGAAAAGGACGTCACGGCACTGCACGGGTTAATGTTCGCCTTTCTTCCCTTCGTCAGGTGATTTACGTGGCGAGGAACCCTAAGGACATGGTCCTCTCGTTCTACCACTTCATTCAGGTCAATAAGATCTTCGAGTACTCCGATTCCTGGGAGTCCTTCGTCAGGCAGTTCATGAATAACGAAGGTAAGCATCTGTTAAAGTATCTATCTAAAGAGTGATTATCTGTTAAAGTATCTGTCTGAGAGTGAGTATCTGTTAAAGTATCTATCTAAAGAGTGATAATCTGTTAAAGTATCTGTCTGAGAGTGAGTATCTGTTAAAGTATCTATCTAAAGAGTGATAATCTGTTAAAGTATCTGTCTGAGAGTGAGTATCTGTTAAAGTATCTATCTAAAGAGTGATTATCTGTTAAAGTATCTGTCTGAGAGTGAGTATCTGTTAAAGTATCTATCTAAAGAGTGATAATCTGTTAAAGTATCTGTCTGAGAGTGAGTATCTGTTAAAGTATCTATCTAAAGAGTGATTATCTGTTAAAGTATCTGTCTGAGAGTGAGTATCTGTTAAAGTATCTATCTAAAGAGTGATAATCTGTTAAAGTATCTGTCTGAGAGTGAGTATCTGTTAAAGTATCTATATAAAGAGTGATTATCTGTTAAAGTATCTGTCTGAGAGTGAGTATCTGTTAAAGTATCTATCTAAAGAGTGATAATCTGTTAAAGTATCTGTCTGAGAGTATCTGTTAAAGTATCTATCTAAAGAGTGATTATCTGTTAAAGTATCTGTCTGAGAGTGAGTATCTGTTTAAGTATCTATCTAAAGAGTGATTATCTGTTAAAGTATCTGTCTGAGAGTGAGTATCTGTTAAAGTATCTATCTAAAGAGTGATTATCTGTTAAAGTATCTGTCTGAGAGTGAGTATCTGTTAAAGTATCTATCTAAAGAGTGATTATCTGTTAAAGTATCTGTCTGAGAGTGAGTATCTGTTAAAGTATCTATCTAAAGAGTGATAATCTGTTAAAGTATCTGTCTGAGAGTGAGTATCTGTTAAAGTATCTATCTAAAGAGTGATTATCTGTTAAAGTATCTGTCTGAGAGTGAGTATCTGTTAAAGTATCTATCTAAAGAGTGATAATCTATTAAAGTATCTGTCTGAGAGTGAGTATCTGTTAAAGTATCTATCTAAAGAGTGATTATCTGTTAAAGTATCTGTCTGAGAGTGAGTATCTGTTAAAGTATCTATCTAAAGAGTGATAATCTGTTAAAGTATCTGTCTGAGAGTGAGTATCTGTTAAAGTATCTATCTAAAGAATGATTATCTGTTAAAGTATCTGTCTGACAGTGAGTATCTGTTAAAGTATCTATCTAAAGAGTGATTATCTGTTAAAGTATCTGTCTGAGAGTGAGTATCTGTTAGTGTATCTATCTAAAGAGTGATTATCTGTTAAACTATCTGTCTGAGAGTGAGTATCTGTTAAAGTATCTATCTAAAGAGTGATTATCTGTTAAAGTATCTGTCTGAGAGTGAGTATCTGTTAAAGTATCTATCTAAAGAGTTATTATCTGTTAAACTATCTGTCTGAGAGTGAGTATCTGTTAAAGTATCTATCTAAAGAGTGATTATCTGTTAAAGTATCTGTCTGAGTGAGTATCTGTTAAAGTATCTATCTAAAGAGTTAGTATCTGTTAAAGTATCTCTCCAAAGAGTGAGTATCTGTTAAAGTATCTATCTAAAGAGTGAGTATCTGTTAAAGTATCTCTCCAAAGAGTGAGTATCTGCTAAAGTATCTATCTAAAGAGTGAGTATCTGTTAAAGTATCTATCCAAAGAGTGAGTATCTGTTAAAGTATCTATCTAAAGAGTGAGTATCTGTTAATGTATCTCTCCAAAGAGTGAGTATCTGTTAAAGTATCTATCTAAAGAGTGAGTATCTGTTAAAGTATCTATTTAAAGAGTGAGTACCGGTATCTGTTAACCCATCCAATCTCAGCGACGGCTACCAGTAGATAAGTCACTCCCCAGTCCCAGCGACGGCTGGGAGTATCTGTTAAAGTATCTATCTAAAGAGTAAGTATTTATCTAAAGAGTAAGCATGTATCAAAGTATCTAGCTAAAGAGTGAGTATTTGTTAAAGTATCTAGCTAAAGAGTGAGTATTTGTTAAAGTATCCAGCTAAAGAGTGAGTATTTGTTAAAGTATCTAGCTAAAGAGTGAGTATTTGTTAAAGTATCTAGCTAAAGAGTGAGTATTTGTTAAAGTATCTAGCTAAAGAGTGAGTATTTGTTAAAGTATCTAGCTAAAGAGTGAGTATTTGTTAAAGTATCTAGCTAAAGAGTGAGTATTTGCTAAAGTATCTAATTAGTTCTTTTGCATTTATCTTGTATCGTCCCAGTTTTGGTTTGTTTATTTTACACATGGTGGTGTAATGGTTAAAAGGTGTCAAAAATCTGTGTATGATAACCCAGGTTCGAATCCCGGTGGATCACATATATACTTTAATTAATTTCATTGGGGGTGTTTGGTGTTGTAATAAAATAAAGATTATAATTATTCCATTTCTCTCCCCCCCCCCCCCCCCCAGTGATATTCAGCCCGTACTGGCCTCACGTGAAGCAGGCTTGGCGTCAGCGGAACCACCCCAACCTCCACTTCGTTCTTTACGAGGATATGAAGGCCGACACCCTGGCGGAGCTCAACAAACTCAACACCTTCCTCAACACTAACCTCACCCAGGAACAACTCAAGAAGGTGGGGCTTTTTATAGAGATTTTGTTATTTTTCTGTCGGTGGTTCGAGCCACCGAGTATGAAAACATTTAGTAGCTCCCGTGTATTTGTACAAATTAATCTAGAAGGGGGATCTAATGGATGTTTTTTTTTAAGTTTGTTGGAGGTCTAGGGAAGAAACTAGAAGAATAATAGATAAATGAAGAAGTCGACCAATAAGTGAACCATTTGCCCCATTAGTTTGTCAATTTTAAGACCTTTCGCCCCACTCATGTTGTTCTCCTCCTTCAGATAGTTGAGTACACGTCGTTTTCCACCATGAAGTCCCGAGGAGAGCCTATCGCCGACAAAATGTTTGCCCCAATTAGTTTGTCGATTTTAAGACCTTTCGCCCCACTCATGTTGTTCTCCTCCTTCTCCTTCAGATAGTTGAGTATACGTCCTTCTCCACCATGAAGTCCCGCGGGGAACCTATATCCGACAAGGGCCTCTTCAACACTGAGCTGCAGCAAAAGTCTGGATGCTACTTCAGGAAAGGTACGGTAGCGCTAATATTTTTTTGTTTTTGTTTTGTTTTTTCACCAAGTATATGTTGATCAATAATTGGTGTCAGCCATATCTAAACTAGATTTATTCGTTTCGAGTGAGATATGCACACATGTTCCTACAATTACCCACCCTATTCAACATCTGGCAGACATTAATACAGTACAGAGCGAGCCAAAGGTAATGACAGCTGAGATATGACTTATTAGCGCCACCGTACGGTCGCGCTAATAAATCATGTCCCAGCGGTCGTTACTTTTAGCTCGCTGTGTGTTATATTATTGTCTGTCAGATGTTGAATAGGGTGTGTACAAAAAAATAATTCGTATATTTTATTTGTATTTATGTTTTAGCTTGGAGGGGGTCTGGGTGGCATTTAGCTTAGCTTGAATGGGGGTCTTGGGGCATATTTATTTAGCTTGTAGGGGGTCTGGGTAGCATTTAGCTTGTAGGGGATGTGGGTGTTGTTTTGTTTGGTCTGAATGTGGGTCTGGGGCATATTTATTTGTTCAGCTTGGAGGGGGTCTGGGTAGCATTTAGCTTAGCTTGAATGGGGGTATTGGGGCATATTTTTCTTTAGCTTGGAGGGGGTCTTGGTGTCATTTAGGTTAGCTTGAATGGGGGTCTTGGGGCATATTTATTTAGCTTGTAGGGGATGTGGGTTTGTTTGGTCTGAATGTGGGTCTGGGGCATATTTCTATAGCTTGGAGGGGGTCTGGGTGGCATTTAGTTTAGTTTAAATGGAGGTCTAGGGGCAAAAACAAAATATTATTATATTTGTATTTATAATTTATCGTAGAAAGGGGACTGGGTGGCGTTTAGCTTAGTTTGAAGGGGGGTCTAGGGGCATATTTATTTATTTAGCTTGAAGGGGGTCTGGGTGGCATTTAGTTTACTTTGCATGGGGTCTGGGAGGCAACCTATATTTGAACCCCTATATTTGAACCCCTATATTTGAACCCTATATTTGAATCCCTATATTTGAACCCCTATATTTGAACCCTATATTTGAATCCCTATATTTGAACCCCTATATTTGAACCCTATATTTGAATCCCTATATTTGAACCCCTATTTGAACCACTATATTTGAATCCATATATTTGAATCCCTATATTTGAACCCCTATATTTGAACCCTATATGTGAACCCTATATTTGAACCCTATATTTGAATCCCTATATTTGAACCCTATATTTGAACCCCTATATTTGAACCCCTATATTTGAACCCTATATTTGAACCACTATATTTGAACCCCTATATTTGAACCCCTATATTTGAACCCTATATTTGAACCACTATATTTGAACCCCTATATTTGAACCCCTATATTTGAACCCTATATTTGAACCCCTTCTGTACCGGTGATGTACTTTTCATTATATTCAGGCGACTATTAGACGATTGTTTTCAGCTTAGGAAGGATATTTACCCATGAAAAGGCTACAGACTATCTCAATTAATCCTTTTAACTGCCACATATCCTTCCTAAGCTTCATAAAACCGTCTTAAAGTAGCTTAAATCAAATAAAAGAGACGTCGCCGGTACAGAAAGGGTTAAGGGGATTTTTTTAGATTACTCCCTAGACACCCATCAAGCTTTAAGCAAATCCCCCCAAGACCCCCCTTCGATATAAATTTGTAAAAATGTTAGGGTTTAAATTTGATATTCTCCCCCGTAGGTGAGGCTGGAGGTTGGAAGAAGCATATGACCCCAGAGGTCAGCAAGGAGATGGACAAGTGGATTCAGCAAAACCTGGGAGACTCAGGCATACAGTTCAAGTGGGAGTGATCAACCTTAGATTTCTCCAGTAGCTACCGTTCTCTCTCTCTCTCTCTCTCTCTCTCTCTCTCTCTCTCTCTCTCTCTCTCTCTCTCTCTCTCTTCCTGCACAACAGTAGATTTTTAAACATATGTTGGCCCTTAAGGAGAGATGGGCGTATTTGTTTGCTCCTTTGTGTATTTTTTTATTATCGTTTTTAGTTTCCTCCCAAGACCTCCATCAAGCTTAAAAAAAAACACCCGCCCACGGCCCTCCTTCATGTTAAATTTGTACATTTTTCGACAGAAAAATTTCCCGGCCGAAGGCCAGTTCCTCTTAAATTACTATTAAATCTGTGATAACAAAAAGGGTTAAGTGAGATAGTTCGAAGTCTGTTAATTGCTAGATACCCTTCCTAAGCTTAACAAAATCGATTAAATACAACAAGAATACAGTTAAAATAGTTAAACCCTTTGAGTACCAGCGACGTGTGTGTGTTATATTTTATCCTAGTTATATTAAAATGATATTAGGCAACTTAGGAAGGATCTGTGGTAGTTAGAAGGGTTGGTTGTTGAGATAGTTAATTGAAGTCTTATTATTGCTAGAGGTTCTTCCTAAGCTGAATAAAATCTTCTTATGGTTGCCAGAATAAGATGAACATGACGTCCCTGGTACTGAAGGGGTTAAGGGGGTAGTGCTTGGTTTTTGGTCTATTTATTTATTTATTCATTCATGTTTGAGTTTCCTCGCTAAACCTCCATCAAGCTTAGAAAAACATCCCCTAGACCCCCTTTCAAGATCAATTTGTACATTTTTCGGTAGAAAAATTTCGGTTCCGTATCAAATTAGAAGCTCGCTTTCGCTCGCCAGGAAAATATCGACACCTAAAGGGCACGAAACGTCTAAATATTGACAACAAAAATGATGCAAAAGGTCTCAAAATTCCCAAACTAACGGAACGAAAGTCTTAAAACCTCAAAACTAATATGCTGAACATGAGGGAGAAGGGGGTCCAGAAAAAGCGAGTACTACCCCCTTAAACACCATTAGAAGGGTATATATATTTTTTTGTTATATATTATAATATATTATATAAATTTATATACTTATAATTATTAATTAGTGATGTCTCGGCACCAAGTACGTTTTGATCAATAATTGGTATCAGTAATATCTAAGCTTCTTTTCTTCATATCGAGTGAAATATACAAACATGTTCCTACACTTACCCACACTGTATTCAACATCTGACAGACATTAATACAGCACAGAGCAAGCCAAACGTAATTACAGCTGGGACATGACTTATTATCGCGACTGTACCAAAACTGAGTGAAGTACAAAGGAGTACAAAGGAGTACAAAGGAAATCAAGCAACAACAGTTCTAGTGACCCTTCTAGGCTGCTTGTCCTCCAAAACACTGAGGATCAAGTGTCCAAACAGTGGTTTAGAGTGGGTAAGGGAACATTGGAAAGGGAACTACTGCCCTGGAACTAATGTCCGTGGCAGGACTAGGAAGTTAGTAGGGGACAGATGGGTTAGTAACTGAGGGGAGGATAAAGTAAAGTTATTCATTTACAAACGCAGTCAGTCACGGGTTTGATGCGAGATATTTGTCTAGGCGGAGTTTAAATGAATCAACGGTGCTGCAGTCTATAACGTCTCGGGGAAGCCCATTCCACAAGTTGACAACTCGATTGAAGAAGAAATTCTTAGATTCGTGTGAGTTAAAAGATTTACCAATAATTTTGCAAATCTCTTGCCTCCTGCAACTCAGAATGTATTTGAGCATTCAAACTGACATTTCTTAAAACAAAAAATAAAAATTAAAAAATCAACCAATAGGCCTACATACTGTAGGTGTGTAGATTTCACTAGACCATTTGCTTCAGCCCTTTCTGAGGTATTAGAAGCTAGGACTCACGTTATCAAGAATTATCATTGATTTGAAGGGTTATCTCCTAATTAGTATATATATATAATTTGTATATCTTATATATATTTATTTATTCTGTTTATTTTATTTACTCATGGTGCAGTTTTTACCACCATACACTCCCTGCTGAATAGCAAGGCTAGGGTGGGTGCTCTGATGAATCAGGAACTTAGTGAATAGTTGCCACAGATTGCTAGACCGCACCGTTCACCAACAGCACTGACGTCTGCCAATAGCTCACTGGCTGGCCCGAGGCTCGAACCTTCAACCTCACGTTTAGCAGGCGAACGCTCTACCAATCGAGCTACGGCCTGTGGCTATGTTGTTGTTGTTTTTCATCTCCTGTGTCACTTCTTTACCCCAAAACAATACTGCCATTATTCATCAATGAACCCTTTCTGTATCGGTGACATTCTTTATATTATATTCTGGCAACTACTAGACGATATTTTTCAGCTTAATATTAAGGATGTCTACCATTTTATAGGCTACAGACTAACTCGATTAATCCCTTTAGCTAGCATATGTCATTCTGAAGCTTCATAAAATCATTTAAATGTAGCTAGAATAAACTCAAAAAGATGTTGCTGGGACAGTAGGGGTTAACCTTTCAAAAAAATAGTTGGACTAGAACATTTATTGCCCCTATAATATATTCCATTTTACATTTTACATTTACGATCTCAAATGTATATGGTAGCTATTAGAATTTAAGACATATCACCACTCTTACAAGCAATATTTATGTTATTACAGTATATATATATATATATATATATATATATATATATATATATATATATATATATATATATTATGTGTAGTTATATATCTTATGCATATCATATAATTTTACAATAGTTATACCCTATTATAATTACGTCTTCATTTGTAATAATCAGCTACCTAATTTTCCCTTCTAATAACTCAAATGCTTACCTTATAATTTACCGTTCAATTTAAACAAATGTCCAGTAATTTCTTGGAGATATTAATTAGTTATTCATTACGGTATGGACAAGAAAAACTCAAAACTTATTATATGCAGCAGTTACCCCTCTCTCCAGCCGATGTATTACAGTTTTCTTTGAAGATGGTGAAGTAAGAGAAAATGAGCGTGTATTTTTTTATTCGCCCTCGTATAAGCCCCAACTTTTGTACAGGACTGTGTGTAAGAATCTGAAGGCGTGCGTGTATCATGCAAGTGTAAGTATGTGTGCAGGAGTGTGTGTGTGTATATATGCGTGTATAATTGTGCATGTGTGTGTTGCCAGTGTAGTGAGACGATGTAGGCTACTGTTTGATGTGAATATAGGCAATTACACAACGGAAGAGAATAACGGATACTATAAATATATATATATATATATATATATATATATATATATATATATATTTTTTTTTTTTTTTTTTTTTTTTTTTTTTTATTTAGCTAGCGAAAATTTGTTTCGTCTCCATCTAAATTAATTGCTCAACTGTAACATTGTCTGTATAGCTTAAAACTATTTTTTGTTGACATATCACTCGTACTTGAAGGGAATATTGTTGTTGTTGATGTTGACATATCACTCGTACTTGAAGGGGTTGTTGTTGTTGTTGTTGTTGTTGTTGTTGTTGTTGTTGACATATAACTCGTACTTAAAGGGAATGTTGTGTTTTGTAAACATCACTCGTACTTAAAGGGAATGTTGTTGTTTTTTGTTGACATCACTCGTACTTAAAGGAAATGTTGTGTTTTTTGTTGACATCACTCGTACTTAAAGAAACGTTTTATTTTGTTGACATCACTCGTACTTAAAGGGAATGTTGTTGTTTTTTGTTGACATCACTCGTACTTAAAGGAAATGTTTTATTTTGTTAACATCACTCGTACTTAAAGGAAATGTTTTATTTTGTTAACATCACTCGTACTTAAAGGGAATGTTGTTGTTTTTTGTTGACATCACTCGTACTTAAAGGGAATGTTGTTGTTTTTTGTTGACATCACTCGTACTTAAAGGAAATTTTGTTTTTTGTTAACATCACTCGTACTTAAAGGGAATGTTGTTGTTTTTTGTTGACATCACTCGTACTTAAAGGAAATGTTGTTTTTTGTTGACATCACTCGTACTTAAAGGGAATTTTGTTTTTTGTTAACATCACTCGTACTTAAAGGGAATGTTTGTTTTTTTTGTTAACATCACTCGTACTTAAAGGGAATGTTGTTGTTTTTTGTTAACATCACTCGTACTTAAAGGGAATGTTGTTGTTTTTTGTTAACATCACTCGTACTTAAAGGAAATGTTGTTGTTTTTTGTTAACATCACTCGTACTTAAAGGAAATGTTGTTTTTTGTTGACATCACTCGTACTTAAAGGGAATGTTGTTGTTTTTTGTTAACATCACTCGTACTTAAAGGAAATGTTGTTGTTTTTTGTTGACATCACACGTACTTGAAGGAAATGTTGTTGTTTTTTGTTGACATCACACGTACTTGAAGGAAATGTTGTTGTTTTTTGTTGACATCACACGTACTTAAAGGAAATGTTGTTGTTTTTTGTTGACATCACACGTACTTGAAGGGAATAATGTTTTTTGTTGCTGTTGACATCACTCGTACTTGAAGGGAATGTTGATGTCGTTGTTTTTCTCGATCCACTCGTCCATCTTACGGTTCAGGTCTCCCTTGATGTGGTTCTTCCAGTCGCCGGCTATACCTGGAGAGAAAATATAGTCTCTTTCAATGTACAGTGGCGCTAATAAGTCATGTCTCGGCACCAAGTATGTTTTGATCAATATAATTGGTATCAGCAATATCTAAGCTTCATTTCTTCATATCGAGTGAAATATATAAACATGTTCCTACACTTGCCACCCCTATTCAACATCTGACAGACATTAATACAGCACAGAGCAAGCCAAACGTAATGACAGCTGGGATATGACTTATTAGCGTGACTGTACAGTGGCGCTAATAACCATTTGAGTACCAGCGACGTGTGTTATATTTTTTTTTAGCTGTATTTAGACGATATTATGCAGCTTAGGAAGGATCTGTGGTAGTTAAAAGGGTTGGTTGAGATAGTTTGAGGCCTTGTTATTGCTAGATGTCCTTCCTAAGCTGAATATAATCGTCTAAAGTTGCAAGAATATGATGAAAAGGACGTCCCTGGTACTGAACGGGTTGTCATGTCTCAGCTGTCATTACGTTTGGCTCGCTCTGTGCTGTATTAATGTCAGATGTTGAATAGGGTGGGTAAGTGTAGGAACATGGTTGGTATATCTCACTCAAAAAGAAGAAATCACGTGTAAATATTGTTGATACCAATTATTGATCAAAACATAATTGGTGTCAAGACATCACTTATTAGGCCGACTGTACACTCCAGGATTTGTACACGTTCGCCCCATTAGTTTGGCTACTTCAAGACCTTTCGCCCCATTTTGTTGTCAATTTTAGACCTTTTACGCCATTTAGGTGTCGATTAATTTCCTGGCGAGCGATAGCGAGCCTACAGGGTATTTTTTTACCGAAAAATGCACAAATTTATATTGTAGGGGGGTCTTTGGGGCATTTTATATTGTTTGGTATGCCAATTGTGTTAAATCTATATCTTTTAAAATGCATACGCAATTTTTACAATGGTATGGTACAAACGATGGTACCGGTTAAGACGTCGCTGGTAGAGTACGGGTTAACATGTCCTCTTATTTTGCAAGAATAAAACTAAAATGACGTCGCCGATACCGAAGGGGTTTAACTGCACAAACTTGTCTAAATAATACAGTACTGCTACTGTCCGGGTTAAGGGGGTAGTGCTTTGTTATAATACAGTACTGCTACTGTACGGGTTAAGGGGGTAGTGCTTTGTTATAATACAGTACTGCTACTGTACGGGTTAAGGGGGTAGTGCTTTGTTATAATACAGTACTGCTACTGTACGGGTTAAGGGGGTAGTGCTTTGTTATAATACAGTACTGCTACTGTACGGGTTAAGGGGGTAGTGCTTTGTTATAATACAGTACTGCTACTGTACGGGTTAAGGGGGTAGTGCTTTGTTATAATACAGTACTGCTACTGTGCGGGTTAAGGGGGTAGTGCTTGGTTTTTGGTCTATATATATTTATTTATTAATATATTTTTTAGTTTCCTCGCTAGACCTCCATGAAGCTTAGCAAATTACCCCCTAGACCCCCTTTCAAAATAAATGTGTAAATTTTTTCGGTAGAAAAATTTCCTGGCCAAAGGCCAGTTCCTTATAAAATTAGAGGCTCGCTTTCGCTCGCCAGGAAAAAATCGACACCTAAAGGGCGCGAAAGGTCTTAATATTGACAACAAAAATAGGCGAAAGGTCTCAAAATCGCCAAAGGAATGGAACCAACGTCTTAAAACCTAAAAAAATAATATGCTAAAAATGAGGGAGAAGAGGGTCCAGAAAAAGCGAGTACTACCCCCTTTATATGTTATCTTGCAAGAATGAAAGTAAAATAACGACACTGGTACGGTACGGGTTAACACTTCCTCTTACCCTGTCTGAAGAAGGCTCCGGATTTCTGCAGTAATTTCTGGTCATACAGGCCCTTGTCGGTGATGGGCTCTCCTCGGGACTTCATGGCGGAGAAGGACGTCTGCTTCACTACCTGTCGGGGAAGAGTGTTAGTGTCAGCAGGGAAGGAGGTCTGCTTCTTAGCATGTCATAGAGTCAGCAGGGAAGGAGGTCTGCTTCTTAACATGTCATAGACTCCGCAGAGGAGGTCTGCTTTTTTACCTGTCATAGAGTCATCAGAGAAGGAGGTCTGCTTCACTACCTGTCAGGGAAGAGTGTTAGTGTCAGCAGGGAAGGAGGTCTGCTTCTTAAAATGTCATATAGTCAGCAGGGAAGGAGGTCTGCTTCTTAACATGTCATAGAGTCAACAGGGAAGGAGGTCTGCTTCTTAACATGTCATAGAGTCAACAGGGAAGGAGGTCTGCTTCTTAACATGTCATAGAGTCAACAGGGAAGGAGGTCTGCTTCTTAACATGTCATATAGTCAACAGGGAAGGAGGTCTGCTTCTTAACATGTCATAGAGTCAACAGGGAAGGAGGTCTGCTTCTTAACATGTCATAGAGTCAACAGGGAAGGAGGTCTGCTTCTTAACATGTCATATAGTCAACAGGGAAGGAGGTCTGCTTCTTAACATGTCATAGAGTCAACAGGGAAGGAGGTCTGCTTCTTAACATGTCATAGAGTCAACAGGGAAGGAGGTCTGCTTTACTACCTGTCAGGGAATAGGTGTTATTTATTGGTTTATTTATCATTATTATAGTTTCCACTTTAGGACTTTATCAAGCTGGATAAATTGTAGATAAATCTGTATTTTTTTGGTTGAAAATTGTTCTGGCTAAAGGCCGGTTCCTCCAAAAATACAACGTCCCTTGAATATGGCTCTGTCACTCTTTTGGCTTTGGGGGAGACACTCGTTACAGTCAACCTGCCTTTTGTCTCCTTGTTACATATAGAAAACAAAATAATATAAAAGACTAGGATCACCTTTACTTACATTATTAAGTTGTTCCTGGGTCAAGTTAGTGTTGAAGAAGGTGTTGAGTTTGGTGATCTCCGCCAGGGGGTCGGCCTTCATATCCTCAAAGAAGACAAAGTGTAGGTTGGGGTGGTTCCTCTGCCGCCACGCCTCCTTCACGTGCAGCCAGTACGGACCGTATATCACTGGCAGAAAATATTATGTAAAATCCGTTGAGGGGGTAGGGTTTATTTGTTATTATGTTTTTCCACCAACCAACTTCACCTCTAAGCTCAATTAATGAAATCAACAAACATATGTGGTACTCCAAGGATTCGAACCTAGGACACTCACATCGAAACTCCGCGCACTTATGCATTACGCTATCAAGACAGTTATTATTAGTTATGAATTTATTCAGGTTCAGGCGTAATTCCTAGCGAAGCCTTCCCTTATGGTTAAGTGCCCCATCAATTACCCATTCCATTTGTGTAATCATTAGGATAATGATAAAACAAGGTATTCTAAGCATATAATGTTCTATAACAAAAGTCAAAATATCAACCATAAAAAAGATACTGAAGGTTTTATGTTGTGTCCTTGTATTTAGTTAGATGGAGGTGTGGTTGGCACTATAGGACAGCTAGGCCAGCCTTATGGGGAAATACCATTTTCTACATGCAATATATCTATACTGGTTTAGATTTGGAATATTTCTTATAGAACATTTAGGCTTAGAATATCTTGTTTTTTATAATTTCCCAAACTTATGCCCTATCCTCGTGGGACACACTATAATAATATCATACATGTTATTTTTTTGTATTATTATTAGTTGCATTATAAGTATTATATTACAATTATTACCGGTTTGTCTGCAATACTCACACTGATTGTTCATAAACATGTTGATGAATGTCTCCTGGGATCCCTGGAAGTCGTAGACCTTCATGACCTTGAAGAAGTGGTAAAGGGACAGCACCATGTCTTTTGGGTTCCTAGCCACGTACACCACCTATAGAGAGGCATATAGTAGTAGTAGTAGTAGTAGTAGTAGTAGTAGTAGTAGTAGGACCCTAAATAAGTGGTAAAAGGACAGCACCATATCTTTTGGGTTCCTAGCCACGTACACCACCTATAGAGAGGCATATAGTAGTAGTAGTAGTAGTAGTAGTAGTAGTAGTAGTAGCTAAATATGTACATTTTTCGGTAGAAAAATGTCTCATGAATTGCAGGCTCGCTATCGCTTGCCCAAAAAAATCGACACCTGAATGGCGTGGAGCGTTTTATAATTGCCTAACTAATGCAGTGGAAGTACCAAACCTTGGTCTGTCGAGTAGGACAGAAAAGAGACCTTAGTAGCACGAAAGGTGTCTCTATTGACAAAGAAATGGAACGAACATCTTAAAATCTCAAAGCTAATGGGAGGTGGTGTGGTAGCTCAGTGGTTTAGAGCTCTACGCGCTGTGTCAGCCGTTGACCAGTGTTGTGGGTTCGAGCCCTGGCTGCGGCACCATCCTGTGCTATATAACCTTTGATGCTTAGTGCCGTAGAATTTATTCCAGTTTGGGGTTTCTCCCCTAGGTGAAGTGAATTCGTAAGGTTCTTCAACCTATTCAAAGCTATGGGACTAAACATGAGGGAGAAGAAATAACTGTCAGTATCGAACCTTGGTCTGGTCGAGTAGGTTGGCTGGCAGGAGGTCCAGGGCATAGTGACTCTTGATGACCCTACGACCCGGCATGACCTCCAGGCACTGCAGTACCCGCCCGTCCTCTGGGTCCTTGCCCGGGCACATCTGGTTGAAGGCTTCTATCACGCTCGCAGGGTTCAATTCCTCCAGCCGCGTGGTGTCGAACAGCATATCAGCGCTTAAAAAAGGATGATAGAGAGAGGATTTGAACCCAGAAAATTATGTCCATATTGGAAAAAGATGATACAGGCAGGATTCAAACCCAGAAAATCATGTCAATACTGGGATAGGATGATACAGATAGGATTAGAACTTAGAGCATCATGTCGGCACTCGAATAGGGGATTAGAACTTAGGGTATTATCTCAGCACTTGAATAGGGGATTAGAACTTAGGGTATTATCTCAGCACTTGAATAGGGGATTAGAACTTAGGGTATTATCTCACCACTTGAATAGGGGATTAGAACTTAGGGTATTATCTCACCACTTGAGTAGGGGATTAGAACTTAGGGTATTATCTCAGCACTTGAATAGGGGATTAGAACTTAGGGTATTATCTCACCACTTGAATAGGGGTTTAGAACTTAGGGTATTATCTCAGCACTTGAATAGGGGATTAGAACTTAGGGTATTATCTCACCACTTGAATAGGGGATTAGAACTTAGGGTATTATCTCACCACTTGAATAGGGGATTAGAACTTAGGGTATTATCTCACCACTTGAATAGGGGATTAGAACTTAGGGTATTATCTCACCACTTGAATAGGGGATTAGAACTTAGGGTATTATCTCACCACTTGAATAGGGGATTAGAACTTAGGGTATTATCTCACCACTTGAATAGGGGTTTAGGTGGTATTGTTTTAAGTTTGATGGAGATCTGATCGATTTCTTACTCCGTTAGTGTTATTTTTAGCTACTCCTGGGTGACTTAGATGTGTGTGAATGTTGTGTTTTGTCTGTGTTTGTTCGTTGTTTTGTCATGTGTTTTGTGTTTTCATTTTCTTGCTCTGTCTTGAGTCGGCCACCCCCAAGAAAAATAAATAAATAGAGGAAAATATAAATAAAAAATAGGAAAAGTGTGCATTGGGCCTGAGCATATAGATAGATAGATAGATAGACTACTGGAGAGAGAGGGGGGGGGAGTCTAGTATCTGATAACAGAGAGAGGGGGGGGAGGGGGAGGGGGTGATACACTTGTCCTTGGCTGTTATAAGATCATCATATCATGATGATAAATAAGTATGCCCTTGAATGTACGTAGATTCGCTTTAAGGGGTGTCACCGGCTTTTTTTTATCTTTCTCTCCTTTTTTTCTTTCCCTGGCTTGTATCCATTCGGCCCCATTCAGCCAACTGTTTTAAGACGTTTATCCACATCCAAGTGTTGATTTCTTCCTGGCGAGCGATAGCGAGCCAGCATTGTATGGAGAAATCCGGCTTCGCCGGAACCATTGTTCTATCGAAAAATATACAAATTTAGCTTGCTGCCAAAACAAAAATACATATATGCTGGCTTGCTACCGCTCGCCAGGAAAATATTGACACCTTGATGGGGGGTAAACGTCTTAAAACAGTAGGGTGAATGGAACCGAATGGATACAAGCCAAAGAGAGAGGGAGAGAAAGATAAAAAAAAAAGCGAGGTGGGCTCCCTTAAGGGGGTCAGGTGTTATCTCGTTTGTATTTATTCATTCATTTATTATTATTTTAGTTTTCTCCCTAGGCCTCCAACAATCGTAAAAAAACATCCGTAAGATCCCCTTTCGAGATTAATTTGTGCATTTTTTATGTAGAAAAATTTTCCGGCCAAAGACCAGTTCCTCCATAATTACAGGCTCGTTATCGCTCGCTAGGAAAACAACCGACACCTAAATGGCACGAAAATTCTTAATACTGACAAAGAAATGGGCAGAAAGGTCTTAGAATCTACAAACTAATGGGGCGAACGTCTTTAACTCTCAAAACTAACGGGGCTAAACATGAGGGAGAAGTGCGACATAAAAACGACATACCTCCCCTCAATATATAATAGTATGGTCTATTGGTTGAAATGGTCTATTGGTTGAAATGGTCTACTGGTTGAAATGGTCTACTGGTTGAAATGGTCTACTGGTTGAAATGGTCTACTGGTTGAAATGGTCTACTGGTTGAAATGGTTTACTAGTTGAAATGGTCTATTGGTTGAAATGGTCTACTGGTTGAAATGGTCTACTGGTTGAAATGGCCTACTGGTTGAAATGGTCTACTGGTTGAAATGGTCTACTGGTTGAAATGGTCTACTGGTTGAAATGGCCTACTGGTTGGTTGAAATGGCCTACTGGTTGAAATGGTCTACTGGTTGAAATGGTCTACTGGTTGAAATGGTCTACTGGTTGAAATGGTCTACTGGTTGAAATGGTCTACTGGTTGAAATGGTCTACTGGTTGAAATGGTCTACTAGTTGAAATGGCCTACTGGTTGAAATGGTCTACTAGTTGAAATAGCCTACTGGTTGAAATGGTCTACTAGTTGAAATGGTCTACTGGTTGAAATGGTCTACTAGTTGAAATGGTCTACTGGTTGAAATGGTCTAATAATTGAAATATTCTACTGGTTGAAATGGTCTACTAGTTGAAATGGTCTACTAGTTGAAATATTCTACTGGTTGAAATGGTCTACTGGTTGAAATGGTCTATTAGTTGAAATGGTCTACTGGTTGAAATGGTCTAATAATTGAAATATTCTACTGGTTGAAATGGTCTACAGGTTGAGATGTCCAGGTAACCATATCTCAAAATTACCCAGCAACTAACTAATAGGTCTAAACATGAGGGAGAAGGGTATACGAGAGCTAACCAACCTAGTATCCACCGAACGAAGAAAGAGGAGTTTCTTTGCGTCGGGGTTGTATAAAAGGTCTAAACATGAGGGAGATGGAGGTTAGTACTTCCATTAGACATCTATTGAGTCGACTCTGGTTGATTTGGGACTTGTGGAAATGGTCTACTGGTTGAAATGGTCTACTGGTTGAGATGTCCAGGGAAACAAATCTCACCCCCTAGACCCCGTTTCGAGATAAATGTGTACATTTTTCGGTAGAAAAATGTCCTGGCCGAAGGCCAGCTCCTCATAAAATACAGGCTCGCCTACGCTCGCCAGGAAAAAATCGACACCTAAGTCCCACGAAAGGTCTTGAAATTGACAGAAATGGGGATAAAGGTCTTGAAATCATCAAATCTTAAAACAAAAAGGTCTAAACATGAGGGAGAAGGGGAGAAAGGGGTATATGGAGAACTATAGCCAACCTAGTATCAATCGAGCGAAGAAGGATGGGTGTCTTTGCGTCGGGGTTGTCCAGGTTGGGGTTGTGTATCATCGTCCAGAGCACCTCTTGCATCCAGGTGGTCCCGGACTTGGGGTACGTCAGGATAAAGGCATCGTCAGGCCGGAACTGGAAAATATTTAGGGGGTAGTAGTGGTTATTTTTGGGTCACATTTTTGTAATTTATTCATATATTTTTGTAATTTATTCATATATTTTTGTAATTTATTCATATATTTTTATAATTTATTCATATATTGTTCTAGCTTTCTCGCTAGACCTCCATTAAAGCTTAAAATTACACCGCCTAGACCCCCTTTCGAGATAAATTTGTAAATTTGTCGGTACCGCCCAATGGCCGGTTCCTCTTAAATTACAGGCTCGCAATCGCTCGCCAGGAAGTAATTGACACCCAAATGGCACGAAAGGTCTTAAAATTGACTGAAATGGGGCAAAAGTTAGTTTGGCGATTTTAAAATCACCAAACTAATGAGTCGAACGTCTTAAAATCTAAAACATACTAATGGGGCTAAGCCTTGGGGGGGGGGGGGGGGGCTGAAAACACCGCCCATACCCACCTTAATGCTCTGTATCTTGTTGAGCAATCTAGGAGTGGAACCGGGGAAGATAGCTCCGTCGGGAAGGATTCGGATGAAGCCGCTCTTGAAGGGTACCACATGTTCCTCCATCTTTGCAACCTCCGCCTTGCTCAGGGCCTCCACTTCATGACCGCTCAACAGCCGCGTGGTCGCCATTTTGTTACCCAGTAGGCCTTAATATGGAGATCAGTCAGTGGTTATCCGGTATACTGTATATAGAGATCAGTCAGTGTTTTGCCTGAGAGTGAGGGTCCGAGTCTAGGGGTTGACACAGTCAGGCACTGGGGCGAGGCAGCTCCTGAGATGGGGCTGCTTCGAGCCGTGGGTGGGCAACCCTGCATCTTGCAAAGGCAAGATAGCGGGGGCTGGTTGTATCTCAAAGTGCTTCACATGTTTCACTCCCTAGACTGGAACGAGACCTCAAGGGCTTCATCGTTATGTATGGTTGAATGTACAGGCTCTCAGCCTATGCCCGAGAGGGATAAGTTGGAATATAGAAGAAGAAAAAAAAAATATATATATATATATATATATATATATATGAACTTTAAATTAGTAACAGTGATCGATGAATGTACACTTTTTAAAGTTCCAATTCAAAGAGTCTTGATAGTCAATGGATGGATTTGGTGTGAGAGGGATCTGCCGTGTTTTTCTTAGTTTACCTTGCGTAGATTCCCGCTATGTGTGTGTGTGAGAGAGAGAGAGAGAGACTGAAATACCTGGTTTTCCAAGGAATGATGAGAACAAATGATCTTCCTCATGTCTTCACTCCTACCCCTCTCCTCTCCCACTCCCCTCCTCCCCCCTCTATCTTCCTCCCCTCCTCCCTCCCCCACCCCCCTCATCTCCTCCCTCCCCCACCCCCTCATCTCCTCCCCCTTCCCCCTCTATCCTTCTCCTCTATCCTCTATCCTCTATCCCTCTATCCTTAGGAAGCTAAGGATGAGCTCTCCAAACCACTGACATTACTATTCAATGAATCCTTGCAGTCTGGGACTATGCCTGATCAGTGGAAGCTAGCCAACGTAACACCGATATTAAAAAAAGGCAGCAAATCCCTACCCAGTAACTATCGTCCGATTAGCTTAACCTCAATTGTATGTAAATGCTAGAAACGGTCATAAGAGACAAATAACTTAGAGGCAAATAACTTACTTAAAGATACTCAACACGGCTTTCGTAAAAAACGTTCCTGTTTAACAAACCTCTTAGACTTCTTCCACGATATCCTCAACCTCTACGATGAGAGTAAAGCTGTAGATATTATATACCTTGATTTTCAAAAGGCCTTTGACAAAGTTCCCCACAAACGTTTACTGCTAAAACTAAAAGCGCATGGAATACAAGACGGTGTGTTGAAATGGATAGAAAATTGGCTCAGCGACAGAAAGCAAAGAGTAGTCATAAACGGTAAGGCATCTAAATGGACCAATGTAAGTAGCAGGGTACCCCAGGGATTGGTACTAGGACCAATTCTCTTTCTAATTTACATCAACGACATAGATGAGGGTCTCACCTGTACAATCTCAAAATTTGCTGACGATACAAAAATTGCAAATAGCGTACTCTCAAAAGAACAAGTTGACGATATGCAACACAATCTAGATAAATTGTCATGTTGGGCCCAAATTTGGCAAATAAGTTTCAATGTGGATAAATGTAAAGTACTACATATCGGATACCTAAATGAGAAAGCAAACTATTCGATGAATGGCACTCAGCTTAAGAATGTAAACAGAGAAACCGATCTGGGAGTAACAATATCGAGTAACCTAAAACCGAGTCAACAATGTTCAGAAGTTGTTAAGAAGGCAAACAAAATAATTGGCTTTATAGGCAGGTCATTTGAGCATAAATCCAAAGAAGTTATCCTAACCCTTTACAATTCCTTAGTTCGCCCTCTTCTGGAATACTGCGTTCAATCCTGGTGCCCTTATTACCAAAAAGATATAAACAAGCTAGAACGAGTTCAACGTAGAGTTACCAAAATGATACCTAGCCTAAAGAACAAACCATACGAAGAGCGTCTTAGAGAATTAAATCTATTTCCTTTAACCCAGCGCAGATTAAGAGGTGACTTAATTCAAGTGTTCAAAATCATCAAAGGCATCGACAATATGAACTGTAGTAAATACTTCACTATCGACCAATCTAATTACACGCGGGGAAACGGTTGCAAAATTATTGGTAAATCTTTTAACTCACACGAATCTAAGAATTTCTTCTTCAATCGAGTTGTCAACTTGTGGAATGGGCTTCCCCGAGACGTTATAGACTGCAGCACCGTTGATTCATTTAAACTCCGCTTAGACAAATATCTCGCATCAAACCCGCGACTGACTGCGTTTGTAAATGAATAACTTTATTTTATCCCCCCCTCAGTTACTAACCCATCTGTCCCCTACTAACTTCCTAATCCTGCCACGGACATTAGTTCCAGGGCAGTAGTTCCCTTTCCAATGTTCCCTTACCCACTCTAAACCACTGGTTGGACACTAGATCCTTAGTGTTTTGGAGGACAAGCAGCCTAGAAGGGTCACTAGACCTGTTGTTGCTTGATTTCCTTTGTACTATCCACCTCTCCTCTCCCCTCCCCTCTCTATCCTCTTCTCTGCTCTCCTATACCCCTCCCCCTTCTCTATCCACCGCTCCTCCCCCCCTGTCCACCCCCCCCCCCCCCCCCACCCCACCATACACCTTACTATAGAGTCTTTATCTGTCCTTATCTGATGTTGCTTAAAGGCGAGCGATAACGAGCCAGCATTGTATGGAGTAGTCCGGCTTCGCCGGATACTTTTTTCTATCGAATAATGTACAAATTTAGCCTACTGTCAAAAACATTTGTCAAAATATCCTGGCTTGCTACCGCTCGCCAGGAATAAATCGACACCTGGATGGAGGTAAACGTCTTAAAACAGTAGGCTGAATAGGGCCGAATGGATACTGCCCAGAGAGAGAGAGAGAGAGAGAGACAGAAACAAAAATCGAGGTGGGCCCCCTTGATGGCATGACATTAACCCCTTGAGTATAGTTATGAGATTTTAAGACGTTCGCCCCCTTTAGTTTGGCGATTTTAAGAACGTACATCCCATTTCTGTCGAGTTTGACCCCTTGAGTACCGGTGAGGTCCTTTCTGGCGACTATTAAACTATCTTATCCAGCTTAAGAAGGACGTCTACCCCTCCAAAAGGCGACAGACTATATCCATTCATCCTCTGAGCACCCTACATCCTCCCTAAGCTGCCAAAAATCGTCTAACTGTAGCTGGAGCCCCCTATAAGAGAAGTCCCCGGTACTACAAGGGTATAAGGGTACAAGGGTACAAGGGTATAAGGGTATAAGGGTACAAGGGTATAAGGGTACAAGGGTACAAGGGTATAATGGTACAAGGGTATAATGGTACAAGGGTATAAGGGTACAAGGGTATAAGGGTACAAGGGTATAATGGTACAAGGGTACAAGGGTATAAGGGTATAATGGTACAAGGGTATAAGGGTACAAGGGTATAAGGGTACAAGGGTATAAGGGTACAAGGGTATAATGGTACAAGGGTACAAGGGTATAAGGGTACAAGGGTATAAGGGTACAAGGGTACAAGGGTATAAGGGTATAAGGGTATAATGGTACAAGGGTACAAGGGTATAAGGGTATAATGGTACAAGGGTACAAGGGTACAAGGGTATAATGGTACAAGGGTATAAGGGTACAAGGGTATAAGGGTGTTCAGTTGAGGGGGGATGGGCGTATTTATTTGCTCATTTATGTATATTTTTATATTTGTTTTTAGTTTCCTCCCTAGACCTCCATCCAGCTTAACCCTTTTACGCATTTATGACGCAGAGGTTGCCAGATTAGCAATAAGAAATAGAGTTCTCTCACTCTTATAAATACCTCTCCAAAATTAGTGTTCTGCCCACAGCTAACTCAAAGACAACTGCAGAGGTTGAAGTAACTAAACTAAAGGTTTCTAAATACCCCTGATGGTAACAAAGGCTTTAAAGTATCCCCAATAGGCTCAACATCGCGTCGTATGTCGGAGAGGGTTAATAAAACACCTCCCGCAAACCCACTTTCAAGATAAATTTGTACATTTTTCGATAGAAAAATTTCCCGGCCGAAGGCCGGTTCCTCATAAATTATAGGCTCGCTATCGCTCGCCAGGAAGAAATCGATACCTAAATAACACGAAAGTCTAAATATTGACAAAGAAATGGGGCGAAAGGTCTTAAAATCGCCAAACTAATGGGCCGAACGTCTTAAAATTTGAAAACACATGGGGCTAAACAAGAGGAAGAAGGGGGACCAGAAAAGCGACATATCTCCCCTTAATTTATGCAAGATCACGACCCCTCCCCCCCCCCCCCAACTCAAGTACAGTCGTTAACATAAATACCTCAACACCCCATGAGAAAAAAAGAAAAAAGACAAACTATGCATTTTAACCCTTTGAAGCTCTGACGCGTTTTAGCAGTTTATTTTGGCTATCATTAGACGATTTTATGCAGCTTAGGAAGTATCTGTGGGTATTAAAAGGGTAAATACTATCTCAATCAACCCTTTGACTTCCATATACCGTTACTAATCTGAATAAAATCGTCTAATAGTAGCCAGAAACAGAACAGAACAGAACCGCGTATTGGAGCTTGAAAGGGTTAACCCCTTCTGTACCGGTGCCGTCTTTTTAATTTTAGTCTGGCTATATTTAGACGATTTTGTGCAGTTTAAGAAGGATCTGTGGTGGCAAAAAGGGTTAAGTGAGATCATTCGCAGCCTGTTCATTGCTGGAGGCCCTTTTTAAACTGAATACAATCGTCTAATAATACCCCAGATTCCAGTTAAAAGGACATCGCCGGTATAGATGGGGTTAACTTTATTCTGGCTATTATACGACGATTTTATCCAGCTTCAAATGGGCCTCCAGCGGTTAACAGGCTTCCAAACGATCTCACTTAACCCTTTTTACCACCACAGATCCTTCTTAAACTGTGCACGATCCTCTAAATGTAGCTAGGGTAAAATTAAAAAGACGTCGCCGGTATAGAAGGGGTTAATGTGTAGGTACGAAAGGGGTATATTAAAGTGTCCATAATTATGTACCTTCTTATCCCATTAGGTATATATGCCATTGAAAGGTCACAGATTATCATATTTAATCCTTTACGCTCCACCCACAGATTCAGAGAGAGAGAGAGAGAGAGAGAGATTTAATTGTTTAACCCTTTTGCTGCGGGTGACGTTCTGGAATGTTTTGGCAAGTTACAGCAATTTCCAGGCTTTAAAAGCCTGTAAAAAACGTAAAAATCAAGTGTCAGTGGGCGGGAGCGTGAGGGGCCCACCTCCGACCCTCAGAGCACCGAGCGGCTCACTGAGCTAGGCCGTGTCTCGCGCGGGTCTCTCTCTGTCTCTCTCACCAGTGTAGCCAAGCGAGCGAGTGTTACATAATAGCGGGGTTCCCACGTTTCACTGGCACTACTGCGGGTGAACCAGACCACGTACAGGGTCCGTTCTAGTGTAATTTTGAAGGTATTTTCGCCTAGTTTTCGGCAGAATACACTTCATGTAATGCAGATCTTGATTTATCATTCAGGAGTGCCTGAATATGCCCTAAATAGCCCAAACATAGCCGCAGCCAAAGGGTTAAAGAGAGATAGGGGGGGGGGGGGGGGGGTTGAGCATGTGAGGGGGATGTGTGTGTGTGTGAAAGAGAGTGTGTGTGTGTGTGTATGTGTGATAGGGAGTGTGTGTGTGTAAGTGTGTGTATGAGAGATAAACGAAATACCAAATACCCACGGTGAAGAAAATCCTCAGAAGTAGACTGCACCACGGAGATCCTCGCGAATGGAAGGTCCGAAGACAAATGACCCCACCCACCGTTACGTACCCAGTAGCTATTATACAAGTAGCAGCCACACAGCAGCCACGTAATGCTACCAAATCCGATATCACACGAGCGCCATTTCCCTCAACTTTTACCGTCAATGCAGATCTGGCAGCTTATTAACCCCTTATTGTTATTATTATTATTATTATTATTCTGTACCGGCGACGTCTTTTCCATTTTATTCTAGCTCGATTTAGACTATCATCTGAAGGTTAGGAATCATATATGGTAGCTAGAAGGATTAATTGAGATAGTCACTCTGTAGCCTTATAATCCGCAGACGTCCCTCCTGAGCTGAATGAAATCGTCTAATAGTTACCAGCATATAATGGAAATTATGTCATCGGTACAGAAAGGGTTAAACCAAATGTCACCAAAATTAATATACGTACAGGGTATTGTTTTCGTGTTTTTATTATTTATTTATTTTTATTTTATTTTTTTTCGAAACATATTATTTATTTAAAGGCTCACTATCGTTCGCCAGGGAAAAAATCGACACCTAAATAGCACGACAGGTCTAAATATTGACGAAGAAATGGGGCAAAAGATCTTAAAATCGACTAACTAATGGGGCAAACATCTTAACATCAGAAACCTAATGGGGGCTAAACATAAGGGAGAAAGTGGTCCAGAAAAGCGGCCCATCCCACCTTAACCCCTTCAGCACGATGGCGTCATTTCCATCTTATTCTGGTCACCATTAAACGATTTTCACTAGTTTACAATCTACCTCTAGGACGCAAAGGGGTAAATACGATCTCAACAAACCCTCTGAGTAACATAGGTCCTTCGTAAGCTGCATAAATACGATCTCAACAAACCCTCTGAGTAACACAGGTCCTTCGTAAGCTGCATAAATACGATCTCAACAAACCCTCTGAGTAACACAGGTCCTTCGTAAGCTGCATAAATACGATCTCAACAAACCCTCTGAGTAACACAGGTCCTTCGTAAGCTGCATAAATACGATCTCAACAAACCCTCTGAGTAACACAGGTCCTTCGTAAGCTGCATAAATACGATCTCAACAAACCCTCTGAGTAACACAGGTCCTTCGTAAGCTGCATAAATACGATCTCAAAAAACCCTCTGAGTAACACAGGTCCTTCGTAAGCTGCATAAATACGATCTCAACAAACCCTCTGAGTAACACAGGTCCTTCGTAAGCTGCATAAAATCGTCTAATTTTTAGCCACAGACAAAGGTAAAAAGGCGTCATCGTGGTGAAGGGGTTAATAGAAGGGTTTTAGAGAAGATGGACCACATCTTGGAAGATAGTGGAGATAACCCCATTATCTGTCTCAGTGCCGGGAGTAACGATGTTGGTAAGGGTAGAAGTGAGGAACTGCTGCAGCAGTATCGGGATGTGTTAGATAAGGTTAGGATGAAGGGAGGAATCCCTGTAGTACATTGTATCCTACCCAGAAGAGGAGTTCCCAAGGAATGGACATCCAGGGCGATTGGTGTCAATTGCCGTTTGGAGAAATATTGCAAAGAAAAAGCAATACCATTCATTGATAACTGGGATAGTTTCTATGGGAGAGATGGGATGTACGCAAGGGATGGGGTTCATCTTTCACGGTTAGGGGTTTCTACATTAGCTAGTTCTTTAGATAGGGTGGTTGTGGGGTTTTGAACAGAAATATTGAGAGTGTAAATGAGAGGTTAAATGGAACAATTTTAGCGTCAGGCGAAAGCGATAAGGATATTCAGTCTCATGCTAAAAATAATGACTATATTGCAAATGATAGTAGTGATGGTGCAACGGAAGATGGAAATGTCGTTAGAAATAAAGGTAAATTAGGTATAAAGAAAAGAAGTAAATTGAGAGTATATTACACAAACTGTAGGAGTCTATGTAACAAAATGAACGAACTTAGAGCCCTTGTTAGCAAAGAAAATATATACATAATAGCGCTAACTGAAACGTGGATTAATACAGAAACCAGGCATTTTTTAGCAGAATTTGATATACCAGGATATAGTTTGTTTAAATATGACCGAACAAGTAAGAGGGGTGGCGGTATAGCAGTGTTTGTCAGGAGTACATTAAAAAGCTGTATTAAATCAGGTATTAGACTAAATAACGATAATGAAAGTGTTTGGGTAGAGGTTAACGAAGGTAGTGAGACCATAGTTATTGGAGTCATGTATAGACCGCCAAATATGAGTAGAAATGACGGAACGTCATTATGGGAGGAAATTAAAATGGCATCAAGGTTTAGCAATGTGTGCATTATGGGGGATTTTAATTTTCCGAATATAGATTGGCAGCATCAAATAGGAGACTCTGATTCTGAGGAGTTTATAGAGGTAGTACAAGATAGTGTTTTATTTCAATTCATAGATACGCCGACTAGAGGTAATAATATTCTCGATTTAGTTTTCAGCAACAATGAACATATGGTAAATAATGTAGAGATAGGGAACCACCTAGGAAATAGTGACCACAATTCTGTGTATTTTAATATACAATGGAAAGGTAATACCAGAGAGAATACAACATTAATACCTGACTTCAGAAAAGCCAATTATGGTGGGTTAAGAAAAGCCCTATTAGCTGACCCTATGGCATAGACCCCTTTACAGCCCTATGGTCAAAAAATTAAGTCGATCCAGGTGTCCAAATGAGTGTACCCCTTCTCAGGCACCTGTCATCTTAAGTCAGGAAGAGACGTCAACCTTGGTAGATACATACGATAATTTTATCGAGTCAGTATTCAATGCACAAAATAAATTCATCCCCAAAAGAAAATTTAGATCAACACAGAACCAACCCAAATGGATGAATAATAGACTATTAGATCTTCTAGGACAAAAGAGAGGAATATATAGAAAAATTAGGAAAAGCGAAATTCACCTACTTGCTTACTATCAGAATCTATCAAGACAGGTAAAAAAGGATATTAGGAAAGAAAAAAGAAATTATGAAATTAAGGTTGCCAATGACTCAAAAAATAATCCTAAAGCTTTTTACCAACTATATAAATCCAAGGTTAGAGATGTAATTGATCCCCTTAAAACTTCGATAGGAGACATGACAGAAAATTATTTAGAAATGTGCAGTAGATTAAATAGTCAATTTCTTTCCGTTTTCACTAATGAAAATTTGGCACAGTTTCCAGAAGTCCGTAAGGTATATAGCGATAGTATAGAAAATAGGTTAAGTACGGTTACTATAAGTAGAAATGATGTGCTTAAGGAAATTGACAGACTGAAACCTCATAAATCGCCTGGTCCTGATGAGGTATATGCTAGAGTATTAAAAGAATGTAGGGATGAGTTAAGTTACCCATTAACATTTTTATTTAACAAGTCATTGGAGACAGGTATAGTTCCAGAAGCTTGGAAGCTTGCAAACGTAGTTCCGATCTTCAAAAAAGGTGACAAATCAATAGCATCCAATTACCGTCCCATTAGTCTTACATCAATCATAGGAAAGCTACTAGAGTCAATTATTGCTAGTAAAATTAGAAACCACTTAGATACATTTAATTTAATAAATTCTTCTCAGCATGGATTCACTCAGGGACGTTCTTGCCTTACTAATTTGCTTAGTTTTTTTCTCAGAGGTATATGAAGCAGTAGATAATGACAAGTCATATGATAAAATATATTTAGATTTCAGTAAAGCTTTCGACAGAGTCCCCCATGAGAGATTGATGAGAAAGGTTGAGGCGCATGGAATAGGTGGGGCGTTGTTGGGATGGATTAGGTCATGGCTAATTGGTAGGAAGCAGAGAGTCAGCATAAATGGTACGAAGTCAGAATGGGGAGCAGTCAAAAGTGGTGTCCCCCAGGGATCTGTATTAGGTCCTCTGTTGTTTGTTATATACATAAATGACCTTGATTTAGGTATAACTAGTAGGATAAGTAAATTTGCAGACAATACCAAAATGGGGAGAACAATTGATTCAGATAGAGATATAGAGTGCCTCCAATGGGATCTAGATACCTTACACGAATGATCAGTAAATTGGCAGATGAAGTTTAACATTGAAAAATGCAAGGTATTAAAGATAGGGAAGATGCATACAAATGTTAAATATAAACTAGCTAATATGGAATTAGAAAACTCGAATTGTGAGAAAGATCTAGGTGTGTTTGTTAGCAATGATTTGAAGCCTAGACATAGGCTTCAGTATAAGCGTTCGAAACAAGGCAAACAGGATTCTCGGGTTCATCTCTAGGAGTGTGAGTAACAGAACTGCTGATGTTATCTTAAAACTTTACTTGTCATTAGTGAGACCCCATATGGATTATGCTGTTCAATTTTGGTGTCCTTATTACAGAATGGACATAGATTCATTGGAGAGAGTACAACGTAGAATGACAAAAATGATCCATAATATTAGAAATCTTCCGTATAACGAAAGGTTGAAGAAATTAGGCTTACATTCGTTAGAGAGACGCAGAGTTAGAGGGGATATGATAGAGGTGTTCAATGGGTTAGTGGGATTAACAAAGGGGACATGACAAATGTACTAAAGCTCAGTGATAGCGAAAGAACTCGTGCCAATGGTTTCAAATTAGATAAATTTCGTTTCAGAAAAGATATAGGCAAATATTGGTTTGGTAACAGAGTTGTAGATGGGTGGAATGGACTACCAAGTGCTATAGTGGGATTAAAAACGGTAGGGAGCTTTAAGATAAAATTGGATAAGCATATGGACGAGAAGGGTTGGGTGTGAAGGGGGATCAGCAGGGTTGGGCCAATCAGCGCTCTGCAGACCCCCGTAATCCTGCGTTTTTGTCATCCATGCTGGTTCAAATGACGTCATGCGCACCAGATCCGAAGAGTTGATGGAGAAATATCGCAAGATGATCCAGCACTACAAAAACAAGTCAAGGAATATCATAATCTCAGGCATTCTCCCCAAGATCGACGCACCTGACAAATTCTACGACAAGGCCTTCAGCACAAATAGCCGACTAAAATATTTGTGTCTGAGGGAAGAAGTTGAATTCATCAACCTCTGGGACAACTTCTACAACCAGCCTACTCTGTTCCGCAAGGATGGCACTCATCTAAACCCTGTGGGTTCAGCACGCATGGGTCGTCTCCTACACGAAGCAGTCCGCAGCCATGGATCAAAAAACGCCATCCGAGAAGAAGCAGCAGTGACATAAATCATCCAACGCCAAGAAAAAAACAGAGGCAACCGAGGACCACCAGCGATAAGGACCGAAGACAGCGAGGACCGAGGACAGCCATTAACATAAATGTAGATCCGACAAGAACCAAAAATATTATTAAAGAGCGTTCCGTGAGTTCTAAAATAACAAATTTAAAGGTTTTCTATGCAAACGCTCGTAGCATACGCAATAAATTTTCAGATTTAGAGGAGCTAGTGTTTACAGAAAATTATGATGTGATTGGCATAACAGAATCTTGGCTCAATACAAAAGATAGAGACTTTTTAGCAGAGTATTCACTTCCCGGTTATGTAATGTTTGAGAAAAGCCGAATAAATCGAAATGGAGGTGGCGTTTTACTTTATATCAAAGAAAGTCTTAACCCTACCCTCTTGTCAAAACCTCAAATTGTGAACGTCGACGCATCTTTTGTGCTAATAAAGAATAATAAAGGTACAAAAATAATACTTACATTAATATACAGACCTCCAGCTCAATCAGTGCAAACTGACCGAGAAATTTACGAACAAATTGCAGATGTAAGTAACTCACAAGATACCGTAATTTTTGGCGACTTTAATTTACCTGTGACCAAGTGGGGCGATACTCTTACTTCACACTCCGGACATGACTTGTATACGAACTTGCAAGAGAGTTCGCTTTATCAATTTGTTCGAACGCCGACCCGTGGTAATAACGTTCTTGACATTGTACTTGCAACAAAAAAAGAATTAATAGAGAATTTGAATGTTGGTGATGAATTCAGTAACAGCGACCATCGTACGATAACTTTCACTTTAAAGTTTACTAGTAACGAACCAAATAGTAGCATCGAAAAAGTCCCTAATTTCAAGAAAGCAAACTTCCATAAACTTAGAGCTATGTTTAAAGAAACTGACTGGAGCTTTTTAATTAACAATAACGACATAAATACATCTTGGAAGTTATTCGAAACCACTTACCTAAAAGCAGTGCAAGACTGTATACCATCGAAAATACGGCGTCCAGGCCATAATAATAAGTCCAAATGGTGGAATAAAGATATTTCAAACTGCCTGCTTGCTAAAAAATTTGCTAATGATAGATTAAAATCCTCACAAAATGACGAAGAACGGGTGAAATTTGTAAAGCTACGACGCAAAGCCAAAAAGTTAATTAAGCAAAGTAAAAAGACCCTAGAGTTACATATTGCGAATCAAAGTAAAACAAACCCGAAAGAATTCTATAGTTATATCAGAAAGAAAAAAGTAGTTACTTCAACTGTTGGACCGTTAGTCGATGAAAACGGAGAATACACCAAAGACGAAGTACAAATGAGTAATGCTCTCAATACCTTCTTTGCATCAGTTTTTACAACAGAAGACCTCAGTGATATCCCTACACCATGGCCGATTCAGATTGATAATTCAGATGTTCTAAGCAATATCACCGTTACAGAGAGAGAAGTATTGAATTGTTTAGATAAACTCAAGGTAAATAAAACGCCTGGACCTGATACAATCTCGCCTAGAGTTCTAAAGGAAGCTAAGGATGAGCTCTCCAAACCACTGACATTACTATTCAATAAATCCTTGCAGTCTGGAACTATGCCCGATCAGTGGAAGCTAGCCAACGTAACACCGATATTAAAAAAAGGCAGCAAATCCCTACCCAGTAACTATCGTCCAATTAGCTTAACCTCAGTTGTATGTAAAATGCTAGAAACGGTCATACGAGACAGACTCGTAAATCACTTAGAGGAAAATAACATACTTAAAGAGACTCAACACGGCTTTCGTAAAAAACGTTCCTGTTTAACAAACCTCTTAGACTTCTTCCACGATATCCTCAACCTCTACGATGAGAGTAAAGCTGTAGATATTATATACCTTGATTTTCAAAAGGCCTTTGACAAAGTTCCCCACAAACATTTACTGCTAAAACTAAAAGCGCATGGAATACAAGACGGTGTGTTGAAATGGATAGAAAATTGGCTCAGCGACAGAAAGCAAAGAGTAGTCATAAACGGTAAGGCATCTAAATGGACCAATGTAAGTAGCGGGGTACCCCAGGGATCGGTACTAGGACCAATTCTCTTTCTAATTTACATCAACGACATAGATGAGGGTCTCACCTGTACAATCTCAAAATTTGCTGACGATACAAAAATTGCAAATAGCGTACTCTCAAAAGAACAAGTTGACGATATGCAACACAATCTAGATAAATTGTCATGTTGGGCCCAAATTTGGCAAATGAGTTTCAATGCGGATAAATGTAAAGTACTACATATCGGATACCTAAATGAGAAAGCAAACTATTTGATGAATGGCACTCAGCTTAAGAATGTAAACAGAGAAACCGATCTGGGAGTAACAATATCGAGTAACCTAAAACCGAGTCAACAATGTTCAGAAGTTGTTAAGAAGGCAAACAAAATAATTGGCTTTATAGGCAGGTCATTTGTGCATAAATCCAAAGAAGTTATCCTAACCCTTTACAATTCCTTAGTCCGCCCTCTTCTGGAATACTGCGTTCAATCCTGGTGCCCTTATTACCAAAAAGATATAAACAAGCTAGAACGAGTTCAGCGTAGAGTTACCAAAATGATACCTAGCCTAAAGAACAAACCATACGAAGAGCGTCTTAGAGAATTAAATCTATTTCCTTTAACCCAGCGCAGATTAAGAGGTGACTTAATTCAAGTGTTCAAAATCATCAAAGGCATCGACAATATGAACTGTAGTAAGTACTTCACTATCGACCAATCTAATTACACGCGGGGAAACGGTTGCAAAATTATTGGTAAATCTTTTAACTCACACGAATCTAAGAATTTCTTCTTCAATCGAGTTGTCAACTTGTGGAATGGGCTTCCCCGAAACGTTATAGACTGCATCACCGTTGATTCATTTAAACTTCGCCTAGACAAATATCTCGCATCAAACCCGCGACTGACTGCGTTTGTAAATGAATAACTTTATTTTATTCCCCCCTCAGTTACTAACCCATCTGTCCCCTACTAACTTCCTAATCCTGCCACGGACATTAGTTCCAGGGCAGTAATTCCCTTTCCAATGTTCCCTTACCCACTCTAACCCACTGTTTGGACACTTGATCCTCAGTGTTTTGGAGGACAAGCAACCTAGAAGGGTCACTAGATCTGTTGTTGCTTGATTTCCTTTGTACTCCTTTGTACTCCTTTGTTAATCTCTAACCGTTTTGGTAAGATGATCCTCAGGGTATTAGAGTGTTGAGCCTATAATTGGGCTTTGTAATTGAACTGGGGTTGTGTGGGACAGGGATCTGCCTTGCTTAGGCCAATCGGCTTTCTGCAGACTCCCATTTTCTTATGTTCTTATGTTCTTAATATCGTCTAAGGATAGCCAGAAATGGAGAAACAAATTGCGGGTTAGATCCTTAAGGGGTTAAGGGGGTACTGCTTGGTTTTTGGTCTATATATGTATATATTTTATATATGTTTTTAGTTTCCTCGCTAGACCTCCATCAAGCTTAAAGAAACACCCCCTAGACCCCCCTTCAAGATAAATTTGTACATTTTTCGATAGAAAAATTGTACCGGCCGAAGGCCGGTTCCTCTTAAAATTACAGGCTTGCTATCGTTCGCCAGGAAAAATCGACACCTAAATGGCACGAAAGGTCTTGAAATTGACAACGAAATGGGGCGAAAGGTATTAAAATCGCCAAACTAATGGAAGGAACGTCTTAAAATCTCAAAACTAATATGCTAAACACGAGGGAGAAGGAAGTCCATAAAAAGCGAGTAGTACCCCCTTAAGGTCCGGTGTAAGCCTTACCATATACACCTATTGATCTTGGATGGCGTCATTGAGCAATTATCCCCTCTTGAATGAGGTAAACAAAACCTGTACCATGTTTAAAAGAAAATAAATCGGATAAGTGGGGATTGGGCTTGAGTATACAGTAGATAGTTAGATAGAGTAGATTGCCTTCTTTCTGGGGGGTTTTCTATATCGTAGGACTTATGTGGGCAACTTTACAGTTCTCAGCATATATTATAATGTTACTCCAGTTCGAATCTCTGAACCATTTAAGCCAAGTTCTGAAGCATGTGGACTATAATAAAGCATTGTATTGTCTCGTTTGTGTTCGGTACTGATTCAAATGAGTGTGCAGTATTTATGCTCTTGACTGTACATTTAGTTATTATAGGACTTCAGAGGCTATCAACCCTTCTGGATTATGAAGCCAGTACACTGCAAGTCAAGAATAGCGTCAGGACTGGAGCCAGTTTTCGGGAACCAGTGGCGCCATCTGTTATAGTTAAGCTAAAGTGTAGGGTGCAGTAGTTTCCAGTCTTTCTATTTAGGTCGGGAATTTAAGTAATGTTGTGATTCTGCTTCTTGTACAGTTGAAGATTGTGAAGTGAGGTAATAGTTGATCTTGTTGGGCTCCAGACACCACAACCAGTAGACCGTTTCAACCAGTGACAACTCAACCAGTGTCGATCTTTAGTACCAACTCTTCATTTCCTCTCGTCCTCCTCCTTCCCTCTTTTCTCTTCCTTCTCCTCCTCCTTCACACTCCTCCCTTCTTTGCTCTTCCCCTCCTTCTCCTCTTCCTCCTTCTCCTTCCTCCACGTTCCTACCCTCCTCCTCTCCTACCATCCTTCTCCCCCTCGTTCCTACTCTCTTTCTTCTCTTCCTCCTCCTCCTCTACACTCCTCCTCCTCCTCTACACTCCTCCCCGTATTGACCATCGGAAACAGACGATAAAAGCTCCATTGTGATAGCCCCCCCCCCCTTCAGTATGATGACGTAATTTCCACTCATTCTGGTTACCATTAAATGATTTGTTTTAGCTTATAATCTACATCTGTGACTCAGGTGAAATTACTCTCAATAACCTATCTGAATAGCACAAGTCCTTCTTAAACTAGAAAATTGTCTATTATTGAGGGGAGGTTTTATTTAGATACTGTATTTTATTTATGTATTTCCCTTGTTCCCCCTCCTTAGACCTCTTATCATCAATCTTAAACGAAAATACCCCCCCCCCCCCCTTTGTGATACATTTGTGCCCTAAGCCGGGGCAAAATCAACACTTAAATGGCACGAAAGGTCTTAAAATCGCCAAACTATTGGGGCGAATGTCTTAAAATGTCAAAACTAATAGGGCAAACTATGAGGGAGAAAGGGGTCCAGTAAATCCCCCCTCCCACCTTAACCAGCATGAATGGTACACCTAACGTCATCGTACTCAAAGGGTTAACTGTTGTGTGAGTCTGACCAGTTGGTGGTTCGAGTCCGGCTGAGAGTATAATATTATATATACTGTATATAACCAAACTATAGCTTGGAGTATAAACTATTCAAGGATGCAGTGTTATACCAAGGCCCATTATATACACTCACCGATAGATACAGGTGGTGCATATTATACTGTATTTTGCTTGAACCATTTTGACACGCTGATGGAATATTTTGAAACCTTCCTATTAAATCCGTGTCAGACTCGGTGTTTTCCCTCAAGCAGTGTTCACGCTTGACGTTACCCCTTCAGAACCATGACACCTATTTACCTGTGATTCTGGCTAAAAGTAGACGATGTTATGCAGTTTAAGAAGGACCTATTTTATTAAGAGGGTTTACTGAGATCGTGTTTACTCCTTTGAATCCTAGAGGTAGTATACAAGCTAAAGAAAAATCGTCTAATGGTAACAAGAATACGATGAAAATTACGTCATGGTGCTGTAGGGGTTGAGTTCGTGTGGGAGTGTACCAGTTACGTGTGCAGGGGTTTGTACAGGAGCTATACACTTGCGGAAATCATAGTAGGATCTCTCTGCCTTAAGGTAAGTAGGCCTCCTATTTGTGTTGTATATGTGTGTAAGAGGGTAACACTATCTCAGCCGACGTCTTCGAGGTTATAATAATATTGTGTTTAATTATTATTCGGGGTATTGATTGGTTTTGACATTTTCGAGAAATATATTTATAGTTTGCACCCAACTCTAGAAATAACCGCAACCATAAACACCCCTATGCTAAATGTGTACATTTTTCGCGAAAAAAAAAAAAAAAAATGAATAGGGTGAAGTGTCTCATAATGTCCAAACCGATGAGGTGAAATATCACGTAGATTAGTTAGTTAGTTAGATTAGGACTTCAGAGGCTATCCACCTTTCTGGATTATTTAGCCAGCACACTGTAAGTCAAGAATAGCGTCAGGATTGGAGCCCCTTTTCGAGAACTCCAGTTACCCCTCTCAGACATATGACGCGATTTTGAGCCTATTGGGGATACTTTAAAGCCTTTGTTACCATCAGGGGTATTTAGAAACCTTTAGTTTAGTTACATCAACCTCTGTAGTTGTCTTTGAGTTAGCTGTGGGCAGAAAACTAATTTTGGAGAGGTAATTATAAGGGTGAGAGAACTCTATTTCTTATTGCTAATCTGGCAACCTCTGCGTCATAAATACGTGAAAGGGTTAAGGCCTTTGCCACTTAGATAAATATCTTGCCATGAATCCCATACAGACTGCGTTTGTGCCCGAGTAATGTGACCGTATCAATTGACCACTTGCGAGTTTCAGGGTATAAGGAAGTTGGAACCATAAACATCGATATTAAACAGAAATACAATATTAATGAAGGTTTCTAATGGATAAAAGGTATGTTGAATTGGGTTTTATGTATTTATGAATGCACCATGACCATTGTATAGCTGGCAATTCTGCTAAATATCGATGTCTACAGCTCCAACTTCCTTATAGAACGAAACTCGCAAGTAGTCAATTTCGTTCATAGTTTTACAATTTTGCTTTCTGGACCGTAGTCTTTCTGGAGCTGAAGCCCTTCGGTTAATTGATGTGACAATCTATTTTTGTTTACAGTTAGCTTGGTAAGGACCCATAGATCTGTTGTTGCTTGTCTTCCTTTGTGTCTATATATGTGTGTGTGTGTGTGTTACTCAGTTACTCTCAGTTACTTGTTCGTCAAGGGGAATCCACGCAATGCGAGCTAAGCTCATTATTATCGCGCCTCCTTAACTGGGAATGTATTGCGTGAAATGCATGTTAAGTGTTTTATGTACTGTTGGAATGGCTGTGGATGTGTGTGTAGTCTGTATTTAGCCAATTGGCGACATCGGAAACGAAGGCTTAGGGTGGATCTGTATGGTACCATTCTCACTATAGACGGTACCGTCTCGCCCGAAGGCTTAGGTAGCCATCAGCTTAGGTGAACCATATGATACCCATCTCGCCTTGTACCATTTTTGCCATTTTGCCAACCCCAGATGGGACGTCACAACGTCGTCCACTTATTCCAGGTACCTATTTACAGCTAGGTGAACTGAGGCTAACACATGAAAGGAGACTAGCCCAATTTGTCTCCGCCCGGCCGGGGATTGAGCCCCCGACCCCTCGTGTGTGAGACGAGAGCTCTACCTACTAGGCTACGGGCTGTGTGTGTGTGTGTGTGTGTGTCATGGTACTGTACATGTGTGTGTTGTCGTTTTGTTAACCCCTTCTGTACCGGCGGTCTTTTTTATTATATTGCAGCTACCGGTACTATTAGATGATTGTATTCAACTTAAAAAGGGCCTCCAGCAATTAACAGACTTCGAACTATCACACTTAACCCTTTTTACTACCACAGCTCTTTCATAAACTGCACAAAATTATCTAAATATAGCCAGTATATATATATATATATACTGTACATATAAAGGGGTTAACTACGTCTTATCCCTGCTTATTCCTCTACCTGCTACAAACCCACAAAGGCTCACGGCCATCACAGAGGAGCGTCCTACGTGTTTGGTTCAGTGTATGTGTGGATGATGAAGCAATTAAACCCCCTCGCACACCCCGGCCACCACCCCTGCATAGTAAGGGGCCAGAGAAGCCAACCCCCCCCCCCCCCCCTCCCCCCTCTTAGGATGATGAAGCTATTGTTTTAGAATTATCATTTTGTTTGATATAAGTAGTAGTAGTGGTATTAGTAGTACTATTATGGTAGTACTAAGAGTAGCTATAGTATATACTGTAGTACGGTATATTATATTATGCTATTATGGTAGTACTAAGAGTAGTTATAGTATATACTGTAGTACGGTATATTATATTATGCTATTCATTTTGGTTTTCACCAACCCACCAATTAATTTACAAGTAAACCTTACATTTTGGCTCGAACGTCCCTTGATTTTGGCCCTGTCACTCTTTCAACTATGGGGGAGGCACTCGCTATAGGCAGTTCTGCCTTTTGCCTCCCTCAATCACATCGAAAAGCAAAAAAATGAAATCACTAAAAGTAATGAATATATGTGGCACGCCAAGGACTCGAACCTAGGATACTCACACCGAAATTCCGAACACTAAGCATTACGCTGTTTCAAATAAGTAGGAACAAATTCTTGAACCTCTATAATATAATAAAGTTATAATAATAATATAGTTTATTTCCACCGACAGTGGTTATTCTTCTTACATAGTATTTACAAATATAATTATATACAGTTGGGGGTTTAGTGTTTTCAAAGTAGTTACAATATAGGAACTAATACATAATTTAGTGTTACATACAGTAGACATACAGTTGTTAGTTGTGAAATTCAGACCAGGTGTGACGGACCACAATTCCTAATCTGTAATTACAAATACACCAAGTAGGTCAGCTCAGATCTATGTAGATTAAGAGGGCAGATAAGCCTGTGCTTAATAGGTTAGCCCTTGCACCTGGCTCAGGGTAGGACACCTTCATAATTATAGCCTATCTAAATACAGTAACGTTCTCTTTAATACAGTATTATATTTTTACATTACTCATATACGACTAGAGTAATCGAGTTAATATTTCCACCTTATGTTTGTCTATTTGTATGAGGAAGACAAAAGGGTAAAGCTACCTATAACAAGTGTCTCCCCCCAAAGATGAAAAAGTGACAGAGCCAAATTTAAGGGGAGATGGACGTCATTATTTAAGGGGAGATGGACGTCATTATTTAAGGGGAGATGGACGTCATTATTTAAGGGGAGATGGACGTCATTATTTAAGGGGAGCTGGACGTCATTATTTAAGGGGAGATGGACGTCATTATTTAAGGGGAGATGGACGTCATTATTTAAGGGGAGATGGGCGTCATTATTTAAGGGGAGATGGACGTCATTATTGAAGGGGAGATGGACGTCATTATTTAAGGGGAGATGGACGTCATTATTTAATGGGAGATGGACGTCATTATTTAATGGGAGATGGGCGTCATTATTTAAGGGGAGATGGACGTCATTATTTAAGGGGCGATGGACGTCATTATTTAAGGGGAGATGGACGTCATTATTTAAGGGGAGCTGGGCGTCATTATTTAAGGGGAGATGGACGTCATTATTTAAGGGGAGATGGACGTCATTATTTAAGGGGAGATGGACGTCATTATTTAAGGGGAGATGGACGTCATTATTTAAGGGGAGATGGACGTCATTATTTAAGGGGAGATGGACGTCATTATTTAAGGGGAGATGGGCGTCATTATTTAAGGGGAGATGGACGTCATTATTTAAGGGGATATGGGCGTCATTATTTAAGGGGAGATGGACGTCATTATTTGCTCATTTTGGGATCTTTTAATTATTTGTTTAGTTTCCTCCCTACGCCTCAATCAAGCTTAACACGCACACCCTGTGGACCTCCAAGATATATGTTTACATTTTTCGATAGAAAAATGTCAGATTCCTCTTAATTTACAGGCTCGCTATCGCTCGCCAGGAAAAAAATCGACACCTGGATGGGGATAAACGTCTTAAAACAGTTGGCTGAATGGGGCCGAATGGATAGAAGCCAGGGAAAGAGAGAAAAGGAGAGAAAGATAAAAAAAAAAAACGGTGACCCCCTTAATCATCAATTGACTAATCAGATGTGTTTACACTCTTAATTCTAACCTGGACATTATAATTCGATGTATAAGATCCCAGAGAGGAACCGAACTTATGGGTCCAACTGTACCCCCTGACCTAGAGAGATAGTGGAGAGTGTCAGATGTAGTACTGTAGAGACAAGGCTGTGTTGTTGTTGGTGGTGGTGGTGGGGGGGGGGGGGAGATAGTTTTGGTGGGGGGGGGGGGGGTTGTTGTATGGGGGTGGTGGTGGGAGGTGGGTTGAGGGTCGTGGTGGTGGGTGGTGGTAGTAGTGGGGGTGAGGGTGGTGGTGGGGGGGGGGGATTGTTCTTGTTGGGGGTGGTGGTGGGGTGAGGGTCGTGGGGGTTGGGGTGGAGGGTGGGGGTGATGGTGGGGGGTGGGGGTGGTGGTGTCTGTCATTGGTGTTATCTCCAGGGATTACAGTGGCCTAAAAGACACGTACGCCCAAAGTGTACTGTGTATACATACAAGCTTAGTGTACTGTATATATTTTGCGTACACCCACTAATTTTGTGAATGTTATGTATTATATTGACATTACCCTGCCTTTATATACTGTATATATATATTTTGTTTTATTTGTTTTATATAATTATGATACACTATTTCTGTATCGCTATCAAGACCTTTCGTGCCATTTAGGTGTCGATTTTTTCCTGTATGTGTGTGATTCTCATATATAGATATGTTTGTGTGTGTGTGTCTGTTTAATAATAATAATTTTCGGTTTATTGTACACTTGCAGCTGTGATGTTGAAAATCTACATTTGTTTTTCTTAACCTAGATACAGTATAATGCTTATTCTACCTTAACTACGAAGTCACATGCGACCTTTGGCGACCATGAGGTGCCGAGTTCCCACCATAGTACATACGCAGATGCACTGATGAGAAGTACGTGTAGGCCTTGGTGTAGGCTAACACAGGTTGATAGTTGAGCAGCTTGGCTGGGAAGGGACCACAATACAATCTTTCAACCCCGGGAAACCCTCTGGCTCAAGCAAAGACTAGGGATGGCTATCCTCCGGGGCAATGCCACCAGCGTCATGAGCTCAGTTCGACTGGACTGGGTCATGCCACTGTGTGAGGCCCGGGCAGGAGTGGTGTATCCGTAGTCTTTCCACAGTAGGGTAAAACAAAACATAAACTTTATTTGTATGTAACATGTGTGATGCACATAAATAAAAGGGGGATGTGTCGGATGGTTGAAAGCCACAGTTGCTCGCGCGTTTGGGGCTAGCAACACGTATTATGAAAAACATGTATCCTCCTTCATTCACTGTCCCCCCCTTCACTCACTCAACCCCACAATTTGCCGGAGGATAACAGGTTTTTCACAATACGTAGACGGGGGTCTTTTAAAAAAAAAAAAAAAAAAAAATCATAGGGATAGCTGAAAAAGCCTTTAGGATTCTGAGGGATTCGAACCCTCGACCTCGCGGTCAACGAACAGTGCTCTAGACCACTTGGCTAACCCAACCCATGTGTGTGTGCTTCTACCCCTACCAGGGTCGAACCACAGACAGTCCGGACAAGAGCCCATGCTTTAACCCACTCCACCACGACGTGATAAAAGGTCTGTGTCTCCTCAGACCAGGCATAATTCATATCGTGCCTATGACCTTCCTTGGGGGGACCCCCCGCCCTCCAACACGAACTACTACCTCAGTTTTCAAGATGGAGAGCCTATACTTGGCATGTATACTAAGGGGGTGCCAGACTAGGTTTTCAAGATGGAGAGCCTATACTTGGCATGTATACTAAGGGGGTGCCAGACTAGGTTTTCAAGATGGAGAGCCTATACTTGGCATGTATACTAAGGGGTGCCAGACTAGGTTTTCAAGATGGAGAGCCTATACTTGGCATGTATACTAAGGGGGTGCCAGACTAGGTTTTCAAGATGGAGAGCCTATACTTGGCATGTATACTAAGAGGGTGCCAGACTAGGTTTTCAAGATGGAGAGCCTATACTTGGCATGTATACTATGGGGGTGCCAGACTAGGTTTTCAAGATGGAGAGCCTATACTTGGCATGTATACTAAGGGGGTGCCAGACTAGGTTTTAAACAAAACATTGTTTATCCCGGGCAGCACCGGGTACCTCAGCTAGTGATAAATATATAAAGTACGATTAAATATAAATAAAGCAATTCCCTTAAGCCAGGTGTTGATGAGGAAGTAGTGCAGAGGGAGTTATAGATTAGTGTTAGAGAGAGAGCTGCTGTTAAGGCTGGCAAGGAAAGATAATGTGTGTGTGTGTGTGGCGCACGATGTCTAATTCATCCAAAAATTATGCGAAAAATGTGTCAAATTAGTAAAATTATTAGTGTGAAAATTATATATATATATATATATATATATAAAGAGTCTGTGAAACCTTTATTGAGTAGGAGGAAAGAAGGGATTATGGTTGAGTTTAAGGGGATATGGGCCGGTTTTCTGGACCACTTTCTCCCTCATGTTTAGCCCCATTAGTTTTCAGATGCTAAGATGTTTGCCCCATTAGTTAGTCGATTTTAAGACCTTTCGCCCCATTTCTTCGTCAATATTTAGACCTTTCGTGCTATTTAGGTGTAAAAAAAATCCCTGGCGAACGATGGTGAGCCTGTAATGTTGTAAGAAGCGGCCTTCGGCCGGGACATTTATCTACCAAAAAATTTACAAATTAATCTAGAAGGGGGATCTAATGGATGTTTTTTTTTTAATTTGATGGAGGTCTAGGGAGAAAATTAGAAAACAAATGAATACATGCAAAAATCGCCCAAAAAGTGAGCCATCATCCCTTTAATCAGTAGGAGAGAGAGAGGCAGGCTTGGAATTGAGTGTGTTCGTTGTGTCTGGGAGTGAATAATTGTTATGAAGGTCACCAGCTATTGGAGCCAGTGATATGTGTTGTGTGTGTGTTTGTTATATGTATGTAGGCTACAGTATGTAACCTAGGTGTATATTGTGTTGTTATTGTTTATACGAATATTATGTGTTTCCATGTGTATCTGCTGTCTGTGTGTGTATTGTATGAGTGTGTTTGGATAGGCATAATTATACAGTAATATATATATATATATAATGTGTGTGTATGTATGAGAGAGAGAGTTATTTATTTACGTATTCGTTTGTTGTGCTTTGTGTTAGTGTGTGTACTTACTCTAGTTGTACTTACTCTAGTTGTATTGCGGGAGTGAGCATGCTCGTTATTTCCCGCCTCCTATATGTGTAGGTGTTATATGTATCGTTGGAATGGCTGTGGATGTGTGTGTAGTCTGTATTTTTAGCCAATTGGCGACATCGGAAACGAAGGCTTAGGGTGGATCTGTATGGTACCATTCTCACTATAGACGGTACCGTCTCGCCCGAAGGCTTAGGTAGCCATCAGCTTAGGTGAACCATATGATACCCATCTCGCCTTGTACCATTTTTGCCAACCCCAGATGGGACGTCACAACGTCGTCCACTTATTCCAGGTACCTATTTACAGCTAGGTGAACTGAGGCTAACACATGAAAGGAGACAAGCCCAATTTGTCTCCGCCCGGCCGGGGATTGAACCCCCGACCCCTCGTGTGTGAGACGAGAGCTCTACCTACTAGGCTACGGGCTGTGTGTGTGTGTGCGTGTGTTATGTATGTGCCTGTGAGTCTATATTGGTAATTCTATGTGTATGTATATGTATGTATGTGTGTATTACGCTCTTGTAGATCATGGTTATATTATCATTCAAGTAGCTGGGTGGTGTTTATGAGAAAGGAAGGTCATGGAAGTCAAATATCATGCTTGTTTAATTTGGTAGGTTTATTATGACTCTTAAGATACAGTGTGAGGGGGGTGTTTAGTTAACCTCCTTCAGTACCGGAGCAGATTTTATTGAGCTTAAAAAAGGCCTCCAGCATTTGTAGCAGGCTTTGAACTATCTCCCTTGACCCTTTTTACTAAGACGGATCCTTCTTGAACTGCACAAAATCGATTAAATATAGCTAGAATAAAATAATAAAAAAAAAACGTCGCTGGTACAGAAGGGGTTAACCCTCTCAGTATATCTGATTTTGTTTTCCTTTTAATCAGCAGGCGAATATTATTCTGCTTCGGGAGATTGTGTGAGAGTTGGATGGTTTATTGTGTGAGAGTTGGATGGTTTATTGTGTGAGAGTTGGATGGTTTATTGTGTGAGAGTTGGATGGTTTATTGTGTGAGAGTTGGATGGTTTATTGTGTGAGAGTTGGATGGTTTATTGTGTGGGAGTTGGATGGTTTATTGTGTGAGAGTTGGATGGTTTATTGTGTGGGAGTTGGATGGTTTATTGTGTGGGAGTTGGATGGTTTATTGTGTGGGAGTTGGATGGTTTATTGTGTGAGAGTTGGAAGGTTTCTTGTGTGGGAGTTGGATGGTTTATTGTGTGAGAGTTGGATGGTTTATTGTGTGAGAGTTGGATGGTTTATTGTGTGGGAGTTGGATGGTTTATTGTGTGGGAGTTGGATGGTTTATTGTGTGAGAGTTGGATGGTTTATTGTGTGAGAGTTGGATGGTTTATTGTGTGAGAGTTGGATGGTTTATTGTGTGAGAGTTGGATGGTTTATTGTGTGAGAGTTGGAAGGTTTATTGTGCGGGAGTTGGATGGTTTATTGTGTGAGAGTTGGATGGTTTATTGTGTGAGAGTTGGATGGTTTATTGTGTGGGAGTTGGATGGTTTATTGTGTGAGAGTTGGATGGTTTATTGTGTGGGAGTTGGATGGTTTATTGTGTGAGAGTTGGATGGTTTATTGTGTGAGAGTTGGATGGTTTATTGTGTGGGAGTTGGATGGTTTATTGTGTGAGAGTTGGATGGTTTATTGTGTGAGAGTTGGATGGTTTATTGTGTGGGAGTTGGATGGTTTATTGTGTGAGAGTTGGATGGTTTATTGTGTGGGAGTTGGATGGTTTATTGTGAGAGTTGGATGGTTTATTGTGTGGGAGTTGGATGGTTTATTGTGTGAGAGTTGGATGGTTTATTGTGTGAGAGTTGGATGGTTTATTGTGTGGGAGTTGAGTTGGATGGTTTATTGTGTGAGAGTTGGATGGTTTATTGTGTGAGAGTTGGATGGTTTATTGTGTGAGAGTTGGATGGTTTATTGTGTGAGAGTTGGATGGTTATTGTGTGAGAGTTGGATGGTTTATTGTGTGAGAGTTGGATGGTTTATTGTGTGGGAGTTGGATGGTTTATTGTGTGAGAGTTGGATGGTTTATTGTGTGGGAGTTGGATGGTTTATTGTGTGAGAGTTGGATGGTTTATTGTGTGGGAGTTGGATGGTTTATTGTGTGAGAGTTGGATGGTTTATTGTGTGAGAGTTGGATGGTTTATTGTGTGGGAGTTGGATGGTTTATTGTGTGAGAGTTGGATGGTTTATTGTGTGAGAGTTGGATGGTTTATTGTGTGGGAGTTGGATGGTTTATTGTGTGGGAGTTGGATGGTTTATTGTGTGAGAGTTGGATGGTTTATTGTGTGAGAGTTGGATGGTTTATTGTGTGAGAGTTGGATGGTTTATTGTGTGAGAGTTGGATGGTTTATTGCATGGGAGTTGGATGGTTTATTGTGTGGGAGTTGGATGGTTTATTGTATGGGAGTTGGATGGTTTATTGTGTGGGAGTTGGATGGTTTATTGTGTGAGAGTTGGATGGTTTATTGTATGGGAGTTGGATGGTTTATTGTGTGGGAGTTGGATGGTTTATTGTGTGAGAGTTGGATGGTTTATTGTGTGAGAGTTGGATGGTTTATTGTGTGAGAGTTGGATGGTTTATTGTATGGGAGTTGGATGGTTTATTGTGTGGGAGTTGGATGGTTTATTGTATGGGAGTTGGATGGTTTATTGTGTGAGAGTTGGATGGTTTATTGTATGGGAGTTGGATGGTTTATTGTGTGAGAGTTGGATGGTTTATTGTGTGAGAGTTGGATGGTTTATTGTATGGGAGTTGGATGGTTTATTGTGTGGGAGTTGGATGGTTTATTGTATGGGAGTTGGATGGTTTATTGTGTGAGAGTTGGATGGTTTATTGTATGGGAGTTGGATGGTTTATTGTGTGAGAGTTGGATGGTTTATTGTATGGGAGTTGGATGGTTTATTGTATGGGAGTTGGATGGTTTATTGTGTGAGAATTGGATGGTTTATTGTATGGGAGTTGGATGGTTTATTGTGTGAGAATTGGATGGTTTATTGTATGGGAGTTGGATGGTTTATTGTATGGGAGTTGGATGGTTTATTGTGTGAGAGTTGGATGGTTTATTGTATGGGAGTTGGATGGTTTATTGTGTGGGAGTTGGATGGTTTATTTAGATAGTTTCACCCCTTTGATTCCTAGAGATCCTCCCTAAGCTGCCTAAAATCGCTTAATGATAAACAGTAAAACCGTTTAGGGGGTAGTGCTTGGTTTTTGGTCCATATATTGATTTGTTTATTTATTTGTGTTTTAGTTTCTTCGCTAGACCTCCATCAAGCTTAGAAAAACACCCCCTAGACCCCCTTTTAAGATAGATTTGTACATTTTTCGGTAGAAAAATTTCCCGGCCGAAGGCTGGTTCCTTCTGAAGGGCATGAAAGGTCTTAATATGGACAACAAAATGAGGCGAAAGGTCTCAAAATCGACAAACTAACGGAACGAACGTCTTAAAACCTCAACACTAATATGCTAAACATGAGGGAGAAGGAGGTCCAGGAAAAGCAAGTACTACCCCCTTAACCCCTTCCTAAGTTACCGGTATATACAATGCAATCGTCTAATGGTAGGCATAGGAAGGGGGTATGGATGTCAGAGGGTTAATGGAGAGTTTGATTTTTTTGTTTTCTGTGTGAGTGAGGGAGACAAAAGGCAGAACAGCCTGTGGTGAGTGCCTCCTCCATAGTTGAAAGAGTGACAGGATCAAAATCAAGGGACGTTTGAGCCAATATGCCTGGACACACGGAGTTTGAAGCAATTTAGTCATAAGAAGAGGGAAAGACTGATTCTGGGACTGGGAGACAGTTCCAGAGCTCAGCTGTTGAATAGAAGAAAGATTGAGAATAACGTTTGACTCCTGGGTTGGAGAGTTGCACAGAGTAGGAGTGCAATTGTGTTAAATGATGGGTGCTACGTTATCTACGAGCTCTGATGAAAACTGATTATTGTAATAGCGATAGAATAGTGAGAGAAATGCTACATGGCGGCGAAGAGAAACTGCAGAGAATTGGTTAGTGGACATGAGTTAATGAGACAGAAGGCTTTCTTTTCTACTTTGTCTAGAAGTGTTGTGCGAAAGGATCCTCCTCATACTTGTGAACAATACTCAATACATGGACGCACTGTGCCCCTGTATAGAGCAAGAAGCTGCGCAGGGGTAAAGAACCCCCGGAGGCATTTGAGCACTTCCAGCTTCTGGGAAGCTGTTTTAGCAAGAGTGGTAATATGATCTCTCCAAGAGAGATTAGAAGAAAAAGAGACACCGAGAATATTAAGAGAGGATGAAGGGTTAATTTGTATGTTGTTGAAGAGTAAGTCCTAATTTTATGGAAGGGGGTGATGACTAGACAGATGGAGACTGTGTTGGGTGATTTTAATGTCCATATTGTTGAATGGCTCACTGATTCAGCCAGGACTGATGATGCTGGTCTTGAATGTGAGCTATTTGCAGACTCATTTAATCTCACTCAACTAGTCAACCATCCCACCCGTGTACCAGATAATCCTAATCATAATTCCCACCTACTGGACTTATTTTTAACAACCAATTCAGAAAATTATGATGTTACAGTGAGGTCCCCGCTTGGATCTTCTGATCACTGTCTGATACAGGCCATCTGTCTATCACCTACCACACCTTCCCACTCTGAACCTGTTTTGGTGACTAAATGGCATTACGATAGGGCAGACTGGGAGGGTCTTCAAGGTTTCTTTATTGATATTCCCTGGACCTCTTTCTTTTCTAATGATGCACACCCCACCTTGAGCCACATACAAGATTGTGTAAAAATTGGAATGGAAACTTTTATTCCTCATCAAAAGTACAGTAAAAGATCTAATTCACCTAAATGGTTTGACCATAATTGTGCTAGAGTAACTGAACAAAAAGCAATAGCCTACAATGCATACACAAGATCAAAAACACATGAAGCCTTTAATTACTTTAGAAACATCAGAAATCATGCCAAAACTGTATTAAACCTAACTAAATCAAACTTTCTCCACAAGCAGGCAAATAAACTTCTAAATAATCCAAATGATAACAAAATATTTTGGTCTACTCTTAACTCATTCAAATCCAACTTCACTACTACTGCTTCATCCATTCCACCATTAAAATCTCCGACTGGCAATCTTGTGAGTGACCCAAGAGGTAAAGCTAACCTTCTTGCGGATATTTTCTCCACCAACTCAACCTTAGATGAAATAAATCAAGATGTCCCTGTACTTAATTTTAATTCGCCTGAAATTCCCTCACTTAAGATCCACACCAGACATGTCAAAACTATTTTGCAGAATCTCTCAGTAGATAAGGCTCCTGGTCCAGATGAAATTCCTCCAATAGTACTTAAGAATTGCTCCTTGGTGCTCGCTCCTGTATTGGCAAAAAATTTCCGTCTGTGTACTCATACCTCATGCTTCCCAGTACCCTGGAAAGAAGCAAACATTCATCCAGTTCCTAAAAAAGGTGCCTCTTCAGATCCATCAAACTACAGACCAATAGCTATAACTTCCACTCTTGGTAAAGTCTTTGAAATTATATTAAATAATCACATAATTAAGCATCTTGAGAAAAATAAATTAATCAGTGATAGGCAATATGGTTTTAGACGATGTCGATCAACTGCAGACATTCTTTGCCTTCTTACGCATCAAATCAACCAAGCTACAGACCAACATGGTGAAACACATACAATAGCACTGGATATATCAAAGGCATTTGATAGAGTCTGGCATCAATCTTTATTGTCGAAGATGTCACACTACGGCCTTGCATCATTAGTTCCACTAATTTCTTCTTATCTTCATAACAGAAAAATATGTGTAATGGTAGATGGCCTTTATTCTCAATTTCACTCAATAAATGCTGGTGTTCCCCAGGGATCAGTTTTGGCCCCAATTCTGTTCCTCATTCATATCAATGATCTCATATCTACCACTCATAATCCAATACATTCCTACGCAGATGACTCAACACTCCACAGTTCCTTCACATTTACCAATTCTTTCACCCAACCCGATCTTATAAATTCAAAAATAAACACTGCAATTTCTCTGAACCAGGACCTTTCTAGAATTAATGGATGGGGACAAAAGAATCTAGTTTCCTTTAATGCACAGAAAACCAAGTACATTCAATTTTCTAACCGACAGAATCTCACTGACTCCCATATATTTTTTAATGATGTAAATATTCCCACTTCCCCTAGTATTGACATTCTCGGTGTAACATTAACTACTAACTTGAGCTGGACACATTATGTTAGAAGCATTGCTAAGAATGCCTCTAAAAAACTGGGACTCCTGTACAGAGTTCGAGAATTCTTCACTGACGAGCAGTTGGCCGAATATATAAAAGTCATGTGCGTTCTCAGATGGATTACTGTTCACCTCTGTGGGGTGGAAGTGGAGTGGTTGCATTGAGGCAGTTGGACAAAATTCAAAATAAAGCTATTAGATTAATCAATAACCCTGCAATCACACAGGACCTTCCTACATTATCCATACGAAGAAACGTTGCATCCCTTGCATTATTCTACAGATATTTTCACAGCAATTGTTCCGAGGAACTTGCTTCAATTGTGCCGCCTCTCCACATCTTTCCCCGTAGAACTAGGGCAGCTGAGAGCGCCCATGAATTTACACTTTCTCCTCCACAATGCAGAACTTCTGCTTATCAGAATTCATTTATCCCCAGAGCTACTACTCTTTGGAATTCACTTCCCTCGAATTGCTTTCCACAAACTTACAATTTACAAATGTTTAAATCCAGTTGTTACAAATATTTTATGAATGGAGGATGCCTTTAGGCACATGGACCTTTTTGTTTTATCTGTGTTTTTCCTTCCTCCGTTCATTGTCTCAAAAAAAAAAAAAAAGACATTTAGTTATGGAAGCATTGGAAGTAACAAGGTTTTCTCTGCCCCAATTCTCACAGATCCTTCCTAAACTGTATACATTCGTCCAATGTTATCCAGGATCAACCATCAAAACGCGCCATAGGTACTCCAAGGTTTAATACCAGCAGCCGAAGATTGGCCGACAGACTCCGCTTGGGTCGGCCATGTAGCAAGGAGGACACCCGCCGGGACCACACACTGTAATGATAGAAATAGATGGATAAATAGAAATAGATGGATAAATAGAAATAGATGGATAAATAGAAATAGATGGATAAATAGAAATAGGTGGATCAATAGAAATGGGTGGATAAATAGAAATAGATGGATAAATAGAAATAGATGGATAAATAGAAATAGGTGGATAAATAGAAATAGATGGATAAATAGAAATAGATGGATAAATAGAAATAGATGGATGAATAGAAATAGATGGATGAATAGAAATAGATGGATAAATAGAAATAGATGGATGAATAGAAATAGGTAGATAAATAGAAATAGATGGATAAATATAATTAGATGGATAAATAGAAATAGAGGATAAATAGAAATAGATGGATAAATATAAATAAATGGATAAATAGAAATAGATGGATGAATAGAAATAGATGGATAAATAGAAATAGATGGATGAATAGAAATAGATGGATGAATAGAAATAGATGGATAAATAGAAATAGATGGATAAATAGAATTAGATGGATAAATAGAAATAGGTGGATAAATAGAAATAGGTGGATAAATAGAAATAGATGGATAAATAGAAATAGATGGATAAATAGAAATAGATGGATAAATAGAAAAAGGTGGATAAATAGAAATAGATGGATAAATAAAAATAGATGGATAAATAGAAATAGATGGATGAATAGAAATAGATGGATGAATAGAAATAGATGGATGAATAGAAATAGATGGATAAATAGAAATAGGTAGATGAATAGAAATAGGTAGATAAATAGAAATAGATGGATAAATAGAATTAGATGGATAAATAGAAATAGAGGATAAATAGAAATAGATGGATAAATATAAATAAATTGATAAATAGAAATAGATGGATGAATAGAAATAGATGGATAAATAGAAATAGATGGATGAATAGAAATAGATGGATGAATAGAAATAGATGGATAAATAGAAATAGATGGATAAATAGAAATAGATGGATAAATAGAAATAGATGGATAAATAGAAATAGATGGATAAATAGAAATAGGTGGATAAATAGAAATAGGTGGATAAATAGAAATAGGTGGATAAATAGAAATAGATGGATAAATAGAAATAGATGGATAAATAGAAATAGATGGATAAATAGAAATAGGTGGATAAATAGAAATAGGTGGATAAATAGAAATAGATGGATAAATAGAAATAGATGGATAAATAGAAATAGATGGATAAATAGAAATAGATGGATAAATAGAAATAGGTGGATAAATAGAAATAGATGGATAAATAGAAATAGATGGATGAATAGAAATAGATGGATACATAGAAATAGGTGGACAAATAGAAATAGATGGATAAATAGAAATAGATGGATAAATAGAAATAGATGGATGAATAGAAATAGATGGATAAATAGAAATAGATGGATGAATAGAAATAGATGGATGAATACATACACAGATTAATACATATTTAAGGGGAGATCCTTCACATTGTGTTTTTTTTTTTTATTTATTTATTATTTTTCTAGTTTCCTCGCTAGACCTCCATCAAGCTTAAAATGAAGCCCCCTAGACCCCCTTTCAAGATAATTTTGTACATTTTTCGGTAGAAAAATGTCCTGGTCGAAGGCCGATTCCTCTTGAATTACAGGTTCGCTATCGCTCGCCAGGGAAAAATCAAGACCTAATTGGCAGGAAAGGTCTTAAAATTGACAGAAATGGGGCGAAAGTTCATAAAATCGCCAAACTAATGGGTCTAAAGATGAGGGAGAAGGTGGTCTAGAAAAACGCCATATCTCTCCTTTTTATGAATAAAAACATAAATAGATTAACAAATGCATAAATAGATTAACAAATGCATAAATAGATGAACAAATACATAAATAGATGAATGCATATATGAATAGATGAACAAATACATAAATAGATTAACAAATACATAAATAGATGAACAAATACATAAATAGATGAATGCATATATGAATAGATGAACAAATACATAAATAGATTAACAAATACATAAATAGATGAACAAATACATAAATAGATGAATGCATATATGAATAGATGAATAAATTAATATATAGATTAATAAATTAATGAATTCAAAGTGGTGAAAAGCATGTATAAGGGTGCAAAGGTGATAGTGTGTGTGGAGAATGAAAAACATGTATAAGGGTGCAAAGGTGGTAGTGAGTGTGGAGAATGAAAAGCATGTATAAGGGTGCAAGGTGATAGTGAGTGTGGAGAATGAAAAGCATGTATAAGGGTGCAAAGGTGGTAGTGAGTGTGGAGAATGAAAAGCATGTATAAGGGTGCAAAGGTGGTAGTGAGTGTGGAGAATGAAAAGCATGTATAAGGGTGCAAAGGTGGTAGTGAGTGTGGAGAATGAAAAGCATGTATAAGGGTGCAAAGGTGGTAGTGAGTGTGGAGAATGAAAAGCATGTATAAGGGTGCAAAGGTGGTAGTGAGTGTGGAGAATGAAAAGCATGTATAAGGGTGCAAAGGTGGTAGTGTGTGTGGAGAATGAAAAGCATGTATAAGGGTGCAAAGGTGATAGTGAGTGTGGAGAATGAAAAGCATGTATAAGGGTGCAAAGGTGGTAGTGAGTGTGGAGAATGAAAAGCATGTATAAGGGTGCAAAGGTGGTAGTGTGTGTGGAGAATGAAAAGCATGTATAAGGGTGCAAAGGTGGTAGTGTGTGTGGAGAATGAAAAACATGTATAAGGGTGCAAAGGTGGTAGTGAGTGTGGAGAATGAAAAGCATGTATAAGGGTGCAAAGGTGGTAGTGAGTGTGGAGAATGAAAAGCATGTATAAGGGTGCAAAGGTGGTCCAGTTTCATAGTGAGTGTGGAGAATGAAAAGCGCGAGTTCTTTGATCTGAATGTTTTGTTGAAGAAAGGCAGCGTGATGTCCCCTGGTTATTCATATATATATATATATATATATATATATATATATATATATATATATATATATATGGAATCATGAAAGAAATACAAGGACAAGCAGTGGATTTTGGTGCACCCCTGATAAGAAAGGGGAGTGAGTAGCAGCTTAAATAGTTTGCTTATGACACAGTTCTGATAAGTGATAAGGTGTGGGAGTTGCAGGGTCTGGTTAACCCCTTCTGTACCGGTGACGTATTTTGCATCATATTCTAGCAACTATTGGACGATTTTATTCAACTTAGGAAGGACGTCTGCCCATTAAAAGGCTACAAACTATCTCACTTAACCCTTTTTACTACCACAGATCCTTCTCAAGCGGCACAAAATCGTCTAAATATTATAAAATATAGCTAGAAGAAAATTAAATAGACGCTGCGGTACAGAAGGGGTTAATATGTTTGGAACCATGTGTGAGAAACTGAACCTAAAGGTAAATGTGGTGAAGAGTAAGGTTATGGTCTTTGAAAGGGGCGCAGTCACAGAGTGTGAGGTGTGGTTGAATGGTCAGGTTATGGAGGATGTCAGCTCATTTACGTATTTGGTCAGTTTGATGAGTAAAGATGGGAGTATGGACGATGAAGTGCAGGAGAGGGTGCAACATGAGAAGAGGGTTGTAGGAACTCTGAAAGTAGTGACAAGGAATGGAATAGGGTGGTGAACATGGAAGTAAAGATGGGAGTATGGACGATGAAGTGCAGGAGAGGGTGCAACATGAGAAGAGGGTTGTAGGAACTCTGAAAGTAGTGACAAGGAATGGAATAGGGTGGTGAACATGGAAGTAAAGAAGTCATTGCGTGATAGTGTGCTAATCCCGACCTTGACGTACGGGAGTGAAGATTAAACGTTTTTGGAGAGACATAACTCAAAAGTGAGAGGGGGGTAATGAGTTGATTGAGAAGTGCGTGTGGAGTTACATGGAGATATAGACAGACGAATCAGGGAGTACGAGAGTGTTGTGATGTGGATGTGCTGCAGAGTGTGAAATTGAACACCCTGAGATGGTTCGGTCATGTGGAACGTATGGGGAGTGAAAGAATGACTAAGGGAGTGTACGAGAATGAGGTGGATGGGCAGAGAGGAAGAGGCAGACCTCTTGGTCTGCGAGCCATCATTTTATGGAGAAATCCGGCTTCGGGAGACATTATTCTATCGACAAATTTACAAATTTAGCCAGCTGTCTAACTCATTATACAAAATATGGTGGCTCGCTATCGCTCGCCAGGTATAAATCGACACCTGGATGGGGATAAACGTCTTAAAACAGTAGACTGAATGGGGCCAAATGGATACAACCAAGAGAGAGAGAAAAGCAGGCGGACCCCCCTTAATGAGAGGAAAATATTGCCAGGGGTACCAAAATGGCGGAGATTAGTCGGTCTCTTTTACCATAGGATCTCTAGTGCGCCCCCCTCCCCCCCTTAACATACTTGAGGGGGGGGGGGATTGCTTTCTCTGAACCCCATTCTCCCTCATGCTTAGCCCCATTAATTATGATATTTTAAGACATTTCGTGCCCTTTAGTTGTCGATTGTTTTACTGGCGAGCAATAGCGAGCCTGTAATTTTGTAAGAACCGGCCTTTGGACAACACATTTTTCCACCGAAAAATGTACAAATTAATCTCGAAGAGGGACCTTGAGGGTATTATTTTTAGCTTGATGGAGGCTTGATGAAACTATAATAATAAGAAAAGACATAATTAAATAAACAAATAAACAACACCTAACCCTTTTCAACCAAATGGATCAAATATTTTAATTTCGCGTTAAAAGTTCGCAGATTTGAACGGGTGTATGCGTATTACTGCTCGCCACTGTACATACATTTAATTAACCCCTTGAGGATTATGACGCGATTCGACGATTTATTCTGGCTATCATTAGACGATTTTATAGAGACTAGGAAGGGTACGTGGGTGTCAGAGGGTTGCTTGGGGCTACTTTTTACCCTTTTAACTCTCGCAGATCCTTCCTAAACTGCCTAAAATCGTCTGAAGATAGCCAGATAACACTGTCAAATTGCGTCATAATCTTCAAAGGGTTAAGACTGATAAGCATGGGTCACAGGTGTAATGAAACGATTGTATATATATTGTTCATTGGTTTTATTGCAAGGTACAATCCAAGTTCACATTTATAGGTTATGATAGTTTGTCTGTAGGGAATCTAAAGCTAAATTATGCCTTTGAAGATTATTATTACCGGGTATTTTTATTATTATTATTATTATTATTATTATTATTATTATTATTATTGTTATTGCACATCAATATGGGTGTCTAATTATACTGTAGATTTGCATAGTACGGGCCAGTTGAACGATTAGTTAGAAGTGATGTGTGTGGGGGGGGGGGGGGGGTTATGTGTCTGAGTGTGTGTGTGTGTGTGTGTGTATATGTGTGTGTGTGTGGGGGGGGGAGGTAAGTGTGTATGGGGGTAAGTGTGTTTGCGTGGAGGGGGGGGGGGTGTATGTGTCTGAGTGTGAGAGAAAATTTATGTGTGCGTGAGTGTGTGCGTGTGCGTGAGTGAGTGTGTGTGTGTGTGTGTGTGTGTGTGTGTGTGTGTGTGTACGAGAGGATGTGTGTGTATTTGAGTGGGTATGTGTGAGTATGTATCTTGCCAAGTATGAACATATACGGTTCTAATAATTATTGATATAGGGGTCGATATGACAGAGCAGCGTCAAGTTAGTAAGCCCTTTGCAGATTATGACGCATTTTGACAGTTTATTCCTATCATTAGACGATTATATACAGTTTAGGAAGGACCTGTGGGAATCAGAAGGGTAAAGACTATCTCACTTAACTTTCCGACTTCCCTATACCCTTCCTAATCTAAATAAAAGCGTCCAATGGTAGCCATCAAACTGAAAAGAAATAAGTCATCTCGTCTTGAAAGGGTTAGCTCATTCAGTACCGGTGCCGTCCATTTAACTTTATTCTGGCTACCATTTGACGATTTTACTCGATTTATAAAGGACCTCTAGCAATTTTACTCGATTTATAAAGGGCCTCCAGCAATTAACAGGCTTCGAACTATCTCACTTAACACTTTTTGATACCACAGATCCTTCGAAGGCTGCACAAAATCGTCTAAATATTACTAAAATAAAAAAAAAAAACGTCGCCGGTACAGAAGGGGTTAAACAGTATCGGGTTCTCAGAGTAGGCAACCAGCGATCGGCCGACACATTCCATTGGGATCGGCCATCTGACACGGAGGACAGTCGCCAGGCCCACACACTGAAACATAGGCATACACTGGTCTAGAACGGAATTTATTTATCTCAACCCTCACAGAGATATTACTAGTTGACAATTGTATTTCCCCATAAGGCTTGCCCACCTGTCAGACAGCCTACCACACCCTCAGCTAAATGTGATTATTATTTTATTTTATTAGCGAAGCAGTTTGGTAGAAGAATTGTTCGTTTCTTGATAAAAGTATCAAAATTGTCACACGCAATCAAAAAAGCAATACAATCATAATTAGATATGGAACCATCATAGGTTTAGCTTATGTTGGACGCCGTGGCGAGCGGTTCAAGGCCGCCTGTCGTCCCTGTAACGCTCGGTCTCTCTCTCATCGCTCATAATGGCCTCAAAATGGCACCCGTCATATGACAGGCGCCGCAGGAGTGGCCAACATTCTCTATCCCGTCATATGACGGTCGCCGCGAGTTGAGGGTTAATGCAGCGTTAAATTTAATGCAGTGATGACTTTAAATCGCCAAACATGCCATTCAAGTTTTTAACCCTGTACGAGCGGCCATGATTGCCCAAAATTACCTTCATTCCCTGCTCATTTTCATGCATAAGCAAAAACCAGACCGCATTACAATTATATATCCGTGAAAATACGGTAATAGAGCTTTCAAATGACACCTGAATCATCCCTGTACGACGTACAATTATCTTGCAACGATCTTGCAAACGAAGGGCAAAATCTCTATAAATTAGCAAAGTTTTGCTGTTTTCGCTCTGTGTGATGCTGCACATAATTATGTGAGCTCTCTCTCTCACACACTTCAGTCTCGTGGCGGGGCTTGTAGGCTCTGGTTACCAGACCCCCGTGCTGCTTGCAACAGCTGGCCTGGCTCACAGGCTACATAATAGCCTGAAAATCATCTTCGTCATATGACGGGCCCCGTACAGAAAGGGTTAAAGTGCCGTTCATGCTAATTAATTAGCTTAAGTTCTGTCAAAGTTAATTATATTTACCATATAAAGCAATATTACTGCTCCATAGGTTTATATTTTACTTGTATAATGAACCTGTGAACATTGAAGACCAGCAAATAGGTGTAAACAGCAAATATCCAGTCAAAAACCGTGGGTGATTGTCTGTGTACATATACTCACAGATACAGCGAACTGCCGGCTCTACCCCAGCCGCTGCTCCCACTGCCTGTGCCCCCAATGCTGCAGGTACCACTAGGTTGGGGGGTGAGGAGGGGTTTGGGTCCTGAAGGGGGGCTGCTGATGCTGGTGGTATGACAGCCGCCTCTGCACCCCCCAGTGTCACCACCACCATCACCATCACCACCCATGTTGCTACACCACGGTACATCATTGTCCTACCACACTTCTGGAACACAGAGATTTTCGTGTTTATAGGAGGTTAGGGTCGGTATTTCTGACCTACCTATAATTAATGGATTATCGTGCTTTCACTTTTGTATACCGGTATTTATATTTGTGCTGTTAATTACTCAGACACCGCAGTACACCCCACTAACAACACAGTACATTTAATACTCCACTGCCCAACACTTGCCCCCACACAGACATAACTTCAACATCACCTCACACACTGGACCCACCCGAGAGAGGTGGCGGACTACCTGGACGCCGCGGGATTCCTATAAAGGGAATCTTGGGGCTACTACAACAACACAAGAGTACAGGCCTAAAAGGATAGAACAGCTTACACTATATCCAGGCTACAACTTGGTTTCTCAAATAACACTTCTTCATCAAGATTAGTTTTACTAGCTTTGGCAACGTATACGCTTCCCGATCTTCCAGTTCTTCTTATTCACGTTAACAACAGAGATACTAAGGGCAGATTATCATGTATTTATTTAGTTATTTTCAGTTTCCTTCCTAGACCTCAAAAGCCTAAGCTAACAAAATAATATAATAAATATTTACAGTAGATGAACACAGTAATACAAATCTCTTAAACTCACGTCTTCGCTGCAACAGAAGTCAACAGGAAGCTAACAGAACCGTAGGCAACTCGTAAATGGCACCGTCCTGGGAAATGTCTGAGGCTATAGGTATTGTGCACTGGATAAAGCCGCTGTCACACGAGCCTTTTTTCGTCAATTTGTACGGGCAATTGTAGTCTGACAGCTTCAAAATTTAAGTCTCATAAGAATTAAACTACCTAACATAATCAACCTTCGACCTAGTTTCCTATTCCAATGCGAAAGAGCCTCAAAATAGTACGAGATAAAAACTTGCTCATCGAAAATTGACGGAAAAATCGCTCGTGTGACTCCTGGATAAGATAAGCAGGTGACGGTTCACGCACATAACAAAGATTATAAATTCCTTGGTGGCTCTAGATACGTCGTGTAGCCTATTATATTGCTTATCAACATTATGTCGCAATGGAACGGTTCGTACTGATTTCTAAGAATAATATATTGTTTTTAGTTCACTCCCAACACCAAACACTTCCTCAATTAAATTAATGAAAGCATGTGATCCTCCCGGGATTCGAACCTGGGTTACCACACACAGATCTTAAACACTCTAACCATTACACCATCAAGACAGTTAAAGGTTAAGTACATGACTACGATATATATCCATTTATCGAATACTGGATATCAATCTAATCATGTACTCAGACCCAACTGTAAACTGAATAGCCTAATGTTTAAGTGAAAGGAAAGAACAATTTATGGGGCACAGATCTCTAGGGAATGCTCCGTAGAGTACATATCTCCGCCATGCGCAAGTTCTGAGGGGGGAGGGAACGAGGAGTCTTCGGATCTTAACCAAAACATGACTATATATATATATATGGAATTCATGTGAAGGTTTTGACCATATTTCGTAAAATTCAGTTCATACATAAGTTAATAAAATGTGTTCACAAACATGCCCAGTCTTTCCTCCACTCACTAAGTAAAAACAGAAACTTCGCTCCCTCAATATACCTTTCCCTTATCCTACGACTTAATACAAGAGCTGCGACATTTCTTCTGGAAGGTTTTACTGGGCAAATGCAACGGTCCTTCTGGTATATAGCCCATATAAAAAAACTCACAAAAAATGCCCCAGTGCTGATGAAATGGAAGCAATATGTGATTAGGTGACATGGTTCCTTCCCACCACCTCCTCCCTTCCCCTTACATGTGTCTCCCCCCCCCCCCCTTTTTTTCTCAATCCATTTCCACCCCCTACCCCCTCCCTTTCTCCCTTCACTTCCCCCCCCTCCTCCTTTATTATACTTTTCCCCTCCAATTTCACTCCTACTTCCTCCCTCCCACCTCAAATACATCCAGTCACCCTCCCCTACACTCTCCCTACCTCCCTCTTGCATGCACGGGAACAGCTGGGAGAGTCGGTATATGCCTCAGACAAACAACGGAAGCACATCTATGTTGCGCTCCCTCGTACGCCTGCCCACACCTCTCCCGTCACAATAATATGGTTTTTCACTAGATATTTGATCTTTACAGTTATTTTCTGGTTCTTCAATGTTTATGTTCATTATACAAGTGAAATATATTCATATGGAGCAGTAATATTGCTTTATATGGTAAATATAATGAATTTTGTCAGAATTAAAGTTAAAATCTTTCGCACTGGTGGCATATTAAAAAGCATGATTGACGTAATCCTCAGGTTAAACTTCAAGCTCCGTGTGTCTAGACATTTTGATTCTGACGTACCTCAAATGTGGCTCTTTTGTTCTATTTCAAGTTGAAGGGACACTCGCTTCAGGCAGCTTTGCCTTTTGCTTTCTCTTACACATATTATGTAATATATATATATACATATATATATATATATATATATATTATATATTATATATATATACTGTATATATGCATATATTCGCTACGGTATTTGACAAAAAGTATCAATATATGTGTCTCACCACCTACACAACCTCTCTCTCCACCCACCATCCCCTCCTCCCACACCTTTGATTCATTTAAATTCCGCCTAGACAAATATCTCGCATCAAACCCGCGTCTGACTGCGTTTGTAAATGAATAACTTTATTTTATCCTCCCCTCAGTTACTAACCCATATGTCCCCTACTAACTTCCTAGTCCTGCCACGTTAGTGGCAGGGCAGTAGTTCCCTTTCCGTTCCCTTACCCACTCTAAACCACTGTTTGGACACTTGATCCTCAGTGTTTTGGAGGACAAGCAGCCTAGAAGGGTCACTAGATCTGTTGTTGCTTTATTTCCTTTGTACTCCTTTGTACCTCCTATCAGTCTCCTAGAACGCTATCCCCATTATATTCCCTGTAGTCTTTATCTGTCTATCCTGGTTTGTCTCCTATATCCTGTTCAGTATAGGTAGGCCAGTTATCTCTACTCCAACCCCTCATAACTCAAAACAGACTTCAGTCATCGAGCTCATATTTCTACCATTGGGGAAGAGTCAGCCAGGGAATAAGTGTGAACATTTACAGCTTTTTTGCGTAGGGTTCACTATTTTTCTCCTACTTACGATGAATGGAGTATAGTGACGTTCCCATCCCTTGTTATAGGCTATGTCTTACTTATTTACAGGGTGGAAAATTAATGTGACCAATTTTCTTCAAGTATTTTTTTTCTTCTATGTTGATGGAGACAAAAGGCAAAGCTACCTGCAACAAGTGTCCCCCCAGGGTTGAAAGAGGGACAGAGAGCCAAATTCAAGGTACGTTAGAGTCAAAATGTCTGGACACTCGGGGCTTGAAACAGTTTTAAGTCATAGGTTGAGGGAAAGGTAGAGTGAGGGAGAAAGTTTCATAGTTTATTGTTGAGTAGAAGAAAGACTGGGAAAATCGGTTCACTCTTGGGTTAGAGAGTTGGACAGATAGTGGTGGGAGTGTATTGAAAGCTCCCCCCCCCCCCCCTCCTACCCACCCACCCACCCACACACACACACCCACACCGTAAGGGAAAAGGTATAATGAGAGAGATGCAACATTGCGGCGTGTAGAAAGAGATTGTAGGGGATTAATTAGAGGTCAGCTGATGAAACGAAATGCTTTTGACTCGATCCTTTCAAGAAGTGCGGTTTGGGTGGAACTACCTCTCCACACATGCAAACAATACTCTATACATGGGCGCACTGTGCCCCTATACAGAGCAAAAAGCTGTGTGGGGGAGAAGAACCCACTGAGATGGTTAACACTGAGTACCAGCGACGTGTTATATTTTATTCTAGCTATATTCAGACAAAATTATGCAGCTTAGAAAGGATCTGTGGTAGTTAAAAATGGTTGGCCGAGATAGCTTTGAAGCCTTATTATTGCTAGAGGTCCTTCCTAAGCTGAAGAAAATCGTCTAATGGTTGCCAGAATATTATGAAGAGGACGTCCCTGGTACTGAAAGGGTTAAGCACACCTGATGAACATATTTCGCTACAAAATGTTCGTAATGGCCGAGTAATCCAGATGACGACATGGCAATTTCCTCTCAGCTGAAATAAAACACACTAACGTTTGGGTATGGGTAATAATACCATCAAGATTATTGTTATCGGTATATTTTATTAGGCAGCGTTCAAGTGGCCACGAAAATAAACCACTGTATAAAAAAACTAATCTATAGTCTATTCGCTGTAAGTAGGCGAGAAATCATGACTACTAACTTCTGTAACTAAAAAACGAAAAGAGTAATCGAGCTAATATTTCTACCATTTGGGACGAGTCAGCCAAGGAATAGATGTGGACATTTACAGCCACTTTGCTCTAGTCCTTTTTGAGTTATTGAGTTACTTGCAGCGAATAGACTATAGTATACCAATCTCAATATAGTTTAGTCTATAAGTAAAATCACATATAGGACGCCAATCATTGTACAGGGGAAATGTATAGTTCGCCGAAAATACATACATACATATAATGATTATATATCCTTTTCTATTACATCATAATGGCTTATACAGGATAGCCTTTCGGGAGTTGGACTGTAGTAAACCTATAATAAAGTCCTGCCATAACACTTACCCACCATGTCATCCCTGTGGTGTTGATAAAGTGCTAACAATGCTTCAGCAAGACAATAATAATAATATAATAATAATTATGCTTGATTCCACTCACACAGTACAGAGGGGACCATACTGGGGTCCATATATATGTTACAGTAACATATATACCTACTGTACATACAAAAGATATAATATAATGAAATATAATAACACCCAGCACTGTGTACAATAAAATACACTTGCAGCACTTATTTTCACCATACCAGCTTCAACAATACGGTCTTGTCTCCGCTGTCATTACGTTTTGCTCGCTGTGTGCTGTATTAATGTCTGTCAGATGTTGAATAGGGTGTGTAAAGATAGGAACATGTTTGTACATCTCCCTCTAAACGATGAATTAATGCTTAGATAGTGCTTATACCAATTATTGATCGAAATATACTTGGTGCCACGACATCACTTATTTTGGGCAACAGTACTACAAGACACTGCCATAATTTTTTTTTTTTTTTTTTTTTTTTTTGTATATAGAAGAACCGCCCTCAACCACCCCACCCAACCTGTAGATAATATGTACCCTTTAAATTGACACAGATCCTTCCTAAGCTGTATGAAATCTTCTAATGATAACCAGAATAAAGTATCAAAGTGCGTCATAATATTTGAGGGGTTATTCAATGTTACGTTCAAATTTAAACCATATTATACTATAGTCTATTCGCTGTAAGTAGGCGAAAAATCATGACCTATAACCTCGGTAACTCAAATACGACTACAGTAATCGAGCTAATATGTCTACCATTTAGGAAGGGTCAGCTAGAGAATAGGTGTGGCAATTTACAGCCCATTTGCTCTAGCCCTTTTTGAGTTACAGAGGATAGAGGTCATGATTTCTCGCCTACTTACAGCGAATAGACTATAGTAAACACAATCCCTAGATAAGGGCAAGAAAATGTCAGATTATTTTGTATTTTATGTATCAAATTTTATCTATTTATATTTATTTTTATTTGTTCACTGTGCTTCATGATTTTATTTTATTATTATTTTTACTATGCTTCATACTAAATTCCAAGGTATCAATTGTTTCCATCGAACTCACTTCCTGTTTTGTGTTACGCCTTAAGGGAAAAGGCGCTCGTGTGATACCACCGGCTTGAGGAGTATCACAAAACAGGAAGTGAGTTCGATGGAAACAATTGATACCTTGGAATTTAGTATGAAGCATAGTAAAAAAATAAAAAATAAATAAATAAATATATGTATGAAACACAGTAAAACAAAATGAATATATATAAATATATACATAAATAAATAAAAGCATGAAGCACAGTGAACAAATAAAAATAAATATAAATAGATAAAATTTAATACATAAAATAAAAAATAATCTGATATTTTCTTGAATGTGCTTATTAAACTCCACATTTAAATTGGGTACTTGATTTAAAGTTGAGGGAGAATATAATAATATACTGATAGGGTCTGAGTGCATGATTAGATTGATATCCAGTATTCGATAAATGGATATATAATCGTAGTCATGTACTTAATCTTAACTAAGGGGAGGCTGAACCTTTTACCCTCAACCAGCCTGTATAAGAGATTGTGTTTCTGGCATTATACCATCTTATTACCAATGGAAATACTAAGACTCGCTGAAAAAAATATATAATATATATATATGGTTTTTTTTTAGCCAACATTTCAACCTAAACAATGTTGAATCTTGAAAAATATGTGAGATAATGCCATTATCTCTTCATTTTCCAGTTGCTATATAGTCCTATATGTAGTGTGTAGAAGGGGAATGAATTTGAGCAATAAACACAAAGTAGATGATCTCGTAAGTGCCAAAATAGGATCTCTGGCAAGCTAAAAATCAAAGATTTTCACACACCAAAATACAATTTTGGAGAGATAGAATAGTTAGTCCTCCTTAGAAAACGTTTTCTATCATGGCGCGCACATAGACGATGGAGTTTAATGACCAACTAAACAAAATTTTCATCAGGGGGAAACTTTGTAGAATTATTTTAGACAATTATTTACCAAAACCCATGATATTGGGGCCCCCCAAGGGGGTGCTAGGGATGTCATATGGGTGTTTATGCCCTCATATGATCATTTCTATTACTTACAGAAGCCCTTTAGACTACAGACACAAAAAAAAAATTGGGTGGCCGAAAGATTTTTTTTTAGTTTTTCGGGGGTCGAGGTCGAACCCCCGGCCCGGGGGGTTAAGGATGCGATATGTTTTTTTGTTCCCTCCTATGCTATTCTCCTATGTTGAAAGAAGCATTATAGAACAAGAACAAAACAAAAAATATAAATTTTGATTTCTGGGCTCAGCGGAGGGTTCAGCCTCCCTAACTGCCTTGATGGTGTAATGGTTAGTGTTTAAGGTCTGTATGTGGTTACCCAGGTTCGAATTCCGGGAAGATCACATGTTTTTTAATTTAATTGCGAGGTGTTCGGTGCTGGGAGTGATATTAATAAGTTAGATTAAGCATAAAACACCGAATAACTGACTAAAAACCCAAGAATTTCAAGCTGTCGAAATATAAACAAGTAGATTATAGATCTTACAACTGAGTACGTTTTATATCAATAATGGATAAAAAAAAGCTAGAGGTAGTTTATATGGCACCCAATTATAATACCATGAATGGATCAGCAATATTGGTGCAATCTTAAAAGTATGTAAGTATGTATGTATAATCAGTCTTTCCCTCTTCCTATGACTTAAATTGCTTCAAACTCTGTGTGTCCAGGCATTTTAGCTCGAACGTCCCTTGATTTTGGCCCTGTCACCCTTTCAACTCTGGGGGAGGCACTCGCTGCAGGCAGTTATGCCTTTTGTCTCCCTCATTCACATAAAAAAAAACTGTACTCTGGCACTTACCCCAGTTCTCCTTTTATTTTATTTTATTTTATTTTTTATTTTATTTATTTTTTTATTTTTTTTAGGGGGTGGCCGATTTGAGACAGAGCCTGAACAGGGACATCACAACACATCAGAAACACAAAACAAAACAAAACACAAACTCACACGCTTCTAGGTCGTCCAGGAGAAATACCCAGAGACCCAGGCCCAGCAAAGCATAATGTAATCATAAGTTTTCTCAACCCCCCTTCTCCCTCATGCTTAGCCCCATTAGTTATGAGATTTCAAGATATTCACCCCATTTGTTTGGCAATATTAATACCTTTTGCTCTATACATTTTAAAACCTTTTGTGTCATTTAGGTGTCGATTTTATCCTGGCGAGCGAAAACACGCCTGCAATCTAGGAGGAACCAGCCTTTGCGCAGGACATTTTTTACCAAAAACTGTACAAATTTATCTCGAAGGGGGTCTTATGAGTGTTTTATAAGCATCTATTGTTAACCCTTTCAACCTCTGCCATACCCATAGCTTACTCTGACTTTTCCTTTAACTTATATATTTTCTACATCTCAAGTGACGGCATCTCTTCCGTGGATTGACCTCCCAATCTACCAAGATTGGAAGCCAAAGCGTCACATATTTCCCTTGCCCCTCAACTTTCTCTTCATAATTGCTGAGGGGCACAGGGCCCTGGGTGGGGCTTTGGTTTCCCGGGCGTTTCCGCACCCTCCTCAGCCCCCCCGCCATGGGAGTGGCTTCGGTCACCCAGGCTTTATTGTGGTCGGCGGGGAGGGTTCTGTGGGGGCACTCGGTTATGGCCTTGGAATTGCTCGGGGCCTTGGGGCTGTTCGGCCAGGCAGCTTGGGGAACAACAACAACAACAACCCTTTCAAGATCCAATTACGCATTTATGTTCTGTTTGTTGGCTATTATTAGACTTTTATTCATATTAAGAAGGGTATATGAAAGTCAGAGGGTTAGTTGAGATAGTCTTTACTCTTTACCCTTATAATTCCCACAAATCCTTCCTAAATTGCATAGTCGTCGTCTAATAATAGTCAGAATAAACTGTCAAAATGCGTCATTATCTTCCAAGGGTCCTGGTCTACAAGATGACACCCTGCACCTTGGCTTTACCTATACTGTACTCTAATTTTTTCCAGCTGACGGTAAATTGCTACAGCTTGATTACTCTGCTAACTGTCTTGATAGCGTAATGCATAGTGCGCGGAATTTTGATGTGAGTATCCTGGGTTCGAGTCCTCGGAGTGCCACATGTAGGTTGTTGTTGTTCCCCAAGCTGCCTGGCCGAACAGCCCCAAGGCCCCGAGCAAGACCAAGCCCATAACCGAGCGCCCCCACAGAACCCTCCCAGCCGACCACAATGTAGGTTATGACTTTATAGGCAATGACCATGTAGGCTATTTGTTGATTTCATTAATTGAGTTTAGATGTGAAGTTGGTTGGTGTAAAAAATATAATAATTATGCAGGTTTTGTAGCGATATCTTTTGTTAATTATGAAAACTTGGCCCTATTATGAAGCAGACATAGTAGTTTATCATTTTTCCGTTAGTTATCGAGAAATCAGTTGCTAAGGAATTCAATTTACCGTCAGATGAAATGAAACTGTGTATAGATACTCTCCTGCAACTGCCTGACAATAAAGATTGCTTTGATTGTGCCACGTCCTGACATGAAACCAAACTGCATGTCGTTGATAGAAATGCTTGCCCTAATTATGCCTTTTAAGACTCTCTCAAAGACTTTCATGACAGTCACACAGTTTCAGCCACCTATAATTTCCCGTCTAATGAATCACCATTTCCCTTATATATGTTAACTATCACACTTTTCTGCCACCCCTTCAGGAATTAAGGCATCTGGCAAATAGATAGTGTATTAACTCAGCGACCAATATCACTGCAACATAACCTAAAGGTATCTTGTGACAATGCCGAAACTCCCTGCGGCTCTTTCAACCTTCATTATATCTACAGTATTGTGCAGTGCCAGATTAACTTGCCCTATGTGGTGGATTGTGTTCTTTTATTTCTAAATGTTATTTTATTAAGTGTTATTTCCACATAGCGATTTTGATTCGTTCTTTTGCATTCGTCCCAGTTTTGGTTTTTGTTTATTTTGCAAGTTTTACAATTTGATTAATAACTATCATTGAAGGGAGAGGGAAGCGCAAGTACTGAGCTTCTGTCTATTCCACTCAAACTCTACATTTAGACAAACATAAGATGATTCATTTCTCCGGTCGAGTTGCAATGACTATACGGTTTCATTTCATCTGACGGTAAATTGAATCCCTTAGCAGCTAATTTATAAAAACTTAAGGGGAGGTTTTTAGTTGATTCCCTAGACTTCTATCAAGCTTAAAATTACTCCCCCCTAGACCCCCTTTCAAGATAAATGTGTACATTTTTCGGTAGAAAAATTTCCCGGCCGTAGGCCGGTTCCCCTTAAATTACAGGCTCGCTATCGCTCGCCAGGAAAAAATCGACACCTAAATGGCACGAATGGTCTTAAAATTGACTTAAATGGGGCGAGGGTTCTTAAAATCGTCAAACTAATGGGGCAAACGTTTTATAATATCAAAAGCAATGGGGCTAAACATGAGGGAGAAAGGGGTCCAGAAAAAAATCCTCCAGGTGGATATCTCCCCTTAATGGATAAATATATAACCAGTTAACCACTATGTCTCTGCATTATATTAAGACCAAGTTTATATACTTAGCAGCATATTTCACTACAAATTCTTCAAAATAACTGAGAAATCTTGGCGGGAACCTTGCAATTTACCGTCAGTTGAAAAGAAACAGACTAATTAGCTTAGGAGCAAAAAGTATTAATGCTTACCTTATTTGACGATCAAAATACAATATGGCACAACAAAATTTATTGATCTGGATCTTGTATAATGGTACATAACTAACGGATGATTATATACAGCTTTAACACCTACAATACGTCTGTCTTTCTGTACTTTATTCTGGCTCTGAAGAGACAATTTTACTCAGAATATGAAGTTAGTTAGCTATGTAGAGCAGATTAACCAGACCACTGAGCTCCATACGGAACTCTCTTAGGTCTGGCCCGAAGGATTAGATCAGATTACTGAAAGGAGCTTAAACGTGACGCAAAAAACGGACGATGGGGGGGAGAAAAAGGACGGAGAATCGGATAAGAGGTCAGCAAATTATTTAGTACTAAAACAAGCCGTACGCAGACGGGCAGTATCTGGGCAGTCAAAGACGTGGCGAAGAGTGAGAGGGGAATGACAGGAGGAGCAGGTAGGGGGCGGAGTGCGGGGAGTGGACATTAAATATGAAGAATATGAAGGATCTCTAGACATTAACAGGGTGCAAATTATCTAAAGTAACCAAAGTTCTCTGTCAGATCTTTACAAAGCTAAATAAAATAGTCTAATGTAAGCCTAAATACAGTGAAGAAACGCATCATTGTGCAGAAGGGGTTAAGGGGAGATGGGTCGTTTTTCTAGATCCCCTTCTCCCTTATGTTTAGCCTCATTAGTTTTCAGATTTTAAGAAGTTTTCCTCATATTTTAAGACTTTTTCATACATCTTTTACCACATTTAATTGGTATATTAATTACTGTTTACACTATTTGTAAATAATCTCATTGCAATTATTTATTACATTTATCTATATGGTCTTTTCTCCACACATTTTTGTTTTATTAATTACATTATTTTGGGTGAGGGCTGGTCCTGTCCAGAGTGAGGTTTAGCAGCCTCTACCCAACCTTGACCGCTTCAGTCTGTCTCTTTTCCTGTACAGTACTACTTTTCCTACTTCGGGGGCTGGAGGTTAAGAAATAAGAATCCTCCTTCCCTTGTAAAATTCACCTACAGGTACTAGACGAGACAGAGAAAGGGGCGAGGGAATGCGAAAGTGGTCCCGAACCCAAAGAACTGGAACTTTAAATGTTGTTTCTGTTTGGGCTCTGTCTCGAGTCGGCCACCCCCAGCTATGGGGTATGTGCCTGAGTATATAAAGTACATACCGTACATACATTTATATGAACAGAACGTCAGTATTGAAATATAAAAATAACAAGATATCTGAGAAAGACTAAAGTTACAATTATGTCTTCACCGAGCTATGGCAAAGCCTGTATAGTGTGAACCTCATAAAGTGACTCTGAGCCTAGTATCAGATACATGCCCTTGCGTGACACCGGCTTTGCCATAGCTCGGTGAAGACATAATTGTAACTTTAGTCTTTCTCAGATATCTTGTTATTTTTATATTTCAATACTGACGTTCTATTCATATAAATGTATAATAATAATAATAATAATAATAAGCATGTTACTTATTTCTCATAAGCGCCAATTTTTCCGAAGAATTCACTAGCGCTCGGAAAGAGAAAGAAAAAAGAACAAAATCAATGCATCAAAAGAAGGCTTATATACAACACACATTTAACAATCACTAGCAGTGGCAAAACAGCCTAAACTCTATAGCCATCTGTCATGACACCTCTCTCAAGATCATAGCTTCTCTCAAAGAGAAAAGTCTTAAGTTGTCTCTTGAAGCATTCAACAGAACTCAGTTGTCTCATGGACAGCGGCAACCTGTTATACAACCTCGGAGCCATGTAGGAGAATGACCTCTCAAAGAAAGAAGACTGCTGGAAAGCCCTTGGTTCATCAAGACGAAAAAGGGTCATTGTCATGACGCACAACTACACCATGGTGTGCCGGTGGGCGCCTGAGCAGCTCCGCAAGGTACCCAGGCTCACCAAATTTGAGAACCTTAACCCTCCAGCACCGGCTATGTATTATATATATATTCCTCGAAACCCGGGTGTTTTGGCCGAAAAACGTCTAGGCTAGGCTACCGTATATTCGTTAATCAGACTTATTCCCGCATTCCCGCGCATCCCCAAGCGTAGCTGTGTTATTTACCTGTAGAATGGCATTAAGTAGAGCTCTCTAAGTCAACTGGTTGAGCTGTGATGATGATTTCATTGGAGATAACTTTATGGCCAAAACAGCCACTTTACACCACTTTTCGATACTTAACAACAACATACAGGCACACACGAACAAGCGACGCTCTCCTTCTTGTGGCCGGAGATGCGGGGCGTCGGTCCAGCCGGCTGTTGTTTACATGCGTCGGACCGACGCCTCGCACACGGAGCTCACAGGCTTTCAACTACAGGGGTGTTCAAGAGTCCTTCCGGGTACCTGGTATATGCTTTTTTATGGGTGTTTAAGAGCCCATCCGTGGTGAGAGGGTTAAAAGTCACCAAACACAACTTAAATTCTATTCTTGCTCTTACTGGCAGCCAGTGCAGTTCTATGTGAAGAGATGTAGTAGGAGTTCTAGGTGGAACACCAAAAATGAGTCTTGCGGCCCTGTTAAGAACAGACTGAACTTTCTTTAAAATATAATTTGGAAGACCCACCAACAGGGCATTGCAATAATCAACACGAGAGAAGACCAATGAGTGAACCAACGTCAGGAGGCAACGTCTGGTCATAAACGGCTTCACCAAATAGAGATTTCTGATGTGCAAGTAACAACTTTTAACTATCTGGTTTACATGCTCTTTGAAATCTAATCGGGAGTTCACATATACACCCAGATTTCGAACAGTATGTACGTATGTACGGTATGTACTTTATATACTAAGTATACAGTATACTAAGGAGAAGTTTGTTATTCGACCAATGCTACTTCCATCTTCTCATTGTTTTAAAGTTTGTAGCTTAAAATCAAGAAAATACCCTTTACAACATAAATACATGACCCAAATGCTAGAAAAGTTAACTAAGAAATTATGGCTGATACCAGACAAATTATCAGATTTAATTTTCTATATGGATGAGGGAGACAAAAGGCAGAACTGCCTATGATGAGTGCCTCCCCCAGAGTTGAAAGAGTGATAGGACCATAATCAAGGAGCGTTCGAGCCAGAATGCCTAGACACACAGAGTTTGAAACAAGATACAGTGCTTGTGTGATCCCACCTTAACCCTCTCAGTCACAAGAAACCAAAATCAATTATATTTCAGCTACTAACAGACAATTATATTCTACTTGCATATGATATTTTACAGTGAGAGTATTCCATAAGGTATCTTCCAACCCTTTGATTCCTAGATGACCTTCTTAAACTTTACAAAGTTGTCTAGAGTTAGCCATACAGTATGACCAAAGTGGTCATCTGCTGAAAAGGGTTAACACTGGTTCCAGAATAGACTGCTATAGTGAAGCTTTAATCTTATATCAATGTCATATATACCGGTATTATTTATTTCATGCTAAATACATTTCCCCAATTGTTTTTTAACTTAGGAAGGAGCACTAAAAAAATTACTTGCAAAAATTATTTCATTAATGATGGATGGATGGACAAATGGATGGATGAACTAAACTGGGTAAAAAATATGCAAGTACATGAATGTGGAGGAAGCTACACCAAGGGGTAGACTTAGAAAGACGTGGGAGCAGACTATACGCTCTGATCTTGAATAAATAAACCTGACAAGTTAGGCTCTGTCTCGAGTCTGCAACCCCCAGAAGAAGAAAAATGGGGTATGCGTCTGAGTAGATAGATAGATAGATAGACAAGTGAGGCAGCACTGAACAGGGAAAGACAAATACTGTATATTCTGTTTATAGAGGGACCTTTACATATCAGATTTAAGCCCTCGAACTCTCACAGTAACTTTCTAAGCTGAATAAAACCATCTCATGCTAGTTAGATTAAAGGCAGAAAGGTGTCATCATACTAAAGGATTTTTGTATCATAATATATTTTTATCATCGTTCTTAACACCAATAACCCCAAAAATTAAATTAATGGGATCATGCAATCCTTCCAGTATTCGAACCCAGGATACCACATACAGAACTCAAACGCTCTAACCATTACACCATCAAGACAGTGCCAGATACCTTGATCCTCTAATAATAATAATAATAATAAGCATGTTACTTATTTCTCATAAGCGCCAATTTTTCCGAAGAATTCACTAGCGCTCGAAAAGAGAAAGAAAAAAGAACAAAAATCAATGCATCAAAAGAAGGCTTATATACAACACACATTTAACAATCACTAGCAGTGGCAAAATAGCCTAAACTCTATAGCCATCTGTCATGACACCTCTCTCAAGATCATAGCTTCTCTCAAAGAGAAAAGTCTTAAGTTGTCTCTTGAAGCATTCAACAGAACTCAGTTGTCTCATGGACAGCGGCAACCTGTTATACAACCTCGGAGCCATGTAGGAGAATGACCTCTCAAAGAAAGAAGACTGCTGGAAAGCCCTTGGTTCATCAAGACGAAAAGGGTCATTGTCATGACGCACAACTACACCATGGTGTGCCAGGAGTGACCATGAATGAATCACCTTCATATACCAAGGCAAATTGTTTATCTAGTTTGTTTTCAGGGGAGGGTTGCTTGCCCTACTGCCCATGAAGGGATTAGATGAGGAAATTCAGTAATTCAATCTTATTGGTTCAATAAATGTTTCCGAATACTCATCATCGTTAAGGTTAATACAATCGTCTGTTGGTGTTTGAAATCAAAATTAAAATGTAAAACTTGCAAACTAAACAAACCAAAACTGGGACAAATATGATGGAAAGGACATCATCGGTGCTGTATGGGTTAAATGTTTATGTTCGGTCTCTGTCTCGAATCGGCTACCCCCAGCTATGGGATATGTGCCTGAGTATATACATACATACATACAAATACTCATCATCGTATCACAATTGTTCCTCCAAATAGTGTACAGGTATTCCTGACTGTATTTGCAAACCTGAATGATTCATCTACGATAGGTTAAATTATGAGATTATCACCCAAGGCATATCAGTATTACACAAGCGAACTTTCCACCAGCTTTTTCAGCATTATTTCCACATAGTGATTTTGATAAGTTCTTTTGTCTTTATACTGTGTCGTCCCTGTTTTAGTTTGTTTATTTTGCAAGTTTTACATTATAATTTCTAGTCTGGCAGCTCATAAATTAAAATGTAAACTTGCTAACTAAACAAACCAAAATTGGGACAAGGACAATATAAAGTCAAATTAAATTATCAAAATCGCTATGTGGAAGCAACGCTTACTAAAATGAAAATTATTAAATAAAAGAACACAATCCACCACATAGGGTGTACATTACTACATGAGCAAGTTAATCTGTTTCCCAAGCAAACTAATCGCACATATAACAACGCACTATCGTCACGTTAAAGGAATTAGTCAAGTTTGGGAAGTCCGGGACGTTCTGGTAAATTTTACTAAACTCTGCATGAATAAAGAAACTACATGTTAAATGTCAAAATATTATTTAAAATCAAATTTGCAACATGACAAGACAGCTTTAAAATAATCATGTAATTTGTCATTTATGTAATTTGTTTATTTTGCAAGTTTTACAATTTAATTTAAATTACTCCGACTTTAGTTGTCATATAATTTTTGGTTTAAACATCTGCTATATACAGTATTCCCATTAGAAGAAACAGGGTCTGGGTAGTCTGCCAAATTCAGTGGTCTATCTGACACACTCTGGGTAGGCGAAATTTTTACGGCAGCACTTCTGAGGAGGTGGCTAGCCAGTGAGGTACCTTACAGGTGTTGCTCCCCAGCTAGGTCATAGATGGGTAAATGCCAGTGCAAGAGTCTCAATGTTACCAGAATAAAATTGTCCGTACAAATTTGAGAGAAAAGTGCTCATGTGAAATTGACATACTCTATCATGGGTACGAAACTGGTATCTGTAGCAAGTGTTTACCCCTTTCAGTAACATGATGCCTTTATAAATAATCAAAACTATTTCACTTAACCTTCTTAATCCCACAGGTACTTTCTAAAACTAAATAAAATGTGTAATGAGAGCCAGAATGAAAAGAAGTACTGTAAGGTACTGTATAATTTTACTGAAAGTATTAAGGCTACAACCATATAAACGATAACAAATTTAAGAGTACAGTATTAGGCTAGAAATGTGGATAAAAAGGCAATGACATTAATGCGTCTAGAGTGGATTTTATTTATAAAGTACAGTCGTTATATTTAAAGTTAAATAAATATCATACAAGACTAAGAAACATACATGTATTTTGTTTATAAGTTACTATCAGCAGTTCGATACATATGGAAAGAGGATACGAAACTGAATATGATGTAGTCAAAATCATTAGTTCACCAAAAACCTCAACAATTTTAAGTGTGAAATCTAGACGGATGAACATTAACTACTGGTATGCACTTCTTTGACCTGTAACAAATCATAGTAGTACGAGGCTACGAGATACTACACATGAAAACTGTCAAGAAAAGTACAGAGTAACATGAAATTACAGTTAAAATGTAAAACTTGCAAACTAAACAAACCAAAATTGGGACAAGGACAATATAAAGTCAAATTAAATTATCAAAATCGCTATGTGTTAATGAGTAAGATAGTCGGTGAACAATGGATTTTGACTGTACAGCTGGGGCCTAATTAACATGGTACAGTCTGCAGTTTTTATCATTGTGCATTCCCTTGATTGACATGGCTAGGGCATGCCCTTGTTACAGGGACTTAACTGAACATTTACCACAAATCAATAGACCGAGTTGCCCTAACTCATGCCGTCTACCAGTGGCACGGCGTGGGATCGAACTGCAGACCCTTCAATCAGCAGTCAGACGCACTACCGACCATGCCACGACCCAAAACTAGAGTTCTTAAAGAATTCATAACTAAGGCTATTAAAAGTTTGAACACCGGAACTATTGCATGCAAATAGTGGTGGCATTCAACCTTCCAGGAGCCTTGGTTTTTACTTCACTCAGAGCAAAGATGGGAATAAACTCTGGTGTTTGACTGTACAAATGTTCATAGTATAGAGCTCCCGTATTCAACCCCTTCAGTATGATGCGGCTTTTCTTGCCATTTATTCTGGCCAACATTCAACGATTTATGCAGTTTACGAAAGGTCATATAGGATTCAGATGATTTATTGAGATATTATGTACCCCTATGACTACCCCTATAAGCTGAAGAAAATCATCTGATGGTAACTAGAATAAGACATAAGTTAAATCATAATTCTGAAAGGGTTAATGATGGTAATGTGCTCCGAGAAATTGAACTGCGAAGATAAAATAAAGGCGATGGCAGACGAGCTCCTTTTCCGTCAATTTTTACAACCAATTGTAGTCTGGCACCTTTATCTATATCCCAGTTTTGGTTTGTTTAGTTTGCAAGTTTTACATTTTAATTAATCTTCAGAATTTAAGTTTTATTAGAATTCAGACACCTAGCACAAACTACCTTCAGTCTAGAGTCCGATTCCAATGTGAAAATTCAAAATATTATATAAGAAAAAACTTGCTCATCGAAAATTGCCGGAAAACGCGCTTGTGTGACATAGAGAACGATTAATAATATTGCTAGTAAATGAGAGAGCCAGTGTTGGTAGAGAATATAATACAAGAGGCGATGGTGGTGTGCTTAACCCTTACTGTATAATAAAACCTGTCTTAACATATAGTCTGGCAATCATTAGACTATTTTGTTTATATTCTGACAATCATTATACCATTGTTTATATTCTGACAAGCATTAGACTATTTTATTTATATTCCGGCAAACATTATATAATTTTGTTTATATTCTGACAATCATTAGACTATTTTGTTTATATTCTGACAATCATTAACTATTTTGTTTATCTTCCGGCAATCATTAAATTCCGGCAATCATTAGACCATTTTGTTTATATTCCGGCAAGCATTAAACCATTTTGTTTATAGTCTGGCAATCATTAAATCAGTTTGTTTATATTCTGGCAAGCATTAGACCATTGTGTTTATATTCCGGCAATCATTAGACCATTTTGTTTATATTCCGGCAATCATTAACCCTTTCTGTACCGTGCCGTCCTTTTAACTATACTCTGGCTATTAGACAAGTTTATTCAGTTTAAAAAGGGCCTCCAGCAATGAACAGGCTTCGAACAATCTCATTCAACTCTTTTTACTACCACAGATCCTTCTTAACCCTTGTCTAGCGGGGTGTTTTGGGCTCATTTGGGCATATTCAGGCCCTCCTGCATGATAAATCGAGCATCTGCATGAAAAAATATATATATTTAGCAAAAAACTAGGCACTAAAAGCTTCAAAATGAGACCAGAACGAGCTACGTAGCACTCGTGGTTCTCTTGCAGTGATGCCACGAACATGGGAGTTTAGCATATATCGGTATATTTTTCCCAGCTATGCTCACTACTGGCTACACTGCCGGCCTCTCGAGAACACAGGAAACATGAGTTAATGGGCGGCGGTAAGCCCTGGGAGTCGGCTGTCTGGCCCGCTGCACTCCCGGCCATATGCACTCTATTTTAACCCTTTAAAAGCCTTAATAATGCTCCTAACTTGCTGCAAATTGGTGCACGACTTAAGTCGAGCGCCGCCAATAAGGGGTTAAACTACACAAAATCGTCTAAATATAGCTAGCATAAAATTAAAAAGACGTTGCCGGTACAGAAGGGATTAAACCATTTTGTTTATATTCTGGCAATCATTAGACCATTTTGTTGTTTTTGTAAGGACCGATGTGTTAGAGGGTTACTCGAGATCACACATAAAACAGCATCTACTCATTGAAACTGATTGGAGACACATTGGTTTTACAGCTTGTGAGTGATAACTTTGGCTATACAGGCACATCTTCCAAAAGCTGACCTTGCTCATGCAGTGATTTTGGTGGGCGTGACAAGGGAAGTTGGTCAATTGACTACTCAGCAAGTTAGCATAGCAAGAATCGCGGCATAGAACCTCGCCTGGAGAAATTCATAGGAGTTGAGTCAGAAGGCGACTGTAGCTACATGCTGCAATGCTATAGATGCGTTTTTTACCACCATGCACTCCATACTCAAGAGCTGGGCTAGGGTGGGTGCCCTGATGATCAGGGACTTTAGTGAATAGATCTCTTATTTTATTAATAATTGGTTAAAAAGAGATCCTTCCACAGCTCAGTAAACTCAAGACAGTACCAGCCCTTTAAGGGTTAATAATCTTACATGCATCAATATTTCCTAATTGTCTAAAGAAAGCCAGAATAATATGAAGGTGTCATCGTACTGAATGGCTTAAGATTGTAAATGTGATAGCTACTGTTGTGAAAGGAGATAATAAGCGAAGTGATGGAGGTGTTTTCAAGTGGTGGTGGTACAGCATATTTAAGTGGTCATAATATTTTCTCAAGTGGTGGTGGTACAATATATATACAGTAAGTGGTAGTAATGTTTTCAAGTGGTGGTGGTAGAGTATATTCAAATGGTGGGTATGTTTTTAAGTGGTGGTAGTAGAGTATATTCAAGTGGTGGGTATGTTTTCAAGGTGTGTTGTGTTCAAGTTAGTTAGTTATGTAGAGCAGATTAACCAGACCACTGAGCTCCATATGGAACTCTCATAGGTCTGGCATGTTGTGTTCAAGTGGTGGGTATGTTTTTGTGTTTAAGTGGTGGTGTTCTGTTCAAGTGATAGTGACTTGTTCAAAGACTAAAGGTGGCCGAGGTAGCAGTAATAGCACTATAAATATGGGTGTGGTTGACGGGAACGTACTGGCCCGTGACAATCTTGATAATCTCATGTGCGGCACAGCCCCCCATGTACGCGGCCACCGAGTGGACCTCCGCCGCCCCGTACCGGCACATCTCGTGGATAAAGTCGTCTTTGATGATTGGGCCGCACCCCCAGTCCGCCAGCAGCTTGTTAACACATACCTAAAAATATATACAGCTTGTTCACACATACCTAAAAATAAATTTATGTACAGTATATATTTGTTCACTAACTTATAAATTTAAAAGAAAATAATTTAAATTAAAATGTAAAACTTGCAGTAAAATTTACAGTACCAGTACCCCAATAAATCACATCGAAGCCGAAAAATATCCAAGTACTGTACTGTATACCAAATAAATAACAACCTGAATCACTTTCAAAAGATACTTATTTTCCTCAGTCTCAAATATTTCCAAACGTAGCAAGTAAGTTAGACTAATGTAATGGCTAAGTGTCTGTTGGGTGTCTTGATTAAAGACCCTAGTACAGTAGTACCAAGGTGAATTTAACTCCCCATTCGCTATATTATTATGACCCGAGACCTTACGAGTATGAGTTGAACGCACGATCATCATACTGAAAGGCTTGATGCTGAAAAGGGCAATTACTAAACCATTATAATTTAATTTATAAATTTAACTCCCAACACCAAACACCTTCCAATGAAATTAATGAAAGCATGTGATCCTCCTGGGATTCGAACCTATGCTACCACATACAGATCTTAAACACTCTAACCATTACACCATCAAGACAGTTAAAGGTTAAGTACATGACTACAATTCTATATCCATTCATTGAATACTGGATATCAATATAATCATGTACTGGATATCAATATAATCATGTACTGGATATCAATATAATCATGTACTGGATATCAATATAATCATGTACTGGATATCAATATAATCATGTACTGGATATCAATATAATCATGTACTGGATATCAATATAATCATGTACTGGATATCAATATAATCATGTACTCAGACCTAACTGCACACGGAATAGCGCAATGTTTAAGTGAAAGGAACGAACATTTTATGGGGCACAAATCTCTAAGGATCGACCTCACTATGAAATGTAAGATACCGGTACTATGAGACACTAACCTTTAGGCGCACTATATCTGTTTCCACTTGATCCTGGAAGTATCCTGGGTAGGCTCGGAACTCTGACTGGAACTGGTCCACAGCTCGCAGCATAACGTACCACACTAACTCACTATCGGGGTTCTCCAGATGTGCCCCTGAAACACAGAGATATGCTTCTTAATCACATTCACATATATTCATATTTATTCACCAACCCACCAATAAACTTACAAATAAACCTAATTAATCAAATTAATGAAACTAAATATTGTAGACTTTCTGCATTAAATAGCTATCCTATGGTAATTATTTGAAGAAAAAAAAAATTAATGATAAAGATTTTAATGTCTTGTCTATTTTCTATTAATTTCACCCCAACACCAAACACCTCCAATGACATTAATGAAAGCATATACTGTATGTGATCCACCGGCACCGGTATTCGAACCTGGGTATCACACAGATTTTTAAACACTAACCATTACACCACCAAGACTTGGTCCCAAACAGGGAAAGGAGGGACAATTAATCTAAAGAGGAAAGAAAAAATACCATAGTGGGCAACAATATATTCAGTTCCCATTTATTCACGGCCTCTTACTGCCGCGACAGTAAGACACGATCTGATTTTGAATACAAAATCTGACAAGTGAGGCAGCTCTGAACATGGCTCCCTGAAGCCTCGCCATTAGGATGCAAGACTGGATCCGCACTTTGTGTGGAGCACTCGGTCTATCATTTATGTACAATATAGCGTGTATGGATGTATGGTAATTTAAAAATCTGTGTGTGATAACCCAGTTTAGAATCCCGGTGGATCACATATACTGTATGCTTTCATTAATTTCATTGGAGGTGTTTGGTGTTGGGGTGAAATTAATAAAATATAGATGTACTTCATATAGTTAGCAATCGTTATATTGTGATGTTTCACCTAAAATGTCGAGTAATATCGAGTGATATCGACAATTATACTGCAATGTAATGACTCAATCTACACATTATCATTGTTAATTTTGATTAGTTATTTTGCCTTTATATTGTCTTTGTCCCAGTTTTGGTTTGTTTAGTTTGCAAGTTTTACATTTTAAGTTAATTGTAATTTATATATGTGGAGTTTATACGAGGAAATATTTTGAAGTTTTTTGAGGTTTTCATGTAGCTTGATCAACATACCTGTGCCGTCATAGCTTAACCTTAAATATCTGTGACTATTTGGCTGCAAGCGGTATAGCTATTGTATCCTTAATTCACCTGTCTATCAGCAGCTCTCCTCACAATCAAATCACATAATGTTGTGCCAAAATATATAATTTGACGTCATAATATACTTGAGATATCATTCAGAATAACTGCAAACAGCCTAAATCTCATCCTGCCTACCTCCGTCAAAATTCAGTGCTTCCCATACAGCGCATAACGGTGAAATTTGTAATAGAGACTGGCGGTATCTCCATTTTTGTCAGAGACTGTAGATAATTTTGCCTAGTGTGATACCCACTTTACAGGCATCTTCAAGCCTCCCTCATGTGATATCATTTTACTGCTCACCAATTTCACTGAGGTTGATGCTGCCCTTATACTCCTCAGCGATGGCCTTGCCCTTGACGACCCTGAGAGCGTGGGCGTTCTTGCAAAAGGTCCGGACATTACTCTCTAGGGCCGTGATCACCTTACGGGGCCCTAACTGTTGACTGTGTTCCTGTACCCTCCGTAGTACCCAGTCACCGTCTTGTGCTGCCTGCTCTCGATATCTGTCATAAAATAACAAATTATAATGGTAATAATAATGTTAGATTCTTTCTTTACTTACAGCACTATTTCTTTCAAAATATAATTTCATAAAATGTGAATGACCCCCAACCCCCAACCTAGCCGATACATGAATAATGTAGAAGAAAATGGTAAATGAGTGACTTGACGTAAATGGTGCCACTGCATGAATTTCATGCTGGTCAGCTAAACAAAATTATTACTCTAGATGAGTGACCGTGTCAAGTCAGTACCATATTTGATGAAAAAAGTATTCAAAAGGCTTATTATTGCAGAAATGGGTGTACACTCAAGCCTCAACTATCGGGTCTAATTGGTACCACTAGAGCATGCATTAGCGGTAATGCGGGATAGCTTTACTGAAGAACCAATGGGAATCATTCTAATTGGTGCCTGGACACCTAATTTGCCCACCATTTTTGCCTTCTTTTGCAACTTTTTGTATTCACCAAACAGTATTGTCATATAATAATAAAAACTATACAGTACCGTAACAATAAACACAATAAACCTTATGGGAAAAATAATTTAGCTCAGACAGCAGTATGATGACTAGAGGGAAACAAAGGCCTTGTCCAGCAAATACTCAACAGCCTAATGTGTGGGTAAAATTCTTTTTGTAACCTAAGTAATGAACAGTATACTATAATAATAAAATAATGTATAATTAGGCACCTATAAGTGAGGAATACCTGTATGCCATTACTAACAGTTGACCTAATAAAACAAAGCATATGAACTACCGACACTTACAGATTTTGTACTTTGATATATTTTTCTGAATCAGCGGTCATGTCTGGGATGGTGCCCCGGACAGGCAGTTCCCCGTGGCCCTCGGAGGTGACAAACTCATGTAAGGCACGGGCCATGATCCAGAAGGGCTTGGTGGTGGGGCTCGGGGTGATGGTGGATGCCTCCGTTAGTATAGACTGTACCACTGAAGGGATAGTGGTCGGCAGGAGGCAGGTGTTTACTGCTTTCACTGCCTCATCATAGTTCTCCTCACTCTCTCCTCCTTTCTTCTCCCTCATGTCTGAAATTATAATGTAAAACTTGCAAAACAAATAAACCAAAACTGGGACGACACAAGATAAATGAAAAGAACTAATCAAAACTGCTATGTGGAAATAATGCTTAATAAATATTAGGAACATTATAATTGCTAGTATAGTGATAGCAATAGCAGCATGTGGTTTAAACTGTTAAACATACATCCACCTAAACATACAGTATCTTTGTATGTGTGTATCTCATGACAGTTCACTTGGGGACCAATTCACTAAGCAACAAGACTCTACAGTTGATAGGATGCAAGATTTAAAAAAAATTAAGGGTCGGATACCTTTCTTATCACCAATCCGCACCCCATACCATTAAACACAACATAGAGGAGAAGACTGCATTTCACACAATCACTTACGCCAACAACAAAATCTAAACTTCTTGAGAGCCCTGTGGGAAAGCTCGACCATAGCCATGGCCTTCCTTAGGGCCTCGGGGCTGTTCGGCCAGGCAGCTTAGGAAACAACAACAACATTTGCTTGCAAGGAATCAACGAGCTGTTAGCTAAGCTATGGAGTTTCACCTACACTGGCAATATGGTTAACCTCTCAGTACTGTATTGTTAAACAATTACAAGAGGAACTAGGAGCTGTTTATGCTTATCACTCTATGTAAAGTTACACTGTGTTTCAGGGTAGGATTCTATATTTGATACTTATTCAAAAGGCCATACTGTACATGTATTCCATGAATTATAAGTGATCTGCCCTTGCAACTCCGCTTCCCATCATTGTTCTCCTTGCCTTATAAGTGGCCATTGGCTCAGAAGGCTAGAATAAAATCTTCTTCATCATCATCACTTAATCAAAAGATTAACATACTGGTATGTCTTTTACTTAATATAGCACATTCAATGTAAAACACACAACCGTTACACAAAACCAAGTCTTCTGAACAAACCTTCCCTAACCATCACAGCGAAGGCTTTCCTCTCTTTATATGTGTTAGGATGTGGCCTTTGTTCCTGGGTCCAGCGCTGCAGGACCTTATAGAGGATAACAACATAGGGTACGTGGCTGTGTTCCCGGTGGTCCATGGCCTCCAGGTCCAGGCTATCACAATACTTCTGTAGGGCGGGGAACGGCCGGTCCAGTCGCAGGTCCGGCATCTCATTGTCGGGATGACTCTCCACTACTGTATGCTCCTCCAGCTGAAAAAAAGTGAACCGCTTCAGTGAGATTTGCTTGCAGATTAGCCAACATCAACAACACTAGCTGCCGCCTTGGGGCTGTTCGGCCAGGCAGCTTGGGGAACAACAACAACAACAACAACACTAGCTGCCACTGCAATAAAGTCCAACCTGTCCTATTATTTTTATAAATCACAATAACCAACATTACCATTTTTTAGGTTGACCAAACATACAGTACAATGGTTTAGACGTCCTCTTTTCTTATTTTATAATGGATCAGACAGTTTTACCTTTCGGCAGTTGGACTGTAGTACAGTACAATAAAGTCATGCCATAATAATGCCCCACTGGTGTGGTGCCACAGTGGTTCAGTAGGTCTCAATAAAGTCCCCCTGCAGCACCTGTCTGCCCCACACCAGCCTCAAAAGTCCCATAAAAAGACTTTACTATATAAGATGACTATTGGTTAGAACTGGCACCATCCTCCTCTTTAGTAGCCTTGTATTAAAATGTAAAACTTGGAAGTAGGATATGTGGGGCATATTCTTATTTCCTTGCTCCCCGGGGGGAAAAGAAGATGTAAACAGTAAAACAACATCACAATAATGGCCCATCCTCACATGATGTTTCTCCTACCTTTTTTATGTAATTTCAACCTTATACATGAAACTTTTTCTAAAGAACCTGTATATTGTCCCTTATAAAGTTATACTGTACTGGTAATATATATATACAGTAATATGTTGCAGTGGCACTTAACCCTCTCACATCCTGACGCGTTTTTTGAGCCTATTAGGGATACTTTAAAGCCTTTGTTACCGTCAGGGGTATCTATAAACCTTTAGTTTGTTTACTTCAACCTCTCCAGTTGTCTTTGAGATAGCTGTGGGCAGAAAACTAATTTTGGAGAGGCAATTATAACAGTAAGAGTAATCTATTTCTTATTGCTAATCTGGCAACCTCTGCGTCCTATGGTCGTGAGAGGGTTAAGCGTTGATGACATTCGTAATAACTTTTAAAATATTGTATGTGAATGACAATAGTAATAGTGTGATACAATTAAGTATGATCAACAATAAATACATAATTATTAGTGGTATTCAGTGTTTTATGCAGCATATTAAAATACTGATAATTAAATACTGTATCTACTAAGAGATTATACTTTACCTGCACTCTTAAATACCCAATCATGCCATAGCTCCGTACAACCACCAATGGAATTTTCGCTTCCCATAATACTTTGGATAACGTCAGCAAGGTACTGAAAAAATGAAAAATAAATGTATTACAAACGCTATTATGTAGTAACCCAATATCTATGGATAATATATGGCACATTCTTTATTTACTTGATAATGCAGCCAAAATTACTGGTCAAAGGTGCTTTTATGAATCTGAATATAATATAATTAAGATACGATATAGTTATCTCATTGAGCCCAAGGTCATTCTGTACTGTAGGTGCATAAAATGTACATGTAGTATACAGAAAGATATGTACAGTTGTTGTTGTTCCCTAAGCTGCCTGGCCGAACAGCCCCGGCCAGGCAGTACTGTAATATACAATAATAATTAACTGTAAATTATTCTATCTATCTATCTATTGCCAATATACCAGGTATATAAGAAGCTCACCATTCAGGGAGACAAGTGGCAATAACACAAGTAAAGGGTGAGAAAAAGTCGGGCTGATTATCGAGGATCTCGGTGAGCGGCTGATCAACAAAAGTGCCGCGGACCTCCGGGTTGAGCTCCAGCAGTAATCTCAGGGCCACCTCGCCTCGGGCACTCCCAACACTCTCGTTATCCACAAAGAAGCTGGAATATAGATTGTAAAAGTTACTTCTTCAATGCATATAGGATTAGGGAAGTGTTTATTGTAGATTTATAGTCATGATCAGAGAATGGATATGTACAGTATAATGAAAGTAAAATATGAAACAGTGATAAGGTTTATGCAAGTCAAATGAAGGCTGAAGTCAGAAGAGGAATATTAAAGTTCCCATAAACAGTAGGTTAATACGTATGGGAACAACTGAAGACATAGCGGCTAATAGACTAAATGAGGTACCGGTACATATGAACGCAGTACAGTACCGGTATCAGTATGAGACAAGTGCTAAGCATAGTACCGTACTGTACTGGATGTCAAATTTACAAAACAGTACACTGTACCGGTACTGTACAGATACTATTATATATATTTTTTGTCACTTTCTCTCTCTCTCTTTTACATTTTCATGTTGTTGTTGTTGCTGTTCCCCAGGCTGTCTGGCCGACCAGCCCCAAGGTCCCGAGCAAGGCCAAGGCCACAACCGAGCGCCCCCACAGGTCCCTCCCAGCTTACCACTAATAATGCCCAGGTGACCGAAGCCACTCAAAGGCGGGGAGCTGAGGAGGGTGCGGAAACGCCCAGGAAACAAAAGCCCCACCCAAGGCCCTGTGCCCCTCAGCAATTATAAAGGGAAAGTTGAGGGGCAAAGGAAAAATGTGACGCTTTGGCTCCCAATCTGCCAGGGTTGGCAGTAGGGAGGTCAATCCACGGAAAAGACGCCGTCACTTGAGATCTAGAAAATATTAAGGAACAGTCAGAGTAAGCTATGGGTATGGCAGAGAACGCTCAACTCTCATTCTGATAGACCAGCCCATCACCAGTTACATTTTCATTTACATTTTCATTGATAGGAAAAGCCGGTATTTATCAAGGAAAACCAACCAACTTTTATTTCGTGATTTTTTTTTTTTTGGTTTTAGCTAGTTTTCATCATTATACAGTGGTTGTCATTAATTAGAATCTCCGGAAAAAACTTTTTCAATTACTTTGAAAAAGTTAATATTTACCTCCTGTTATCCACAGCCAAAGCTGAAGATTGCGGAGTAAATACTGTAGACTTCATTAAAAAAAAAATTGGCGACCGTCAACCTTTTATTAATCAAATACCAAACCAGTGGGGGTGTGGGGGCAGCAGCCCCCCACCTAATATACTAGGTTAGGTTAGGTAAGGTTGCTAGGTTAGGCTAATAATACCCCTTATTTTCGTCTTTTACCGCTATGCTTACAGGTACCTACCCGATAGCACTATCGTTAGTGAGTGCTGTACTGTATTTTATATATTATTTTGTAATAGTATAGATATCTTATCAATATTTGTATTTTTTACTATTGTTAATGTCTTGTCATGTTGCAAATTTGGTTTTAAATAATATTTTGACATTTAACATGTAGTTTCTTTATTCATGCAGAGTTTAGTAAAATTTGCCAGAACGTCCCGGACTTCCCAAACTTGACTACTTCCTTTAACGTGACGATAGTGCGTTGTTATATGTGCGATTGGTTTGCTTGGGAAACAGATTAACTTGCTCATGTAGTGATGTACACCCTATGTGGTGGATTGTGTTCTTTTATTTAATAATTTTCATTTTAGTAAGCGTTGTTTCCACATAGCGATTTTGATAATTTAATTTGACTTTATATTGTCCTTGTCCCAATTTTGGTTTGTTTAGTTTGCAAGTTTTACATTTTAATTTTATAACCCTTCCCACTATCGGGGTCCGTATCTTAAGATTGTTGGATAATGGGGAAAACGTTTTATCCGGAGATTCTAATTAATGACAACCCCTGTATAATGATGAAAACTAGCTAGGCTAAAACCAAAAAAAAAAAATCACGAAATAAAAGTTGGTTGGTTTCCTTGATATTTTCCGAAAAACCTTCAGTACGGTAGTCAAAGGTTTAAAACATGTGTAAATATATAAAAATTAATATTACTTGTTGCCCAAATCCTGCGGTGTGACCTTGGTGTCGTCTATAATGGTAATAGCCCCGAGTCCCGGCAACACCAGGGACTTGAGTGTTTCCGTCCCTGAGGCGCTGGCGTTGATAAGGCACACATGACCACACTCCAGGGAAGACTGCCCGTGGTCGCCCCATAACCTGCATGCAGTTCACATGGAAAAAACAAGAATAAGTAACAATAATAATAAAAGCAGAGGTTTTCAATTATCATTAGAGCTACTTCTCCACTAGCGGATTCAATACCACTTGCATTAAATACCGGAAACTACTAAAAAGATCCTAAAGTTTATATTCTTCGTTCACAATTTTTTTTTATCTATTGATGATTTCAATCCTCAACTCTTCGTAGACCTTGGGCCAAACTGTAAGGCTATGATGAGTACCATACCGGTAGGTAAGCAAAGTTGTGGAATGTGGACTCGGAAAACTTTACATTATAAGGGAAAGAAAATTTACGCAATAACAGAAGTAGGCCTAGCACTTGTCCGCCCAACTGTAAGTTCCCCTGAGGATAATACTGAAGGAGACTTTCATGGCGATTTTTGCAAGCTCACGGTCACAACTGCTACCGGTACGCTGCGTACACATCTATTTTGACCGTTCTTTTTCCAAAATTATCCCAGGCCAGAGGTAATTTGCCCCCTGCGCTGCTAGCAATAGCCTAGGCTATAGGCCTATATGATGATGAATTGATGAGGACAATAGCCTAAGTCTTGGCCAGGGTGGTTGGGTGAGAGCCCAAAAAGGGCAAAGCCCCCTCTCAACCAAAAAACTGTAAAATTAGAAGCGAACGTAACGCCGTAACGGTTGTAACCGAGAGCGTAATATACTACCTCTAGGGCTACCATAATCAAAATGGCAGCTGCTCTCTCAATTATTAAATTTAGGGTAGGCCCAGGCCTAGTCTAACTTAGGTTAAATAGGTAGGCCTAAATTAGGGTTTTAAGTTAAGTTGGTCAAGTTTGGCTAATTTGGCTAAATCATGTAGCCTCAGCCTATCTATGGATTTCAGACCTAAATGTATGTCAAATTTGAATAGCCTAGGCTAAATCACAATAAAAACCATCATATAGGCTAGGCCTAGGCTTAGGCTAGGGCCTATGGGGGTAGGCTAGATTAAAACATCACCGGTAATAATTTCTGAGGCTTAGCCTAGGCTAGGTGGCCTAGGCTAGTCTAAACTCTAAATTAATGGGTAATTGTCAAATTTACACATCAGTCTAGCCTAGACTAATGGCAAAGTGACAGAAAATGTTGCCAAGCCTTGTAATCATTTAGGCTAATTTCAGTGTCCGGCAGGAATTAAAATCCGGCCATGGGTGGCTATGAATCTAATGTTACGATAACGTGAATGTCAATAATGTTCACCTCAACTGGCGGTCATATTTCTTGGCTTTATCAGTCTGCTCACAGGACGGAGTACCTACTGACTCCATGATTAACAACAAACTGACTCAAAAATGAACCAATGGCAACCTATTCCCGAATGTAAACAAAGATCTTTCAAACCTTCAATTTTACAATATACCCAAAGTTACCCAAAGTTGCACAAATATTGTGCAATACTCTAATATTACTGTAAGAAAATCACACCAGCTATGATTTTACAGCTACGTTGATTGTATCCATTGATTGTATCCCTGCCAGAGGAATTAACATTGATTAGATTATTGTTATTTTTGCGAAAATATTAAAGTTACCCTCTCGAGTGTCAGAAAACCGAGTTTAGCGCCATTTTCTTTGCAAGTTTTAGTACAGTCCATTACATTCATTTGCCGACTAAAATAACATAACCTTAGGCTTGGTGTGTTTAAATGTGCTTAGATTTCATTATCGAGGGGGTGACCACGAATGAATCGCTTCCATGTTCCTATTTTATTCTTCAGCCAGCTTCCCTCCTCCTACCCAACACGTCCACTCATTCCTCCCAACTCCATTCCTCCAACGAACTCCTGATCTACATCTTCTCTGACCTTCCACCTTACACCATTAGTAATTTTCTCACTCCATACACTCCACTTCACTGAACTATCTCAAGGTGTTCCTCCTCACCCTCTCAAGAAAATCCACAACCACACCACATATCGTCCTGCCTGGAGGTGTGTTTTAGTGACTGTCAGAATTATTCAGGAGCTTCCCTTGTGTTTTTTGTATATAGAGCCAGAGCTGCATAGCATTGATGTGCACTAAGTGGCCCACAAGATGTTGAAGCTTCTCAATTTTACCTTGAATACTGCTGCCAGCTATGGACTCCCCACAAGACAGGTGACATCGTCAAGCTGGAGTCTCTACAGAGGACCTTCACCAGCCGGATCTGGGGTCTCCAACATATGAATTACTGGGAACGCCTGAAGGAGTTGCGACTCTACTCCCTTCAGAGACGACGAGAGCGTTAGCTAGTGATATACGTGTGGAAGACCCTAGAAGGGCTGGTACCTTACATGGGACTAGTCATCAATAACCACGTAAGAAAAGGGCTACATCAAGAGGACCGAGGCTACCTCTCAGAAAATAGCAACAGTCGCCCACAATAACTTCACCAAAAATGGGGCTCGTCTCTTCAATACTGTACCAAAGGCCGTCTGGGAACTGACGGGAGTCACAACTGACTCCTTCAAGCGTCAGCTGCACCGATGGCTGGCTACAGTACCAGACGAGCCCCCAACACCAGGATACCCCAGCACCGCATCCAACTCGTTAACAAATAGACGGAACGAGGGAGATGCAGAGCTTCCTGCTCGCAGCGGAGGTCCACTTTTAGCTGCGTCCACTGAGGACGGATTTCTACAAAGTATGGTATAAAAAAAAAACTGTGGTACACTTGCAAGCCATAATATTTTGGACCATTAGAGCAACTCTAAAACATTTGTGATTTTACAAAGTGCTCTACATTATCTCAATTTGATTCAATACAGATTAAAGTGTGTGTGTATAATTCTATAGTATGGGGCTGTACAATGCTGCTTCCAAACTGAACGGAAATTGGAGAGATGAAACTCGATGTTGTATTTTTATTTCATTCCAATCTCAAGTCGTTTGAATGACAGTTAATTTAAGGGGAGATTTCCACTTTAGGATTTTTTCTGTACCCCTTTCTCCCTCATGTTTAGCCTCATTAAATTTAAGACGTTCGCCCCATTAATTTGGCAATTTTAAGAACTTTCGCCTCATTTCTGTCCAGTTTTAGACCTTTCTTGCCATTTAGGTGTCATTTTTATCCTGGCGAGCGAGAGCGGCCTGAAATTTAAGAGGATTCTTCTACCGAAAATTGTACAAATTTACCTTGAAAGGGGGTCTAGAGGGCGTAATTTTAAGTTTGATTGAGGTCTAGAGATCAAACTAAACCTCCCCTCCCCCCCCCCCCTCCTTCTTAATCCATTCCCGTAACTGTCTCTGGCCTGATAGAGACCTTACAGAATACAATTATAGTTATATAGGGTCTCTAACTGGTTGCCAAATATATCAGTCTCTAGGAGAGAATCGAACTGATATTGGCATGGAATTGTATTGCATCCCAGTAACCTACCGAGTTTCCATATTTCATATCGTTTAATTGACCAATTGTGAGTTTCAAGCTATAAGAAAGTTTGAGCTGCAGACATCGATATTAAGCAGAATTACCAGTTAAAATACGGTTGTAGTACATTCTTAAATACATGTCAAATTCATCATAGACCGTCAGAATACTAGCCTACATAATTATTGCATTTTTGTTTTATATCGATGTTTACGGGTCCAACTTTCTTATAGCCTGAAACTCGCAAGTGGCCAATTAGGGAACTGTTTCGTAAACATAAAATAGTAACAATACGATTTTGTGAACTACTAGAAATAAAGTTACATTATGGTGGCGGGGACATAAAGTGTGTAGTTAAAATCCGATACAATTATTATGGTGTAGAACATCTTAACAATATGTTAGCGGCAGCTATAACTAAACGTTAGACAAATTACGTGAAATTGCAGGTGCAGAGATCCAGGTATTCAATGATCGCTGTCAGACGTATGATCAACTGAAATGATGTTATTATAATACCACAGTTTGATATTACACATCTTGCTTTCACAAATCAATGCATCAAGAGGGCGTTGATAAACAAACTAAGATTACTAATAAAATTCATATTAGACAACTTGCATTTGGTCTAGCTAGAGACCCTATAGAATAGGGTCTGTAGGTCTAGCAAATAATCATTAAGTGAAGCTAGTTCGAAGACATATTTGTCTACCTTTTATAAACTATGTTGAATTCGTTTTTAGTCCATTGGTTGACTTGGGTGTGATAGTCGTATCATAGCACATGTTTCAATAGTTTATAAAAAAAAACTATTAGTTAATATTTGCTTCATTACGTATGGTAGGCTATACAACAATTTATACGATACTGAAGCTGAGTATGAAGTGTCACGGCATTTTACACTTTCGTCGTTTACAGTAGGATTAGGAACAGTTGGAAACACTATTCATACACGTCATATACAATGGAATGATACAAATCTTAAAATATGAAGTACGTAAGTACTATAAAACAAGAAAGCTATTGTTGAATAAAACAACATGGCGTAAAATTTCTTCACTCTGAGGTGCGACAAACTTTTATGACGATCGACTTCATGTATAGATTGCGGAAGCCACACCGACTTCACCGCAGCTCCCAGCAGCGCTGCCAACTTGCCAAGCCAGTTGACCCTTGGATGCCGTCTGAGGAGGGTTATGTGTAAATTCAACCTGTGAATAGTGGCAATGGCGTTGACTTTATTCATTGCATTCTTCAGTGGTTATACGTGATTAATGAATACAGTTACTTCATGAAAAAGATTGGGTGCTAATGAAAGTGAATACGAGTTGATATCGGAGTTTAAAGTGATCTTGAAGTTTAAAAACTCAGGTGTGCGAGTGATCCTATCCCAGGTGCACAAGTTTGTGTCATCCTACCCAACTCGGATATTTGAAAGATTTATATCCTCGAGACCTTTTATAGAACCTGAAGGATGTGTCGAGGAGTTGTATGATGCGTGTGGAGACCGAGTGAGGGTGTGAACAGTGTAGTTAGAGGTAGTAGTGTAGGTGTAGCGAGGGAAAGAAGTGTGTTGTGGAAGTATGGAGTTCCTGTGGGTGTCAGCGGTGGTGGTGGTGGTGTGGGTCCTCACTACCCTGTCCTCTCCTGCAGCGGCTCAAGGTACGTCTTCACGCATTCTTTGTCTACGCTCCTTAATTTTGTCTTGATTCTTTGTTGCACGGTAGCGTAGGATTTTGCACTAGCCTATTAACGAAAACAGATAGTGATCCTAGGACCTTGACTGTTCTTAAGCAGTGGCTCTTGTCCAAAACTCGGACAAATGGCCTAGCGCCCTAGGCCAGGGCCAGATCCTGAAATAGCAAAATATGCACAGGCTAGGCTATAGGCAGTCCAGATATCGTGAACCCTAACCAGGCTGTGTAACTAAAAAAGGGCTAGAGTAAGTGTAGGCCTGTAAATTTCCACATCTATTCCCTAGCTGACCCTTCCCAAATGGTAGAACTAGTACTAGTCCGTACTAGTAGGCCTAGCTTGATTACTGTAGGCTAGTAAGTTGTGTGTGAGTTACAGCGCTTAATGTTCAAATATTCTCTAGGCTAGGCCTATCCCACTCATAAGAATTCGTGGACCTATGTTTTTCTCTATGCAATTATAGTAACTAGCCTAGGCCTATAGGCCTAACTATTTTTTCCAGCTGATCGTAAATTGAATCTTATTAGCTGATTTCTCGATACTTAATGGAAATATATGAAACTACTATGGCTGTGTGTCGTATTAATGCTAAGTTTTCAGAATAACCATCATCTTTCGCTACAAAATCTAATTTAGGCTATAGCGGAGTAACAAAGATAGAAACATGACAATTTAGGCTCAGCTGGAAAAAAATAGACTAGCCTAGGCTATGTGGATTGATTTTTTTGGTAGAACTTGCTAGGCCTATTCAATAAATACTAAATCGGCCAAGCCTAGTAGGCTAGTATGTAGGCTACTGATTTGTAGTTGTTGTATACAAAAGTAGGCCTAGCCTAGGTCTATATTGATAAATTTGTTTCCAGATAAATATTTCCATAGCCTAGTAGGCGCCGCTAGGCTAGTTAGTAATAGCCTAGGTGAAGTATATGCATATTTACGAGTGGACTAGAGACTATGTCACCCCAGTGTACAACAACCAGCTTTAGTATAATAGTAGACCTATTTCAATATTATTTACACTTTTACAGGGTAGCCTATGGGTCCCTGGTAGCCGGGTGCTGGACAATTCGACCTCGTACCTGGCGGAACGAGTCAATTCGTACTCACTTGCCTAGTCAACTCTACCAATAACCTTGACAAGTTGAAAACGGCCCCTGCTCTTTTCTTTATTCTATATACTTTACTAATACTATAGGATACTTTTTTTTTATTGCTTTGATATAGGCTAATTCTGTTTGATTAGTCTTGTTTATAATATGATACTCTAATTATTCTTTATCTAGTTGCAATTTTATAATGAAAGTACGGTAATACCAAAGTCCTGTAAAATTAATATGTGGTCCTTAGGCAGCTTTTGCTTGCAACATAGGATACAGTTAGGCATTATCATGGAATTAGTGCTAAAATAATAGTGTAGCCCACTACTCTTCATAAGTTTTGTCATATTTAAAATGGTACCATACAAATACAAAAACTTGAAGACATTGACTTTTACCCTGACACTAAAAATTGTAGTTGTAAGGTCGTGGTATCGAGCGGATAGATTGCCAATTTTCTGCCTCAAAGTCACACCCAATGTCATCAATAGAACTAATTATAAACATAATAGATTGATTACAGTCTTGTCCGACGATTAATGGGGTAGGATGTAGTGAGCGGGCGTACCGCCATCTTTGTTTACATTACGCGTAGTGGCGTCGGACCTTTCCCATCATGTATCCGTCTATTTTAACCTAACCTAACCTAACCTAGTATTCATGGACAGGGGGCAAATAGCAGAAAATATAGCGTCGAAATAGACGGGAACGTAAGTGCGACCGCGGCGATCGCCCTATGTAAACAATGACGACCGTACGCCCGAACTCGACATTCATCCCGATTAATGATATTTGCATAATTAATTATGAATTAGCTTAGACAGGCCTAGAAAGGTTTAACATTGTTTTGGAATTGGATAACAGGGTGGTAATTGAGTACGATCTTTCTTTTGTACGACTTGTCTAAAAAGTGAGTACGAGTTTTCTTTCGAAGGTACGAGATGTCTCGAGTACGAGACGAGTTGACATGTAGGCTATCCCTGGTACGGTAGCCTACTGTCACAATGGCAGTGCTCAATCCTGCTTGAGTTCATGCTTCTTTTTTGGTGTGGTAGTTTCGATAATATTTTCCTTGTTGTTCTTTGTCTCATTATTAATTAGGCCTATACTATTGGCTGTTTGTATTGGACGGACACAGATTTCCGAAATAACTGGCCACCTTATACAATTCTGAATTGATTCGCGTTTTTTTTTTTTTTTTTTTCGTTTTTATATAGGCTTATAAAGGTTACGGTAATCTCCAGATTACCTACAACCCTACACCATATCATATGGAAATTTAACCATTGAAAAACAATGTTCATGACACCGTTTTGCTGAGTATATACGGTATATATATATATATATATATATATATATATATATATATATATATATATATATATATATATATAAAGGGCACTTTGTTTCTTCACGAACTACTTAAGTTTTCAAGATGGGGAGCCCATACGTGGCATGCACACCAAGGGGATGCCAGAAAAGGATTTAAGTGTGTGTGTGGGGGGGGGGGGGGGGGGAGGAGAGAGAGAGAGAGGCTAATATAGACAGCCCATACTTCGATTTACTTCAACTTCAATCAATGAAGCACTCCGCCATGATGACGCATAGACAAGCGGCAGTCACCCTCTGGCTCCATTCCAGGTCTTCATAAGGCAAGGTTCTAAGCCGCAGTGTGTTGCGTCCTTAGTAATGCTCAACATGATTACTCGATTTGCCTCGCTATGAGTTACTTCCTCTTCGCCTAGGTCCCCTGCACCTGTGGATGTCACCCACCAAAACCACGGAGTACCGGTAAGCACTGAGCTGGATCGAACTGCAAGGAGATGGGCCACGAGTGCATAATTATGGCCTTGCCTAGCCGGAGTTGGCGCTGATAAATCAGTTACCGGTACCATTTGCCTATGGTATATCTCGAGTAAAGTTTCAGAGAGTAGACACCGTTTTGGGTCAATATACAGGAGGCGCTACAATATAGGTAGCAAAATTCTAATGGTAGTTTTGGGTTCCTATCATCATATACTTCATTTCTATATACTTTTTATCCCCGGGAAAAAAACAAAAAATCTTGGGTTTTTTATTTTTTTATTGGATTTTTTTTTTTTTTTTTTTATTAACCTAACCTAAATGTATTTGGGGGTTAGGTTAGGCTAGGTTAGGTTTTTTGGTTAGGTTAATGACCAAAACAAAAAATCCCAAGAAAATAAATGAAAAATACCAAGATTTTGTTTTCTTTTTTTCCCGGGGATAAAAAGTATATAGAAATGAAGCATATGATGATAGGAACCCAAAACTACCATTAGAATTTTGCTACCTATATTGTAGCGCCTCCTGTATATTGACCCTGTTTTGATATGTGGTCACAGCTACGGTATCTTACGGAAGCCCATGATCCTGCGAACAAATCTGGTATCGGTACTCGAGGAAAGGAATTGATGCATCTCATACCAGTCACTGGGAGTATCCACTCTCCATTCTAATCTCCCTACCTTGGGTGTGATCACGCTGCTTATAGTGGCACCGACGAGCTTAACGCCCCCCGTTGTTTATTGCGAAGGCCCAACTCACTAATACCGGTACTATGAAGACTGACCTCACCAAAATGGTCAGAGGTCAACATAGGAAAACAGTACCGGTAGTCTGCAGAGTGCAGATTGGCCCACACCCGGCAGATCCCCCTCACACCCAACGCATCTCGTTCATATGCCATCTAATTTCATCTTAAAGCTCTATCGGTGTGAGGTGTTTTATTTTTTCCTATTTTGATATTTACATATTTTAGCGAGAGGTTTGGAGTAATTTCCCATTGTATTCATCTAGGCCTACGTAGCAAGGCATCACATTGGCTGTAGGATCTGTGAAGCGGTATGAGATTTTATGGTTGAATAACACATCGTTCCTGGCAGTGACTGAGTGACAACGTTCCCCCTTGCGCCACCTGGACTGGCGTAGCAGATGTGACTCATGTGTTTGGTTCACGCGTGCTGTTAAACCTGTCAGGCACGTGTAGGAGGCAACCACTCTGCTCTTACCATGACTGCAGATCTTTGCTAGTTGGACATTTTCGTTTCAATGGTTGAATCTTAGGCCTACAGCAAGTGAGGTAGCCTACAGTATTATTGAGGATTCTCCAAACTCGAAAGTTCAATTAGGCTATCTTAGCATTTAGTTTATCTGGTAGTTGTTGCAGTACCGGTCTGTCAGACTATATCTGGGTGTCGCTGTCTACAATAATTAGGCCTATTAATAATGAGTTCCAGTATGATACCCTATTGGTAGCTTTATGACTGTTCTATATAGGCATACACCAATTTTGTACATGGCAAAACAAAAATCTTCCAAGGTTTAGTACACGACTTTTTGTTACTACCCAGACTCAGTCATGGTAAATTCGTGTGAATTCGTGTAAATGAGTGCGATGCGATCAATTATTGACCACTGGCTCCCAAAGGGCGGCCGGTCGATGCCAAGGTTTTAAATCTCCCATGGGTGTGGTGGTAGTGGCTGTAGTTAGCTCTGACGGTTGGTACACACGCTCGCTCCTCTGGCAGGTCTAGATCACTAGTTTACAGACCAGTTTGAGCTTGTGTTTGGTGGTTTGTGCAGTCAAATCTAAATAAAGGTAGATCCACATAGCCACTTAGGGAATGGGGGACTTTCGAACCTTAAACCAATAGATGTTTCCCCAATACCTTATCATGTTAACAGGTTCGGTTGCTGGTTGGGGAGATTGCAACGGTAAGACTTTTTTTTTTTTTTTTTTTTTTTTAGAAATACAGACATGAATACCGGTATATTTACTTATTGGTATCGGTGACTAGGCTAATCATTTGTTCTATGGATACAATAAGGTACGGTACCGGTATGCACTGCAGAGACCCTGAGTGTTCTTATTAATTTATAGGAATTAGGCCTACCGGTACCTATAGTTTATATTATATGTTGGTTAGTGACTGTGGACGCCCTTTTATGTTATTGTTAGTTATTGTTCTGGAAACACCGTCTGTGCTTTCCCGCCACAGGTAAAGAGGGTGTAGACAGGTGTGTCGGTTTGGCTCAGGTGTTGTGGGACTAACTATTAAATACTACAGCCACGCCACCTAGTACCGGTAATTCACTTCAGGGGCTACCTGGGAGAGATGGTTGAAAGTCGGGTCTATATTACTATTTCTGTCTTTAATTGATTTCGGTGTTCGTCCTAAAATATTGCCTGTGGTTGTGGACAGCCGTACGAACCGGTAGTTAAATGTTTTTTGTATGTGTATGTACTATATATTAACATACTTAGGCAAATACGGTACCTCATAGCTGGGGGTATAAAATAGACTGATCTAGAAAGGTGTATCCCAATGCAGTTTCAGACCGGGGTATAATGTTACTCTCCACCCCTCTTCAAACCACAAGAGTTCTAATCCGATGGTTACAAATTTATCGTGAATCTATATCGGTACCGGTATTGTAGTTTATTTTTAGTGGATTTACTTTTCCCTTCTCCATTCTTTTTCTAGAGGGAAAACTAAACTCCACACAGATCATAAAAAGTAGAAAATCCGTGTGTGCTTTGGTCCTTATCATCCCGCCCCTCACTATTGTTGTTGTGGAGGGGAGGGTGGCGCCAAGCTGAAAGGAGAGGGGATGGGAGAAGGAGGGTGGAGAGGTGGTTGATGGGGTGGGGTGAGGGTTGAGAACATGGGGAGGGTGGGGTAAGAGAGGGTTAGTTATGGGATGACGGGTGTTAGGGGAGGGTTGAAGGCAGGGATAGTAGGTAAAGGGTTGGGGTATGTAAATTTTAGGACAAGTAGAGGGGAGGGGTGAATGGTACTGTGTTAGAATCGTTTAAACACGGTATCGGTACGGCATGAGTAGACCGTCAGGGAAGGGTTGAGATGCTGAATGGAAGGTTAGGGGGTCGCGTTGTTGCATAGATGGGGATATTTGATAATCCTTGAGATAATCGCGAACAAGGTTTAAGTAGGCTAGTGCTCAATGTAAGCTACCGTGCCGTATTTGTATGCTTTAAACCCTAATCCAGGTCTTCTTCCTCAAACAAGGCTGTATTTAAACATGTATTGCATAGTCATAAACAATAGTAGCTATCGGCTAGCGTGAACTAGCCTTCGGTAGCATCTGAACAGTACCGTAAGCTCCTATTTATGATGCATCATGGTTACCGGTGCTATATGTTGATACAGATGTTTTCAAAGTCATATAGGCCTAGCAGTACCCGCATTTTTGTTCGTGGCTGTGCATTAAGCTCCAAGATCAATACTAGACCGCCGTATAAAAGCCAGTAGCTATACCAGCCTTTGAAAGTGGGCATGGCTAGACCGGAAGTTGAGTGAGTTACCGGTACGGGTTTGAGAGAGTATTTATTTATTTATATATTTATTTGTTTGTGACGTTGGCAGTATGGTACAGTGAAAGTCAATAATTCACCTTGTTCATAAGATGTGTAGGCATAATATTGTATGTTACTATCGCGTTCCCTTGACATTCATCGTGTTTTTCTAATAGCCCGTGACTTGTAGTAGTCATACCATGTAATAGCCGTACCGGTATCTATTTATCTCTCTAGATCTCATACAAATGATTATCAAAGTTTTCGGCGAAATGTTGGATTTGACTACACTGCATGGCGAATTAGTATTGCCTTGGACTACGGTACGGTAATGGCTTAATGTCTGTTGGTGATCAATAGAACTTGCGTTAGTTTTGAATAGAATACACTAATTTAGCAAGTTGTATCTCGATGCAGTATCAGACCAGAGTCCGGGAAATTATAATTAGAACAACTTCACCTTCATGATACGGCAATAAACCGCGTATTAATGAGAGACGAACGAAATCCAATGACGGGCATGTGTGTGTGGCGAGACGGGCAGCTGGTGAGAGATGTGTGTGTGGCGAGACGGGCAGCTGGTGAGAGGAGGAGGGGGAGGGGAGAGTTAACGCTTGTTGTGGGGCGTGTGTAACGTTCGCTCCATGAACTTCCGTTTTTCCCTCGTGCCACTTTGATAGAGGAGGGATTTAAGTCTCATCAGTTTTGTTTTGTTGGTATGAAGGGAGGTGTGGTCAAGATAGTGGAAATGATGATTAGGACGGACACCAATTAAATATAGGCTTTGGAGTTTGAACCTTACTGTGGCTTAGGCTAGCATTATCCTATAGGAAATTATAAATACATAAATATATTGGATTATTCATATACTTTAGAATACGAGATGCCATGTATTTATTCATAATAGGCTACTGGCACATATGTGTTTGTTTTCCCTACCATAATCTGATTGTGTTAATCAATCCAAAGAGGCTTATGCCGCGACGTCGCTCTGCTGCCTCCGATTTCACTTTGCAACCTAGTTGGTGTATAATAAAAATTTAATTGCACCAATCCATCGAATTTGAGTATGCCCAAGTTCGGTACGGTACTTTATATACGGTATAGGTATGTTAAAGGGATTATAGCCTAGACCTATGCTGGAATAATAAACTGAATAATACGGTACCTTAGTGTCCTATGAGGATGTTGTACTGGTGTTCATTATAGGCCAATACCACGATTATGTACCGGTACTTATAATTATCTGCTAGAAATGGTTGAGTACCCCCAATTTTCCCCACGAGGAGATATAAAAGAGGGGTGGAAGGCACAAAGGTTCAAGAGTCAGCCCCAACAGCTGCCCCCAACCAGACGCCCTGATAAGAAGTACCGGTAAGGCTGTTGGCATTCGTGTATAATCACCCTTTGTTATTGTGTGATATCCGTTCACATTTTAAGGAGAGATGGGTCGTTTTTCTGGTCCCCTTTCTCCCTCGTGTTAAGCCCCATTTGTTTTGAGATTAAAGACGTTCGGCCCATTAGTTTGGCGATTTTAACGTTTCACTCCATTTCGTTGTAATTTTTTAGACTTCGTGCCATTTAGGTGTTGATTTTTGTCCGCGAGCCTGAAACTTAAAGGCCTTCGGTCCAGACATTTTTCTACCGAAAAATGTACAAATTTATCTTGAAGGGGGGTCTAGGGGGTGTTTTTCTAAGCTTGATGGAGGTCTAGCAAGGAAACTAAGAAATAAATGAAGTTACTGGCATGAGGGCTGCAAACCGGGGCAATGCTGTTTCAAGACTGGTTTAGTGTGAGAGGGAATACAGGATAATGTGCCCAAAGTTACATAGGTTTGGCCATTTAATAACTTCCAGGGTTATAATGGGAACAATGGAGTATGAATTTAGTTTTGTAATTTAATACGGTAGGCCTACTTAGTTTTGATACCAGATTATGAAGTGTCTATTTTTGCCAGTCTGATATTTATTACTATAAATTTATATTTCAATACTTATTTTAATTACAGTATTATTATAAATATTACTCTTATTGTTATTTGTATTGTTATTATTATTATTATTATTATTATTATTATTATTATTATTATTATTATCGGTACTGTTGTTGTATATGAAGAGTTCCACCCTTTTAACTACCACAGATCCTTCCAAAGCTGCATAATATCGTCTAAATAGAGCTATAATAAAATATAACACGTCGCTGGTACTCAAAGGGTTAGGTACCGTACGTTAATACTGTATATGTTAATGTAGGCTATCCCTCCTACTTGAGCTTCATTGTCCCTCTCAGCCCCATATATCTCCCGTGCCCTCAGCAAGCCCTAGCCACTATATCCTGGTGCTGCTTTGTGTGGCCCCTCATTACATCTCTTTATTACTGTCATTTGGGCTGGCTATACCCTGTAGTGCTCACCCAACTCCTCAGGTGTGGTGTAGGGCAGAGACATGGTGATGAACTCTACCGGCAGGGTGTCAAACCGGAGTATTCTTGTTTGATGACTTGAATGAATATGAGAAAGAATACAAGAACATTAACTAGAAATGGACTTGTTTTGGCTGTTTTATCATTTCCAAACACATATTAAGAACTGTGAAGCATAGGCCTACAGTAAATTTAATTGTGTATATTTAGTAATGATGACTAAAAATACAGGAATTCATCTCGATTGGCAACCTGCTCTACGGGGATCACATATCTCACCAAGCCTAATGTGATTGGACAACTCTAGTAAAGGGAGTGTGATGCTTTATTTTCAGATTTGTTTAACCCCTTCTGGAACCCCCTGAGTACGGTACCCATGCCAAATGGCATGGGTCTGGGGGCTAGAGGGACAATCAAACATATTATAGTTAGTCAGCTAAAATAGGACTTCAGAGGCTATCAACCCTATTGGATTATTAAGCCAGCACACTGGAAGTCAAACATAACGTCAGGACTGGAGCCTCTCTGCAAGAACTCCAGTCCTTTGTCTACAACTTAGATACCGTACCGTAAACATATAGATGCCAACTAGTCCATGTAGGTTAAGATGGCGTAGCTAGCCTGCCTTATGACAGGTTTAGCTTCACTGCAAATTGTTGAGCATTTGAGCCATTGTTAGAAGTTGGATTATCTCGTTGCGTTCGATACCGTTCAAAAGTTATAATGAAGCAAATTACCGCGGATGCTTGTTTTAGCTGCCAGTAATGCATGCACAGCAAATTGAGCTTATTGATTCCTGGTGCCTAAAATATTCTTCGTTTTCCGATATTAGCATTTATGGCAGGCTTACAGTAGGTTACTTCTGTATTTCAATTAGCTATGCATAAATTGTATATAGCGGTTCATTCGTGGCTTCCTCTTCGGGGATCAAGGCGTCTGGTAGTAGATAATAGATAGATAGGACAGTTTAACTATCCTATAGGCTACTTTGCTATATTTATGATTGCAATATACCCCGGGTCGCTGAGTAGTACAATGTTATAAACAGTCAGCCTACGGTAACGTACCGGTAGGCTAATTATATGTATTTACTGATTGCTCAGTGTGCACGACTACTATAAAGTTTCTCTCTCTCTCTCTCTCTCTCTCTCTCTCTCTCTCTCTCTCTCTCTCTCTCTCTCTCTCTCTCTCTCTCTCTCTCTCGTAAACCAACGAGAGTGAAAGTGGTCTCCCCACCGTGTGAAACCTGGACGAAAGGGGGAGTCTCACGTGTATAGCCTAGCCTTTTCCGGGATTATTTCTCGTTCAATTCTGGCCTTATAACTTCAAATTTGAATGTTTCCAAAGAACCCAGATTTCTTATATAATCTACCTTAGTGTATTTGCCGATTCTAGTGCAAGAGAACCCATCAGTGTTGCTAAAGTATATTCAAACTTACCTGGCAGATATTGGTAACGCTGCCTTTCCATACATTTGTACAGCCAATATTAAACGGAGGTGGCTTCACACGAGCAGTTTACAAAGGTAGTGCATGAAGTATAGAAATACAGCATTACCAATTTCCGCAAGGTTAATTTGAATACAGTTTAGTTGCCTTCTTATATCGAGCTTTCCTGTTGACTCTAAACTTGATCCTCAGGGCTGACCTTTCTATGGGTACCGGTACTGGCTCAGAAAATGTTAGTAAGAGGGAACGTTTAGAGCAGAAGGATCGTAATAGGACTAGTTTTTGTGCCAATCTAAGCATGTGGGGGGAAAGGAAAAGGCAGTGGTGTGACTTTTGCCTGGAGCCGAGGTGCCGTGAATGTGAGAATCGGGTTGCGCAACGTGGTAATGATCAAACAGCATTGTTCCTTCTCTCGTCCCACTACTAGTCTGCCTGCCTGCATGCGTTCACTTGTGCTTGCAACCTTTAGCGCCTGCTTTTTATCAATGGGGTGACTCTTCCTGCTTGTCTTTTGTTTACAGTTTGGTAGGGAATGTAGTAAATGGAGGGATGGTAGGGATGGGCTAGAGATCCTATAATAACAGAGATCGGCCAAATAATAAACTCTTCTACATTCCAACTTTTCTTTAGCCATCGGATCTGATATTCTATGCACATTAGTGTATGAAATAACATAATTTATTGCACACAAAATATAATAGGCACGAATTTAATGTCGGTGGCTCGGTACAGGTATCAAATTAATTGCACACAAAATAAAATAGCACTAATTCAATCCCGGTGGCTCGGTACAGGTATAAGATTATGTGCATTAAGAAAAGCATAAAGGAGGCACGATTTGTATGATTGACTGTCATTTACGTTTTTGTTTTCATTCTTCGTATCAGATACCGTATGCACTGTAATTATGGTTGTGTGTGTGTGTGTGTGTGTGTGTGTGTGTGTGTGTGTGTGTGTGTGTGTGTGTGTGTGTGTGTGATTAGTTTGTTTTGTGAACTTGTTGACACCCCCTATCATTTTTCACAGCTATGGGCAGGGGGGAGCTCGGGAGGTATGGTGGTGGGAAGGGTGGGTGGTGGTGGGGTGGGAAGGTATGGAAGGGAGGAGGGTGGGTGGTGGTGGAGGGAAGGGAGGACAGACCGAAATTTATTAGTGCCCAGGAAAATATGAGAGGTGGAGGTTTGGTCTATGGAAATTACCCTTCACTTTATTAGAGCTGGTAATGACCACGTGTTTGATATAATACCGATACCATAATATCACACCATGATTGTATGTACGCTACCTGTATATATTGAAGGAAACAGGCTAATGTGATTGATTTACAAGAATAATTTGCTATAAAATCGTGAATTGGTCATATAATTTAACTATATATTGCCTAAGAAAATACGCTTCTAATTAAATCATGCTAATTTTCCTTTCATTCATAAATACATGGGGTGTATACAAATTTAGGTGGCCAACTGTACATACCGGTACCCTAGTTTATAATTATGATACACCGGTCGGTCTATTTGTCTGATAATTATTTTGGTCAGGATTGTAGGCGTTTGTTGTCTAAGCTCGAAAGATATGTCCTCTCTCTCTCTCTCTCTCTCTCTCTCTCTCTCTCTCTCTCTCTCTCTCGCTCTCGCTCTCGCTCTCGCTCTCGCTCTCTCTCTCTCATATGTTAGCCAGCTGGGTCGGAACTAAGGCGGCGGCAGTGTTGATGAGTTTAGAGGGAAGGTGTTGTTTGTTGACTCTGGCGGGGGGTGAGGCCACATACAGGCGGGTGGGGGGGCATACAGCATACTGTAACCCCTTCTGTACCGGCGACGTCTGTTTGATTTTATGGTTAAATGATTAAATGGTTTAGAATTTTTTCTACCACAGATCCTTCTTTACCTTTTCTGTACCGGTGATGTCTGTTATATTTTATTCTAGCTATATTTAAACGATTATATACAGCTTCGGAAGGATCTGTGGTAGTTCGAAGCCTTGTGATTGCTAGAGATCCCCCCCTAAACTTATTAAAATCGATTAGTACCGGTAATAGCCAGAATATAATATAACGAATGTCGATGGTACAAAAGGGGTTAAACTGCACACAATCGTCTTAATGTAACTAACATATAATTAAACAGACGTCGCCGATACAGAAGGGGTTAAAAAAAGGTTGTTCACAGCCTCGTTTAGAACTGTTCCGGTGTAGCAATTAGCTAAGGCTCGAAATGGAACCTGCTGAGTGAAAGGAAAGGGGGCCTATACAACGTGTACGTACGTTTAAGGAGAGGTTTTTAGTTTGTTTCCTACTCCTCCAGCAATCTAAAAATGTCACCCCCTTGCAAGATAAATTTGTACATTTTTCGGTAGAAAAATTTCCCGGCCAAAGGCCGGTTCCTCTTAAATTACAGGCTCGCTATCGCTCGCCAGGATAAAATCGACACCTGAATGGCACGAAAGGTCTTAATATGGGGTGAAAGTTCTTAAAATCGCTAAACTAATGGGGCAAACGTTTTATAATATTAAAAGCAATGGGGCTAAACATGAGGGAGAAAGGGGTCAAGAAAAAAATCCCTCAAGTGGAGATCTCCCCTTAACATACATGATACGGTACAGGTACACACAAACACCTAGTTCGCGACAAAAACAAACTTAGCTAAACCATATCGCTGTTCACTAATATAAATTATACCAATATCATCTGTATTTACCTCCTGAAGCCTGTCCCTATTGAACTACGGACCTTTTACTCCTAACCCGTCATCACTTTCATGTTCCACACTAAATCATTAATCTATTAACTATAGGTAGCGCCAACGAACTTGACAATTTTCTTGACCCCTTAACTTATCATAACTCAAAAGGGTCTAGATCTAGAGCAAACTGGCTGTAAATATTAACCACATCTATTTCCTGGTGGACTCTTCTCACATGATAGAAATATCAACTCGATTGCTTTCATTAATTGTGAGTTATGAGAAATTAAGGGGTCAAGAAAATTGTCAAGTTCGTTGGCGCTACCTATAGGATACTGTACAAGGAATTTCTCAGCTCCATCTACAGTTTAGGCCTATATAATTTGTGTTGATATATATACAGTATATAATACAAATGTACCGGTACTGTAGTATCGTACCGGTATGGTGGCAGATAGAGGTGGACCGTATCCGCATCATTGTGTACATCCGCATCCAATACTGCGGATATAATGCGGATATTTTCGTAACTAATAAGTCATAAAAACTTATATTTACACTTTTACAGAATAACTAATTAACTATTAACCCCTTGAAGCTCTGACACGTTTTATCAGTTTATTTTTGCTATCATTAGACGATTTTATGCTGCTTAGGAAGGATATGTGGGTATTAAAAGGGTAAAGAACTAAAGACTATCCCAATCAACCCTCTGACTTCCATATACCCTTCCTAATCTGAAAACATCGTCTAATAATAGTCAGAGAACGTCCCCGTCCCGCACCCTGGTAACACAGATAATTGAAATTGTAGAATAATATAGTTCATATAGGCTACTCATGCTTCCTCTACTTATATAGTTTTGTCTCAAATGTTTTAGTATCTTAAAATTTCCATTATCTGTGGCTAAAACTATCCGCATCCGCAAATACTGAAAATAAATATCCGCATCTACATCCGCATCCGCAAATATCAAGAAATCAATATCCGGTCCACCTCTAGTACTGACAGACATTACTTTATCGCTTATATGTAGGCGTTATCTAGCGGTTTCCTGTCAGTTTGAATACAGTGTGTTATATAAAGATATATTTATCACGTATGGCAGCTACACCTCGGTGGCGTTATCCAGTTTTATCCTGTAACTTCCGTAAACAAAAAAAAATATTAATACTAATAAAAGCATTCAATATTCTCACACCGATATTTTCTGAACTAATTATATATATACTGTATATATTGTAATGTTCGTATTTATTTTACGAAGGGTTTGAATTTATTAGATTTATTTATATTTAAACGAATCACACGAATTGAAGATTTTAGTGGTTCTAGTAGCCTAATTGATTTTCATAAGTCCTGTTAACCCTTCAGTGCGATGACACTTTTTACCTGTTATTTGGCTAACATTAAACGATTTTATGCAGCTTAACCCCTTATGTACTGGTGCCGTCCTTTTAACTATTCTGACTAACTAATTCTCACTAGATTTAACTAACTTGACTATTTTATTCACTTTGAAAAGGGCCCCCAGCAATCAACAGGCTTTGAACTACGGTACCGGTATCTCACTTAGGCCTACCACAGATCCTTCTTAAGCTGCACAAAATCGTCTAAATATAGCTAGAATAGAATGAAAAAGACGTCGCCGGTACAGGGTTAAGAAGGTCCTATGTCGCTTAAATGGGTTATTGAGATAGTATTTACGTTAATGACTTGATAATAGTTACGGTACTGTACAACATAGAACAAGGGTGCTTAGTACGGTAGTGTTCAGTAGAGCCCGTGTTTGCAACGTACCGTACGTGTAAATCTGAACAAGTGTCATCTAAATTCGTACGCGCTGTTTTGGGTTGTAGTTAATTTAGTCATATGAATGAGTTGGGTCAAATCAATCTTTCCTTCATCCTATGACTTCAACTGCTTTAAACTTAGTTTGTCAGGCATTTTGACCTCACCGTCCCTTGAATCTATCACTCTTTTAGCTTTGGGGGAGACACTCGTTACAGACAACCTGCCTGTTGTCTCCTTCACACACAGGAACAAAAACAAAAAAAGCGGTTCGAATTAGACCTCGCAATCTGATGGAACACACTCCAGGTAAAATACAGGTCCCGGTATTGCACGTGGTAATTAGGTCATGCAGTTAGACTTGCAAATCATTCTATTATCTGGTGTACGGCACGGTCATTTTAAGGGGGAGGTAGTTGCTTTTTCTGGACCTCCTCTTCCCTCATGTTTAGACCCAATAGTTTTGAGATTTTAAGATGTTCGTTTCATTAGTTTGGTGATTTTGAGACCTTTTGCCCCAGTTCGTTTTCAATATGTAGACTTCGTGCCATTTAGGTGTTGAATATTTCCTGGCGAGCGAAAGCGAGCCTGCAATATTAGAAAGAAGCGGCCTTCGGCCGGGACATTTTTCTACCGAAAAATTTACAAATTGATCTTGAATGGGGGTCTAGGGGGTGTTTGTTTAAGCCTGATGGAGATTTATTGATGACACTACAAAATAAGTAAATTAATTAATTACTATACCAAAAAATAACCATTGTCCCTCATCCACATAGGAAAAAAAAAAAAAAAAATACGGCGATTATCTCCCTGGACAATAGCGCGCGGGACGTAACCTTGAAACCGGCGCCCCGCTAGAGGAAGATAGAGAATGGGGACGTGGACGGTATCTGGTGGTAGGCTTTTCCGGTGACCGGTCAACTCAACCAGTAGACCATTTCAACCAGTAGCTCTCAACCAGTACCAAATCAACCAATACGGTTAGGTTAAGTTAGGTTAGTACTATATTTTGGCACTGGTTTGGTGGGTCTGGGTTAATTTGGCACTGGTTGAAATGGTCTACTGGTTGAGATGACATGGAACTGGCTTTTCCGGTTGCCTTGGAGGGACGGGGGGGGGGGGGGGGGGGGGGGCTGTGTCGTTTGTGAGGGGGGGGGGGAGGGGGTAATTCGGTATTTCAGCGTAGTTGAGTATACATCAACGATTTCCTACATATATACCAGTAGCATAATATATAGCCTACCGGTTTTAGATCTGTAATCTTTTGTTGGTGTTGCTCCCGATTTCATCGATGTGGTGCAAAACGGTGTAGCTTTTCAGTACCGATACCGTATGCTCTTTGCTATACCGGTATATAATTTGATTTATTTGTGTATTTTTATTTTATAGATGGGATTCATGGTCCCGTGAGATTGTAAAATACCTATTCTTTTAAAAATATAAAATACCGGTAGACTACCGTATATGTATAAATCCATTTACCTTATAAGGGTAAATTATTATTGATAATTTATTACCCTACCATAGGGCCTACTTGGTTTGTTTTTGTCTTGAAAACGTTTCTCACTAGGAAATTTACCACATATTTTGCAATGATATACCGTATCGGTATTATGTCGAATGTTAAATGTACCGGTTTCTCAATTATCCACATACGGAGCATGGTGGACTATATATATATATATATATATATATATATATTATATATAACTGATAATTTGTGAAGTGGTCTCATCCTTAAGAATAATATATTTATAACTAGCTAGATTTACTTCTGCTGTTTGCTCTCTCTCTTGTTCTCTCTCTCTCTCTCTCTCTCTCTCTCTCTCTCTCTCTCTCTCTCTCTCTCTCTCATTTTCTTCCTCCATTGTTCAAGTCATTCCCTGCTCTGATAAGCAGGCGAACGTGGACATTAGTTTGGTGTTTACTCTCCCGCATAAATTCCTGATTTTTGAAACATACCGGTATCTTGGAAGTATAATTCTTTTTCCTCGGCAGTGTTCCCAACAGATTATATATTTTTATTATTGTTCTTCGCATTTTTCTTCATCCTTTTTTTTTCATTCTTTTTGCTCTTTTCTTTTTAAAGGTGAACTACAGAAGCAGCTTAGCTTACCTAGTAAGATGTATATTTTGTATGCATCAATGCATATTAAGGATGCTCATGTTTGTCACAGAATCCGATAGTTGTCAGGCAACAGAAATTTACCTTTAACTTGACCCAATTTATTGTATAGGCCTATGTTAGGGGCAAATTTAAGGATATTCCCGATAATGGTGTATATATTGCCAGAGCATTTAACGTTCTGCTAGATACGGTAACTTATCTCACTTTTTTTATCATCTTTGTGTAATTCACCTTTAATATTTGTCTTTATTTTTGTGTTTTCCTCTTCTTCGTATTCTTCTTCTTCGGCTTCTTCGTATTCTTCTTCTTCGTCTTCTTACTACTCTTCTTCTTCTCGGTATTATTATTTTCTAGCGGTTTCCGAATTGACTTTGGTCATGTTGTGGAGGAGTGTGTTGTTTTTTGAGCCGGAAGAAGTTAATTTAATTTTTAGATGTTTTACGAGTTGCGCGTTGTAATTTCTCTGGGAAGTGGTGTTACGTTTTTATATTAATATGTGGTTACTTCAAGTTGCGTGGGTTGCTTTTGAGTTGATATAAGTGTATGTATTCCTTATTTTTTTGCGAGTTGTGTGTTGTAATTTTGTTAAAGAGCGTCATTTTGTTTATATACCTGTATGTTTGTAGTTAATTCAAAATTGTGTGTGTTGCTTTTGAGTTAGTATTAGTTAATGTATTCCTAAGACTTTTTACTAGCTCTACTTTGTAATTTCGTTTAGGAGCGTTATTTTGTTTATATATTTGTACCGTATGAGATTACCGGTACCGTACTTCAAGTTGCGTTAGGCCTATACAGTATATATATATATAAGAGTTGTACCATATAGACCGATACAAGTTTGTTTACTTTTGTATCGTTTTGTATATTTTTTCAATATAAGATCATTGTTTAACCGTTTTAGGATTAAGACGCTTTTTGACAGTTTAGTCTAGCTAGTATTTGGCCTAGACGAGTGTATTCAGGTTGGGAAGAGCTTGTGGGAGTCAAGAGTTAATTGAGATCGTTTTCACCCCTTTGATTCCTAGATATATTTTCTCAATTACATACAATCGTCTAATGATAGGTCTAATCATAATAAAATGTTAAAACGCGTCATACTCCTCAAGGGATGAATACCATAATGTGTTGTCAGTATTTTGATTGTGGCGTTGAGTGGGGGGTTGTGTTGTAAGTGTGGTGTTTTGTTACGAGTGGTGTTCTAAGTGTTGTGTTGAGAGTGTGGTGTGTTGTGAGTGTAGTGTAAACTTGGGTATATTTGTGCGGTTTGTTAAATTGGTTAAACGAGAGAGCTGTGAGGGGCAGGCTTTTGTGTTCAAGTGAGGGGTGTTTAAATTGACTTTTATGTCTCGGAATGTCGAGTAGGCCTAGGGAATGATTAAATTGTGAGCTTATTAAATTAGGCGTGTTGTAGCCGCGTTCCTTAACCCCTTGAAAATCATGACGCTTTTTGATAGATGATGCTGGCTGTCTTTGGACGATTTTAAACAGCCTAGGAAGGATCTGTGGGAATTAAATGGGTAAAGGATATCTTAAATATCCCTGACTCTCACAATTTCTTCCTAAACTGGATAAATCGTAGCTATTTTTGAGACACCACTAAAGCGCTTGAGGGGGTGTTGTGTATTTTCCGAGGTGACAGCTGTACCCCATGGTGTGTGTGTGTGTGTGTGTCAGGGAGGGGTGGGGGGTGCCATAGAGGGTCACCAGGCACTGTGGTCCAACCGTCGTTTTAGCCCCCCACCCCACACCCCCTTCTCACCACCTCTCTCTCATGCCATACCTCTCCCATACCCTCCTACCCCTACCATTCCCCCATATACACCACACCTCTCCCTTATCACACTCGACCCTCTGTTTCTCGACTGTTCTGTTTCCTTGAGTTTTTAACCGTTTCCTCCTTGTCCCTCTCTCTCTCGTGTAGTGCACTAAACAGTATCTCTCCTTCCACTTCGAGTACCGGTATCTCTTCAGAATGGACTGCAAGGTCTCTGAGATGCTAACTATTCCTTGTAACTCTCTGAAAATATACACGTAAGAATTATATACAGTTATGCTGATTAATTTTCTACAATGATTTTAGGTAAACACACAAATACTTATGCGTAATGCCGATTAAACATAAATTACAGTATGTGCATACGGTACGGTACCATAATTACCGGTACGTATTTTTGTTATCTGTTATAGAAATCGCCACCTGTAAGTGGCACCGATTAGTCACTCATTAGTGTGTCGCCCATCGGTAATTTGTGTAGGGTTTTTTCTCCTAGATAGGTTGCCCGCCAAGGCTATTGAGTCGCATCCACCCGGAAACACCCCTTTCTGATACCAGGGGGACAGCTATCACCAGAGACACTCCTATTAAGGGGGACCACACCCCTTCCAGATACCAGGGGGATAGCTATCACCAGAGACACCCCTATTACAGGGGGACCGCCTAACACCATAGACAACCCTAACCTATAGGGGAAGATTGGAGGAGGAGATGTACCCGAACTCTTTCTGGGGAGCCCAGGGACCCTGACTCATACATCAGGGGGAAGAGGGTGTAGGCTGTGCCATTCAGGGCTGGGGACTGGTCAGTGCAGGAAGAGGACCTCGAAGCCCCACACTATGAAGGGGACCGCAGTGCGCAAGAGGGCCATGGAGGACGAGGAGTCCCCCAGGACTCCCTCACACACCATAGCTAGGCCCTCACCATCACCAATACCAATCCCCACACCACCTACCCCTGTCCCCTTCTCATCCTCCCCCACTCACTTGCCCTGCAATCCGAACTACTCTGTCTGTGTGTGGTGTATGTGAATTAATATCTCCAACCCAGAAAACTCCACAAATGATTATCAGACACCACACATGTATACATTTTAAATTTTTAAAAGACCTCCGTCTACGTATTGTGAAAAACCTGTTATCCTCCGGCAAATTGTGGGGTTGAGTGAGTGAAGGGGGGGGGGGGGGACAGTGAATGAAGGAGGATACATGTTTACATTATGTATACATGTATGTATTACATGTATACATTAAATCCAGTGCGTCTCTCTCTCTCTCTCTCCCATGTCACTTCCTCCATTACACCCTCGCTCCCCCCTCCCTCCTTCCTTTATTTTACTCTCTCGTGTAGCTTCATTACTCTGCTGTCAAAACCTCCCCCTCGCCCTTCTCACTTTTCCCCCTTCTTACCTTTCCTATTTCCTTATTTCTTTCTTACCTTTTCTATGTCTCTCTTTTCCTTTTATAATTATGCTTTATTGATTTTAGTATTTGCGGTGCAGGCAATACTCTATAGTCGGGTTTATTTTAGCTGAGGATAAATTGTAATTTCCCCATCTCCATTACTTAGTTATTACGAAGATTTTGTAGCGAATTGTTTTGTCAATTATGAAAAACTTTCCATTAATATGACGTATCTATATATTAGGTTCATAAGTATCGGTAAATTCGTTGCTAAGGAATTTAATTTCCCATCAGCTGGGAAAACACCGAGTATAGGCCTACTCGAGTACGGTACTACCGACACTAAAGTGTATTCAAGCTAACTTGGCAAATATTGGTAACGCTGCCTTGCATTTTATATATATATATATATATATATATATATATATATATATATATATATATATATATATATATATATATTATATACTGTATATACCTTTGTTTCCATGAGTTTAACCAGACAACTGAGTCACAATAAGAGACTCATAGGGCTGGCCTAGCCTATGCATTATATTAAATCCAGGCAGGCGTTACACGAACAGTTTAGAAAGGCAGCTTAGGGAACATGGGAAGGCAGCGTTACCAATTTATGCCAGGTTACCTTGAATGTACTTGAGTACCGGTAGTCTTGGTGGGCTGTTCAGTGCTATGTTGCTTTTATAATATTAAAGACCTTGGATAATTTTTTTTGAGGATAATATGAAAGCATTTCAATTTCATTGTTATTATCTTCTAAATATTTTCAGCACCAAATGCCGTCTCCATTTTAAATATGTATTGGCCAACTACAATGTCCCTCTCCACAACAAAAATAAAGTCATCGTCGCTCCGCCTCCTATCCCGTACCCTATACCCATTGTTTACCCTTCCTCCCTGCTTGACTTTGTCTTGGTAGCCACAGGCCTAGTAGGGTATCGGAAGCGTTAAGATGTTAGCCGTACCTTCCGTTAATTGATTGTTCTCTCGTACGATGGCAACATTTTCGTCATATTCTGGCTAAGCCATAATATTCAGCTTTGGTGGGACCTTCTAAAATATATATTTAAGGGAAAGGTAAACATAAATATAACCTACTCTAGTTTATTTTTATTTTTTATTATTTTTGCGAACTGCATTAAATCATTTGTGGATAGAGTGAATATCGGAAAGAAATGCGTCAAAGTACTTTCGGATGCCTCGTTG
>CM064533.1:53058150-53223150 GCA_032716605.1 Paralithodes platypus | reverse complement strand
GTCACCCTCAGCTATGGGGTATGTGCCTGATTATATACATATTGTGTAGTAGCTTTTGAAGTCAATTGTATATTAATTTAGCTACCGATACCCGAAGTCTATAGCTCATGATACAAATACAAACTAACAGATAGTCCCGAAAAATGTTCAGACAAATATTATAGCCCCGAAGTATTATCAAATGAATGTTTCTGCCATCATTGTGCCTCCATCTCTGCTACCACTGTGCCACTGCCCCTAACATTACCGTATCATTGCTGTGCCATCATTGTGCCACCGCCTGTGCCATCACTGTGCCACCACCTCTGCCATCACTGTGCCACCACCTCTGCCATGACCCTCCCAAGGCCTCTATCATTTACATGCCATCACTGTGCCACCGCCCCTGCCATCACTTTACCACCACCTCTGCCATGACCCTCCCAAGGCCTCTATCATTTACATGCCATCACTTTGCCACCGCCCCTGCCATCACTTTACCACCACCTCTGCCATTACCGTGCCACTGCCCCCGCCACCACCACACCATTATCATCATCATCACTACTCTGTAATAACCAGGGTGCCGCCAATGGAGCATGACGTCCATATTAGGCTAGGTATGGGGCAGGAGGGAAGGGGGGGGGGGGGGTTACTATATCTCCATGAGGGGCTGGGTATGGGGCTAGAGGGAAGGCGGGGGAGTGGTGGGCAGGGGTAGGGGGTATTAGGGGCTGGAGGAAAGACGGGGGTGTGGTGGGCGGGCGAGGGGGAGGGGGGGGTTCTAGGGCTGGAGGGAAGGTGGAGGGAGAGAGAGAGGGGGGGGGGGGGGGCGGGGGGGTATTAGCGATGATGTGAGTTAGGTGAATAAAACATTGGCGTGTGTGTATGTTTGTTTAAGTGTGCTCTCTAGACGTCTATTAAACTTTAAAAACACACACCCAAGATCTGTCTTCGAGAAGAATTGTTTTTACATTTTTCATAATGTGAAGTTATCATATGTCGTTTTTTCTGATTAAATTGATCGAACCATTTGCGTCAGAATATGTCTGGCACTTAAGTCTGGTTCCCAGGTTGGTGTGAAGTTGAAGTTGTGAACACACCCTGAACACACAGACAGACCGAAGTTACAGATAAAGGAGGTCGGATTAGACAAAAAACAAATAAAATCCAAGGGTCACTTGTATCCGTCCTAACCCACACGAAGAAGCGGCCTCTTAATTGAATGATGAATAATGCGGACTTGGCCGTAATGAAGGGGGGTCCACTGAGGGTCACTGGCAGGGGGGAGGAGGGAGGAACAGTTTAATGGATAGATAACTGGAGGTATAATTTTATCTGGACCCCTTTCTCCCTCTTGTTTAGCCCCATTAGTTTTCAGATTTTAAGACGTTCGCCCCATTAGCTTGGCGATTTTAAGAACTTCCGCCCTATTTCTGTACATTTTAAGACCTTTCATGCCATTTAGGTGTCGATTTTTACCTGGCGAGCGAGAGCGAGCCTGTAATATTTAGAGGAACCGGCTTTCGGCCTGGAAACTATTCTACCGACAAATATAAATATTTATCTTGATTGTCTTTTTTTTTTTTTTTTTTTTTTTTTTTTTTTTTAAAGCTTGATGGAGGTATAGAGAGGAACCGAGAACACTCATAAATATATGAAAACATCGACCAAAAAGTGAACCATCCCCCCTTAATGGTTAGATAACTGGATGTATAATTCCTGTACATTACAACTATCCAATTTTGCTGTAAGATTATTTGTTCTATCTTAAAGGATGTTCATTTGTATATCAGTAGCTTCGAATTCTTAGGCCACGATTTGTGTCCTATAGTGTACATACATACTATCTGTCCAAACCCAATGTATGTCCTATAGTGTATCTAGTCTCTGTCCAAACCCCTATGTATGTCCTAGAGTGTACCTAGTCTCTGTCCAAACCCTAGACAGGTCCCACTAACCTTCAACGCGTTTTTGTTCTTGTTTAGGTAGGTAAGGAGGTGAAGAGTCGGACGGATATACCGCAGCACTTATCTTCTTAAGACTTAAGGGGGTGCCTTTATTTAGCATCGTACTGTTTATTCTCTCTCTCTCTCTCTCTCTCTCTCTCTCTCTCTCTCTCTCTCTCTCTCTCTCTCTCTCTCTCTCTTGACATTCTCTACTTCTCTCTCCTCACTCTCTGTCTCATCTCTATCTCTCTCTCTCTCTCTCTCTCTCTCTCTTCTCCTCTCTCTCTCTCTCTCTCTCTCTCTCTCTCTCTCTCTCTCTCTCTCTCTCTCTCTCTCTCTCTCTCTCTCTCTCGTAGCAGGACAAGAAGGGATGATGTCAACACTCGCAACAAGGAGAGCCATCTACAGGGAACTCCATACCAACCTTTTTACAGTGGCAGCCATTTCGTAGATTTATTTTTGTTAACCTGCTCCACAGTCTGGCTCAAGTGTACACCCGCACACGTGACTGTACGTTAATGTGTACAGTCGTGAGCCAAAATACCTGCACACCTATTGAATTATTTATGGAACCCAAATGAAAAATATAACCTCTTTATTATACCCTAAATGTTTTAGAACTCGGCTTGAAATTAATGGTTCAAATATTCAAATGGGCTTCCCACATTGCACTTCAAGAGGAATACAACATGGCACCTATACCATACGGTAATGTTAACCTCTTCAGCACGATGACGCAATTTTCCTCATATTCTGGTTACCATTAGAAGATTTATCTTAGCTTATCATCTACATCTAGGACTCAAGGGGGTAAATACGATCTCAATAAACCCTCCAAATAACACAGGTAATTTCCAAGCTGTATAAAATCGTCTACTTTTAGCCAGGATCAAAGAGAAAAAGGCGTTATATTGTTGCGATTCTCCCGGTAGAAGACTGAAGTAAGCCGTGTTTCCGATATTGGGGTGGGCAAAATATCAGGTAGTTTGAGTCTTGCCCGATTGTCTTCACGGTGCTAGGGTGGGGTAGATCGTGAAGGGGGGGGGGGAGGAGAAAAAAAAGGGGGGGGGGAGGAGAAGAGGAGTAGGGAGAAGAAGATGAGGGGGAGGAAGAAGAGGTGGAGGGGTAAGGAAGAGGACGAGAGGGGAGATGGTAAAGGGAGGTAGGAGGAAGGAAAAGGTGAAAGAGGAAGGGAGGAGGGAGGAGCAGGAGGAGTACTGAAAGGAATAGAAATGGGGAAGGCTTTTGGCAGTGAGAGGGCTAAACACTAATATTATCCAAGAACAATTGAATCTGGGTAATATAAACTAACAACAAATAAGAACCGATAAAATGTACCGGTATTTAAACAACATCGGTAACATCAAACTTAGATCAAAGTAATGGCTGTATTATAATTTCCTGTTGATCTAATTATTGTAATATATCGTCACTTATTTGAAATGCATAAAAGGTTAGCTATATCCCCTTTGGTACATTATTTGTGAATGCACCATATATATACCGGTATATAATAATGCGTTGAATGTGTACAATGAATATATATTAATGTGTTTTCTTTTTTCTTCTGCAGGTAACTATATGGGGCAACGAAGTGTAGCGGTTGGGGTAAGTGTGTGTGTATGTGAGCGAGAGCGAGCGAGCGAGCAAATAGAATAGGCAAGAATTGACGTCTCTTGCTATGGGTAACTGCATTATTTCCCTTCACAATCAATTATCTTTCACTATAGATTATACAGTAAATATATAATTGAGATACTGAAATAGAACTCCCTTCCACGTTCAACTTCCTCCTTCTTTTCCATATTCTATCAACTCGATGAACTGATTGGCACTCCTATTTCCCATTTTGGCACTTGCACATTACCCTCGGCTTGGCTCCCTCAGTGTCCAGGTTGGCACTGGGACAATTTATTATTATGTACTCGCTGGCTAAAGTTAGACGATGTTATGCAGTTTACGAAGGGCCTGTGTTATTCAGAGGGTTTGTGGAGACCGTGTGGACCCCTTTGAGTCCTAGAGGTAGATTATAAGCTAAAGAAGATCGTCTAATGGTAACAAAAATATGAGGAAAATTATGTAATCGTGGGTTGAATCATATTGCATTATATATTAACATATTAGTACTGACTGTTTGCAATATGTAATGGGTGACACGATGACGTAATTATCATCTTAAGCTCGTACCCCACTCTCGATGACCCCCTCCCTCTACACTCTCCCCATCCTACTTAGCATACCAGCCCCAAAGGTATTATGGCACCCCGCACTCTGTTTCTCTCTTCTTGTATCTGTTTCACTCCTCTTTTATTAGGTCCTGTTCTCATCTGTTCCCCTCGTTTGGCACACCTCCTCTCCGCTGGTGATCCCCTTTACCTCTCCTTAGGTCTTCTTTCCCCTTTCTTGCATCGGCCGCTTTTAAAATGCGCTTGTGTGTGTGTGTGTGTGTGTGTGTGTGTGTGTGTGTGTGTGTGTGTGTGTGTGTGTGTGTGTGTGTGTGTGACAGTGTGTGTGTGTGTGTGTGTTTGACAGTGTGTATGTGCGCGTGTGTAGGTGTATGTGTGTGGTTGATCTTCATTATCCCTATTCGCTTACCCCCCTGATGGGAGAAGAATAGAGTATCTCCTCTGGTGTCAGTGTGGATGCACCAATAGAGAGAGAGAGAGAGAGAGATAGCGAGAGCGAGAGAGAGAGAGAGAGAGAGAGAGAGAGAAGTGACAGTCTTTTTCCAGCAGCCAGAGAAACACACCCACGTATTTACACGCACAGACACACACACATACAGACACACACACACATACAGACACACACACACATACAGACACAAACACACTCACACCTACACACCTACTCACACACACCTACACACACACACACACACACACACACACACACACACACACTAATAAACCCCTGGATGATGAAGAGGATAAGGTACTAGGCCTAGTGGGGTACAAAAGGCTTAGATCACAAGTGAGAAATTTGCCGTGTCATTTGTAAGGTAGGCCTACAGGGAGGAGGTGGTGGTGATGGAGATGGTTGGGGTGGTGGAAGAGGAGGTGTTGGTGGTGGTGGGCTGGTGGAGGTGTGGGGATGAAGGAGTATGTGGATGTGGTAGTGGTGGTGGTGAAGGAGGAGGTAGTTGTGGTGATGGTGGTGGTGGTAGTGGGGGGGGGGGGAGTTTGTGTTATGTCTGCCTGTCTCACAATATCCTCCGGTACAAAGGAGTACAAAGGAAATCAAGCAACAACAGGTCTAGTGACCCTTCTAGGCTGCTTGTCCTCCAAAACACTGAGGATCAAGTGTCCAAACAGTGGTTTAGAGTGGGTAAGGGAACATTGGAAAGGTATAATAGTCTTGCACAGTCATCTTCATCACCACTAACAACAACAACAAAACATAATAATAAAATAAAAATATAATACAAAAATAAAAAGTCTTACAACACTTATAAATAAAACAAATATACTAAAAATAATTTGTTAGGCTGCTTTTGCTTATCATCATCCATAATTATTGCTCAGCAGATTTTTGTTTTGTGTTTTGTTGTATAGTCACCACAGTTCATGACCATTTACAGTCCATTCATTATAGGTAGGCCAACAATCTTGACCACTAACTTCTATAACTCACAAACGACTAGAGTAATCGAACTAAAATATCCACCATTTAGGAAAGGTCAGCCAGGGAATTGGTGTGGAAATGGACAGCCTATTTGCTCTAGCCCTTTTTATTTACAGAGGTTAGGGGTCACGATTTTTGGACTACCTGTAAGTAATGGACTGTAGATCATTAAATTATCAGTATATATATATTTCATCATTACTCTTTATGCTACAATTATCATAGTATTTCTGGCCATAATTCAACACATCATGGTCAATATGTGCAAGTCTTTATAATCTATACCATTCGTCGTTTACAAGTTATTTTTATATTCACCACCTCTGTTGCCTTGCCTCACCACACCACCCTCATCACTATCCTCCCTCCCAATCATCACCACCACCACCATCACTCTCATCATCACTACGGTACCCTCCCAATCACCACCACCACCACAATCACTACCCTCCCTTATCACCACCACTATAACCACCAGTAATACAACCTCACCATCACCACCCTCCCAATCACCACCACCACCACCACAATCACTACCCTCCCTTATCACCACCACCACCAACACTACCACTATCACCACCAGTAATACAACCTCACCATCACTCTCATCATCACCACCCTCCCAATCACCATCATCATCATCACTACCCTCCCTGCTAACCTCCCCCGAACCTCTCATAACTTAAAAAGGACTAGAGTAATCGAGCTAATATAAGTGACACCCCGTTCTTAACATTAATCATCAATTACAAACCCCAATGTACTTGAATAAACTAATGAAAGCATATGGTCCTCCCGGGATTCGAACTCGGGACACCACACCCAGAAAACCACCACCACTATTACCATACATTCCCCACCACCTCACACCCCAACAACAACAACAACAACAACAGCATTAGCCCAGCCCCGCCCACCTCATCCATCTCTTATATACCTGTTCCTTGGACTTGTATCTGACTCACAATCTTACCTTCCGTTCCTGTACCCATTTGTTATCACCACCATCTTCACTACCTTCCCTCTCCATCACCACCATCTTCACCACCCTCCATCCCAATCACTATCACCACCCTCCATCCCAATCACCATCACCATCCTCACCACTACCCTCCCTTCTCACCATCACCACCACATCATCACTACCCTCCCTCACCACCACCATCATCATCATCATCATCATCATCATCATCATCATCACTACCCTCCCTTCTCACCACCACCATCACCACCATTACCATACACTCCCCACCACCCCACAACCACCACGCATTGACCCAGCCCCGCCCACCTCTTCCATGTCTTATGTACCTGTGTCCTGACTTCTATCTGCCTCACAATCTGTCCTTCCGTACCCTCCGTACCCATCTTTTTAGGGGGGATGGTTATTTTTATCCCTTCTCCCTCATGCTTAGCCCCATTAGTGTTCAGATTTCCATACGTTCGGCCCATTAGTTTGGCGATTTTAAAAACTTTCTCTCAATTGCTTTGTCATTATTAAGACCTTTCGTACAATTTCGGTGTCGAATCATTTCCTGGCGGGCGATAGCGAGCCTGTAGTTTTAGGAGGAAGGCCGGGACATTTTGGACATTTTTATACCTCCTATCCCTTTCCTCCCTGTTTCAAACTGTCCCTACTGTCCTTTTCCTCGCTGTCTCAAACACCCTCCCCGTCACCCCATAAACACAGCAGTCCTCTCCTCACTGAAGCCGTCATTGTGGGTTCCTCTCTCTCCTTTCCTACCCAACCACTATTTTGTTCAACAATTGTCAAGTTGGGGAAGGGTGGTGGTGGTGGTGGTGGTTTGTATGTGTTTGTTAGTTGTGGTTGTTGTTGATCTGTACTTGTTGTGGTTGTTGTAGTAGATATGTGATGTTGGTTGTTGTTGTTGATCTGTACTTGTTGGTTGTTGTGTTTGTTGTTGTAGATATGTGCATGTTGGTTGTTGTGGTGGTTGTTGTTGTAGATCTGTGTTTGGTGGTTGTTGTGGTTGCTGTAGTAGATATGTGATGGTGGTTGTTGTTGTAGATCTGTGTTTGGTGGTTGTTGTGGTTGCTGTAGTAGATATGTGATGTTGGTTGTTGTTGTAGATCTGTGTTTGGTGGTTGTTGTTCTTGATTATGTGTGTTTTTTTGTTATTGTAGATATGTACTAATTGGTTGTTGTTGTAGATATTTGCTTGTTCGTTATTGTTGGTTGTTGTTGTTGTTGTAGATATGTGCTTGTTGGTTGTGGTGATGGCTATCGTTGTTCTTGATGTAGATTATGTGTCTGTTGGTTGTTGTTGTTGTTGTTGCATATATGTGTTTGTTGGTTGTTGTTGTTGTTGCATATATGTGTTTGTTGGTTGTTGTTGCAATAATGTTTGTGTGTTTGGTTGTTGTTGTGCATATATGTGTTTGTTGTTTGTGCATATATATGTGTTTGTGGTGTGTTGTTGTTGCATATATGTGTTTGTTGGTTGTTGTTGTTGAATATATGTGTGTTGGTTGTTGTTGCATTATGTGTTTTTTGGTTGTTGTTGTTGTTGTGTGCTGTGTTTGTGTTGGTTGTTTGTTGCATATATGTGTTTGTGTTGTGTGTTGAGTATGTGTTTGTTTGTGTGTGTTATTGCATATATGTGTGGTTGTTTGTGCATATAGGTGTTTGTTTGTGGTTGTTTTTGTGCAATATGTGTTTGTTGGTGTGTGTTGCAATATATGGTGTTGTTGGTTGTTTTTGTTGCAATATGTGTGTTGTGGTTGTTGTTTTGTTTTTGCATAATGTGTTTGTTGGTTTTTGTTGCTTATGTGTGTTGTTTGTGTTGTGTTGCAATATATGTGTTTGTTGGTTGTTTTTGTTGCATATATGTGTTTGTTGGTTGTTTTTGTTGCATATATGTGTTTGTTGGTTGTTTTTGTTGCATATATGTGTTTGTTGGTTGTTTTTGTTGCATATATGTGTTTGTTGGTTGTTGTTGTAGCATATATATGTTTTTTGGTTGTTGTTGTTGCATATATGTGTTTGTTGGTTGTTGTTGTTGCATATATGTGTTTTTTGGTTGTTGTTGCATATATGTGTTTGTTGGTTGTTTTTGTTGCATATATGCGTTTGTTGGTTGTTTTTGTTGCATATATGTGTTTGGTTTTTTTGTTTTTTGCATATATGTGTTTGTTGGTTGTTTTTGTTGCATATATGTGTTTGTTGGTTGTTTTTGTTGCATATATGTGTTTGTTGGTTGTTGTTGTTGTTGCATATATGTGTTTGTTGGTTGTTGTTGTTGCATATATGTGTTTGTTGGTTGTTGTTGTTGCATATATGTGTTTGTTGGTTGTTGTTGTTGTTGCATATATGTGTTTGTTGGTTGTTGTTGTTGTATATCTGTGTTTATTGGTTGTGGTTGGTGTTTTAGATATGACTGTTGTTGTTGTTGTTGTTGTTGTTTTCTTTTGAGGACTTTCCCCTATCCGGAGTAAGTAAACTTTTGATATGCTATGTTTGGGTATTTCCACAAGTCAACACAGGTGAAATAATTTCCGTTGCCGTTTGTTCCCGGTTCAGCCCATACATCTAGTAGATTGAGTGGCCTATAGTCTATTTTGTCCAGCTGATGGTACATTGCTATGTTACTATCTTGGGTTTTCAGCTATTACGTAGATTTTGTATCGTAATGTGTTGTTAATTATGGAAAACTTGGCATTAATACGACGCAGAGACAAAGTAGATTGATATGTTTGCATTAAGGGGAGATCTCCACTTGAGGGATTTTTTTCTGGATCCCTTTCTATCTCATGTTTAGTCCCATTGCTTTTGATATTCTAAGACGTTTGGCCCATTAGTTTGGTGATTTTAAGAAAGTTTTCCCCATTTCTGTCAATTTTAAGACCTTTCATGCCATTTAGGTGTCGATTTTATCCTGGCGAGCGATAGCCAGCCTGTAATTTAAGAGGAACCGGCCTTTGGCCGTTACATTTTTCTACTGAAAAATTTACAAATTTATCTTAGGGGGTCTAGGGGGTGTAATTTTAAGCTTGATGGAATTCTAGGGAACGAACTAAAAACCTCCTCTTAAGTATCGATAAGTTAGTTGTAAGGGATTCAATTTACCATCAACTGAAATTTAACCGACTAGAGTAATACTGTATTCCGGGAGAGTCAGAATGGGTAAAGCATATCTAGGGTATGTTGGAATTGATGTACCGTACAGGGTGGACAAGATAGGTCAGAGTTCGTGAGGGAGTTGAACATAGGGTAAAAGAGGTGGGTTGCAGGAAAAAAAAAAGAAAACCTCAAGTTGGGTGTAAAGTTGCAAGGGGGAGTTAGGGTACCTTAGTTTGTTGATGGTTGAGGAGAGAGCGAGAGAGCGAGAGAGCGAGAGAGAGCGAGAGAGAGCGAGAGAGAGCGAGAGAGCGAGAGAGAGCGAGAGCGAGCGAGAGCGAGCGAGAGAGAGAGAGAGAGAGAGAGAGAGAGAGAGAGAGAGAGAGATTGTGATTGTGATTGTGAGTCTGTGTGTGTTTATAAAGATGGAGAGTTAACGTTTCAGGGCTGACTTTAATAGCACTTCTAGTGGTACCGAGGAGCGCACCGCCCCTCGTTATGCGTGGTCTTTTAGTGCAGCAGACTGTTCGAAGGGGCAGCACGCTCCTCCGCGAAGATGGGTTCGTATGGCATGTAAAGTGTTAAGTGTAGGAATAAAGTGTTCCAAGGGTGTTATGATAAAGGGGGATTGTTTGAGAGTGTTTCCGTTTGGTAGCGGTAGTGAGAGGGGGGGGGGGGAGTATTGGGGTGGCAGTGGGTAGGGCAGGGCTAGTGGGAGGGGTGTATTGGGAAGGGGGGGGGGGGGGTTGTAAGGGGTGTAGGTCAGAACTCGTGATTACAGGGGGGAAGGGTTTCAAATCGATACCCCCGGAACACCTTGTGGCTTACCCCCCCCCCCTTTCACGTCGCCGCTAAGTCTCACAGGTGGTCTCAATTATGCAGACACGATAACACAAGCAGGAATACACACACGCGACATACACCTATGTAGAGAGAGACGTGTGTGTATGTGTGTGTGTGTGTTGGGGAGGGAAGCACGCGCATGAATCTAAATGTATGCACTATGGCGAATGTATGCATACTCGTTCGTTCGTATGTGTGTGTGTGTGTGTGTGTGTGTGTGTGTGTGTGTGTGTGTGTGTGTGTTGGGGGAGGGAAGTACGCACATTAATCGAAGTATGTGCGCTATAGCAATATACACATACACCTCGTTTCTTTGTGTGTGTATGTATGTGTGTGTTGTGGGGGGGCGGTCGAGAGAGACAGGTTTCACACACACACACACACACACACACACACACACACACACACACACACACACACACACACACACACACACACACACCAGAACCCGCTACTATAGACCCCCAAGACTGGACATGATGGAGAGTAATGTTTTTGTTATGGTCAGTGTCTGGTGCGGCTGGCTTAATTGGGAGGCCGCACTACCGCTCCAATCACAGCAGGCCCATAGATTTATTATTGTCTGTAGGGGGTGTGGATGTGTCTGTGTGTGTGTTTCTGTGTGTTTCTGTCTGTGTGTGTGTCTGTCTGTGTGTGTGTGTGTGTGTGTGTGTGTGTGTGTGTGTGTGTGTGTGTGTGTGTGTGTGTGTGTGGAGGGGATAGCAAGGATAGTCTGTGAGTATACATTGAACGGATGAAGGTGTGGGGGGGGGGGGGGGGGTTTGAAGGGTAGGCTAGGGATCGAATTATATAGCTTGATTGATTGAGGAGAAGGGGTTGAGTGGCATTTTGATAATATAGGAGAGGGTGTGTGTGTGTGTGTGAAAGAAAGGAAGGAACGTTTGATTTAGGTTTAGAACTCGCTTTAGGTTGAGGAAGGGAGGGAGGGAGGGAGGGAGGGACAAAATAACCTCATGGAAAAAGAAAGGAGGGCGGGAAACATTTAAGTGAATGAGAGAGAGAGAGAGAGAGAGAGAGAGAGAGAGAGAGAGAGAGAGAGAGAAGAGAAGAGGGGAGACAAGGAGAGAAGGGGGGGGGGGGGGGGGGGGGGGGGGGGGGGGGGGGGGGGGGGGGGGGGGGGGGGGGGGGGGGGGGGGGGGGGGGGGGGGGGGCAGATGTAGGTTACTTGAATGGCTTTGGGGTGAATTTCCTCCTCCCTGGGTTGGGGATCGGGTTACACAAACTTCCGGACCCGCTACTACTATTAAACACATTTTTACACCAACATATATTTGGCAACTCTAGTCGGGCTACATACGAATGAAGGGGAGATACAATTTGTTTATTATTATTTTAAATTATATTATTATTGATTTATTTGTTAAGTTAGTTAGTTTCCTCCCTAGGCTTAAAATAATTTGTGAATATTTCGGTTGAAAAATTTACCGGCCGAAGGCCGGTTCTTCCTAAATTACAGGCTCGCAATCGCTCGCCAGGAATAAAATTCGACACCTAAATGGCACGAAAGGCCTTAATATTGACTGAGAAATCGGTCGAAATTTCTTAAAATCCTCTAACTAATGGGCTGGACGTCTTAAAATCTGAAAAAACATAATTGGGGCTAAACATGAGGGAGAAGGGTGGACAGAAAAATCAACCATCTTTCCTTAAGCGAGTGTATTAGGTGAATAGAACCTGTCAGTCACCCTAATTAATGGTGACATATAATACATCATAATTATTGCCTGATTATGACTCATTACCTACCTCTCTCTCTCTCTCTCTCTCTCTCTCTCTCTCTCTCTCTCTCTCTCTCTCTCTCTCTATCTATCTCTCTATCTCTATCTCTATCTCTCTATCTATCTATCTATCTATCTATCTATCTATCTATCTAGAATGCGGTAATGTATGAGGTTACTGTTATCTCTATTGTATATATGTAAAAAGTTAATTGTGTTGCCTTTTATGAAATAAAGATTTGAGTCTGAATCTATCTGTATATATGTAAAATGTTACCATGTAACCTTTTATGAAATAAAGAATTAACTAACTAACTAACTAACTATCTATCTATCTATCTATCTATCTATCTATCTATCTATCTATCTATCTATCTATCTATATTTCTATCTTTCTCTATATATATATCTATTTCTATCTATCTATCTATATCTCTATCTCTATTTATCTATATATCTCTATCTATCTTTCTATCTATCTTCATAATTATGTACTCTCTCTCTCTCTCTCTCTCTCTCTCTCTCTCAGACATCATCATGGAGTGTTTTGCCCTCTTACTCTTCTAGTAAACTGAATAAAACACCACCATCTGAGGAGGAAAGGTTTGAAAGGTTTGAAAGGTTTATTAACTCGAGCGACCCCAAGTGGGGTATTAAGAGTACATACTTCAATACAAATACAAAATACAATAACACCTATACAAAACAACAACATTATTTGTACATACAAATATGTCAACTTGACTGGTGGCCTTGTTGTAAGTTCAAGACTTTATGTCTTGAAATAATTCATAATTTCTCCTACAAATTTGGCAAGTGTTAATATAACTGCATGTTGTGTACTGCTGAATAAGTGTGACATTTTCATAGAATTAGGATTATTATAATAATATTTGTTAAGGTACTGCCTTCTGTAAACATTAAAATGTGAACATTTGAACAAAAAATGGAATGCATCACCGACTTCATTACTGTTACATAACATACAAATTCGCTCGTTTACTCTCTCACTCTCTCTTGACACCGTTCCGCAAATAGCTTCTCTCCAGGTCACTCCTATATACAGTATTATCTCCCAACTTTTATTCGTACCTTAACCCCTTCTTTACCGGCGACGTCTTGTTAAGTTTATTCTTGCAATATTTAGACGATTTTGTGCAGTTTAAGAAGGATCTGTGGTTGTAAAAATGGTTAAATGGGATAGTTCGAAGCCTGTTAATTGCTGCAGGCCCTGTTTAAGCTGAATAAATGGGATAGTTCGAAGCCTGTTAATTGCTGGAGGCCCTGTTTAAGCTGAATAAAACTCTTTAATAGTAGCATGAATAAAGTTAAAAGGACGGCACGGTAATGAAGGGGTTAAGGGGAGATGGTTTATTTTTGTCTAGACCCCCTTCTCCCCCCTCATGTTTAGCCCTATTAGTTATGATATTTAAAGACATTCGCCCCATTAGTTTGGCGATTTTCAGACCCTTTTGCCTCATTGTTTTGCCAATATTAAGACCTTTTGTGCCATTTAGGTTTCGATTTTCTTCCTGGCGAGCGACAGCGAGCCTGTATTTGAAGAGGAATCGGCCTTTGGCCGGGACATTTTTCTACCGAAAAATTTACAAATTTATATCGAAGGGGGGTCTTGTGGGTGTTTTTTTTTATATTTTAAGTAAGATAGAGGTTTAGACAGCAAACTAGCCTAAACCCTTAAACCATTGAGCCGAACCAGTAAATTATGCTGCACAATACCGTCTGAGCTCCCTTAAGCTCAAAGTCACCATCTTTTCCTTCCTTGTATTCTCTGTGTTTTCATTGTTCTTGTTTATTTCCCCCCCATGTACATAAAGGAAACAAAAGACCAATCTGCCTGTAACGAGTGCCATCTTCCCTTCATCCACCTCCTCTTCTTCCTCCCTTTCTCCACCTCCTTCTATTTCTTCCTCCCCCAGTCTCCTCCTCCTCTCTTTCCTCCACCCCTCCCTCCCTCCTCCCGCCAGCCAGTGTTTACGTTGCCTCAGCTTGGTTGTCATGGCAACAGTGGTACTTCCTTTTAAGATACACCTATAATTCGGGCCACCTCTATACCTATTCATTATCCCCTTCACTCCTTTCATATACGTTGTGTCTGTCTGTCTGTCTATCTCTTCCTTAACCCCTTCACTTATTTGTATTTACTTGTGTCTGTCTGTCTGCCTTCACTTATTTAATCGATTATTACCCGTTAGTGTTGTTGTCATTCTTTTACGGTTGGTATTCTGTAATTATATTAAATTTGTATACCCCCTCCCTTAGTGCCTTCATATTTTATTGCTTGATTGATTTTGTTATCGCATCATAGTCACTGTGCTAATATTTATATGATCAGGTGTTCTCTCTCTCTCTCTCTCTCTGTCTCTCTCTCTCTCTCTCTCTCTCTCTCTCTCTCTCTCTCTCTCTCTCTCTCTCTCTCTCTCTCTTTCTCTTCACACACACACGCATTTGGATCGAACTAGCTCATGAGATTGGTTGGGGTGAATTAAAAGCAGAGGTCTCAAGGGGGGGTCACCTACTTTTGTTTTTCTCTTGCTCTTCTTTTCTCTTTTCCTGGCTTGTATCCATTAGGCCCCATTCAGCCAACTGCTTTAAGACGCTTATCCCCATCCAGGTGTCGATTTCTTCCTGGCGAGCGATAACGAGCCAGCATTGTATGGAGAAATCCGGCTACGCCGGAGAAATTTTTCCATCGAAAAGTGTAAAAGTTTAGCTTGCTGTCAAAACAAAAATATATATAAGCTGGCTCGCTACCGCTCGCCAGGAAAATATTGACACCTGGATGGGGGTAAACGTCTTAAAACAGTAGGCTGAATGGGGCCGAATGGATACAAACCAGAGAAAGAGAGACAAGGAGATAACACAAAGCGGGTTGGTCCCCTTAAGGCAGGGAGGTTCTTTTAATATCAAAGATCGCCTGATGTTCGAAATAGAGTTTCTGGCTTTCATTGAACGTTTTTATTAGGCTTAGGTATGCCCTGTGCGAGTTAGAGGGTTAATAGAGTCTGTAGCCCTCAATTTTCTGAGGTCCTTCTGAAGCTGAGCTGATTTATCAAGGGTTAACCAGGAAAATCCAGAAGACATCATCGTCGCGAAAATGCTGTAAGGTGTGTGTGTGTGTGTGTGTGTGTGTGTGTGTGTGTGTGTGTGTGTGTGTGTGTGTGTGTGTGTGTGTGTGTGTTAAAGTGTGTGTGTGTGTGTCCTTGTACTTTGGGCGGGTGTAAGGTGACGAGGTGCTTGAAATAGTCAGGATTGTGGAAATAAGTCGCTGGGCTTTTAAGGAGTTGGCTTCTTCACTACGAGAGAGAGAGAGAGAGAGATTTTATTTTATTTTGCCCCGAGGGGCGAGTTTATTGAGCAGCGCCCCCCATCCTGTGAGGGGACAACCACTAGTAAGGCGATACATACTGCTCAAAGAGCCATTATTCCACTGAAACAACAGCATCGTCGTCTGGTTACATTCATATTTGTGTTTATAAATCAGGTTGGCATTATTCAGATGTGTTATTATAGTTTCCTCATTTAATTGTCACATGGTCTGTATATACGTATCTCATTAAAAAAAAAAAAAAAAAAAAAAAAGCAAGCAAGCTTGTAGTGACTGAATTATTAATTGACAGGTTGTAAATAATAGCACTACAGAACTAGACAGAGAGAGAGAGAGAGAGAGAGAGAGAGAGAGAGAGAGAGAGAGGCAATTAGACATGTTGTGGGAAGGATGCTGACGAGGTGTGCTGAAGTCATGTCTCTCTCACACACAATTCACACACACACACACACACACACACACACACACACACACACACACAAAAACACACACACACAAAAACACACACACACAAAAACACACACACACAAAAACGCACACACAAAACACACACACTCACTCATCTAACTTCCCCCCCCCCCTTCCTAAAATCTCCTCTGTATACCCTCCAGCAACAAGGCTCAAATCCTCCCCCTCTCTGCCACAAGCTCTCAAATTCCCTCTCCCTCATACTGTATATATACTGTATATTTAATGTGTGAGAGAGAGAGAGAGAGAGAGAGAGAGAGAGAGAGAGCCAGTGATTTAGAGAGCTTAAGCAGCTTTACATCAACCCATGGATTATAATAAAGCTTAACAAACCCTGTGCTGGCTTCCTGGATTCATAACACATAGAAGCCAGATCAAAACTCTTCCATTCGGGTCAAAATGCCGTACAAATATAACAGTAGATGGTTAGATAGATAGGTAGGTAGGTTTCTCTCTCTCTCTCTCTCTCTCTCTCTCTCTCTCTCTCTCTCTCTCTCTCTCTCTCTCTCTCTCTCTCTCTCTCTCTCTCTCTCTCTCTCTCTATATCGCTCTCTCTCTCTCTCTCTCTCTCTCTCTCTCTCTCTCTCTCTCTCTCTCTCTCTCTCTCTCCTTATCTGAACAAGGGCATTGAGAAACTTGAGGTAGTGATGCGTAGAGTGACAAAGTTGATACCTTCACTGAGAAATAAATCATATCATGAGAGATTAAACAAATAAATTTTCACTTAAGAAAAGAAGATTGCGAGGTCAATTAATTGAGTGTTTAAAGATATTCAATATTGACAAAATTGATGTAGATTCATTGTTCAAATTCTATAATAGTTCATCAACGAGGGGAAATGGAAAGAAATTTAAAGCCAGGAGGGCGAGTCTGGATGTCACAAAGCACTTCTTCACCTACAGTGTAGTCAACGAGTGGAATAAACTGCCAGAAAAAGTGGTACAATGCAATACAATTGACACATTCAAAAGGAGTCTAGACATCCATTTCAAGGAGGTTGGAGTAATATAAGGAAAAACAAAACAATAATAGGTTAAGTATCATAGCATCAATAGTATACAATATTTCTCAACTTCCTTCTTTACCATAAATTTCCCAGTATAAATTTTCTCATTCTGCTGGGAGCCTTGTTTCTCCAACTAAATTTCATGAAGACCCAAGGTCGAAGGGAGTGGTGGGTGGGGAGAGAGCCTTCTGCTTTAACCCCTTCAGACATATATGACGCAGAGGTTGCCAGATTAGCAATAAGAAATAGAGTTCTCTCACTCTTATAATTACCTCTCCAAAATTAGTTTTCTGCCCACATCTAACTCAAAGACAACTGCAGAGGTTGAAGTAACTAAAATAAAGGTTTGTAAAAAAAACTGATGGTAATAAAGGCTTTAAAGTATCCCTAATAGGCTCAAAATTGCGTCATATGTCGGAGAGGGTTAATATCCTTACCTTCCAATTTGTAGCAAATTCTATGTTAGCATTAAGTCCGGACTGCCTAGTAGGGACCGCAAAGTCTGTGCAGTCTGTGTATATATGTAACTCTATGTAACTCTCTCTCTCCACCAATCATCCAATTACCCGACCACCAATCTGTTATGTCTGTTGATAACGGTGACCTTGTAATATAGGGCACCACTACATGACCCACGTGACCCCATTGTTGACCTCTTGGGGGGGGGGGGGGAGGGGTTGTATCACACTCTTCCTACTGCTGACTCAATGGTTAAAGTGTTATAGTGCTCTTCCTGATTCAATGTGTCAGCAGTGGGGCTTGTGCATAGTAGTAATTAAGTGTGTGTGTGTGTGTGTGTGTGTGATTATTTTCGAGCGAGCGATAGCGAGCCTGGAATTTAGGAGGAACTGCCCTATTTTTTCTACCTAAAATTGGAAAAGTTTTATTTCGAAGCTAGGAGTGTCTTGGAGGTGTTTCTTTGAGTTTGCTATAGGTCTAGGGAACTATTTTTTAACACACACACACACACACACACACACACACACACACACACACACACACACACACACACACACACACGTTTGTGTGTGTGTTTCTCCCCCTTCTGTAAAGGTGGGGTAGGCAAGGAAACTACTTCCCCCTCCCCCCCCCCCTCAGCCACTATATCTACGTGTTGACGGGGGGGTCAATCCATCTACCACTAGTTTACAATAGCCTATAGCCAAATACACAGTGTTCCCAGGACGCTATCTACCTATCTTTCTGTCTGTCTGCCTGTCTCTCTCTCTCTCTCTCTCTCTCTCTCTCTCTATCTCTCTATCTCTCTCTCTCTCTCTCTCTCTCTCTCTCTCTCTCTCTCTCTCTCTCTCTCTCATATCTCTCTCTCTCTCTCTCTCTCTCTCTCTCTCTCTCTCTCTCTCTCTCTCTCTCTCTCTCTCTCTCTCTCTCTCTCCTCCCAGTTAACCTAAACATCTGGCTATCAGTGCCTTTAATCCCTCACGTACGAAGGGTAGGCACGACTACTGCACGTGGTGAGTAGGGGGGGGGGGGGGGGGCGTACCTACGGATGCACGTGTTACTTCCGGAGAGAGAGAGTTACATGGGATTACAAGAAATAGTTTGTGTCTCAAAAACGTTGCGGTCCATTCCGGGGAGATACTGCAAGTGGAAGGAGAGAGTCTGTAGTGCGCTACACTCTTTACAGAGTGTAATAAATACCGGTACTATCTACTCTCTTCTTGAACTGCTCTACTGAAAAACTGTTTACAACTTCGGAGGAAACTTTGTTCCAGGTAGAATAGATTTTTTTATGTGACAAAGTTTCCACAAATACAAGTGCTGAACCTGTTCAATTATAATTTCCAGCCATGGTTGCGTGTTGTATTCATATTGAGGCTAAACGTTGTGGTATAATCCACAATGTCAAACCCATTAGGTATTTTGATAAACTCGAACGAGCCTTACTTATAGGCCTTACTACGTTTCTCAGCAGGCAAATATGATGTATACATTCTACAATAATAATACATTAACCCCTTCCGTACCGGCGACGTCCTTTTCACTTTATTTTGGCTGCTATTAGGCGATTTGATTTAGCTCAGGAAGGACGTCTATCAATTAAAAAGCTACAGACTACCTCAATTAATCCTTTTAGCCACCATATATCCTTTCTAAGCTACATAATGTCGTCTAAATGTAGCTGGAATACAATACAAAACACGTCACCGGTACAGAAGGGGTTAATACATTATACAAAACACGTCACCGATACAGAAGGGGTTAATACATATACAAAACACGTCACCGGTACAGAAGGGGTTAATACATTATACAAAACACGTCACCGGTACAGAAGGGGTTAATACATATACAAAACACGTCACCGGTACAGAAGGGGTTAATACATTATACAAACAGACGTCACCGATACAGAAGGGGTAAATACAAACAGACGTCACCGATACAGAAGGGGTAAATACAAACAGACGTCACCGATACAGAAGGGGTAAATACAAATACACGTCACCGATACAGAAGGGGTTAATACATATACAAAACACGTCACCGGTACAGAAGGGGTTAATACATTATACAAAACACGTCACCGGTACAGAAGGGGTTAATACATTATACAAAACACGTCACCGGTACAGAAGGGGTTAATACATTATACAAAACACGTCACCGGTACAGAAGGGGTTAATACATATACAACCGACGTTCGCTTGTACGGACTAACTGTGGATTCTGGGTAATATTAGATTAATCATAGAACTTAAAACGAATCCCGTCCTGTTAATCACGTATGTGTGTGTGTGTGTGTGTGTCACCGGATATCCGTCCTGCCTCGCCCCCTTCGTGTCTCTCTCTCTCTCTCTCTCTCTCTCTCTCTCTCTCTCTCTCTCTCTCTCTCTCTCTCTCTCTCTCTCTCTCTCTCTCTCTCTCCTGCGTTCAATCCTGGTGCCCTTATTACCAAAAAGATATAAACAAGCTAGAACGAGTTCAACGTAGAGTTACCAAAATGATACCTAGCCTAAAGAACAAACCATACGAAGAGCGTCTTAGAGAATTAAATCTATTTCCTTTAACCCAGCGCAGATTAAGAGGCGACTTAATTCAAGTGTTCAAAATCATCAAAGGCATCGACAATATGAACTGTAGTAAGTACTTCACTATCGACCAATCTAATTACACGCGGGGAAACGGTTGCAAAATTATTGGTAAATCTTTTAACTCGCACGAATCTAAGAATTTCTTCTTCAATCGAGTTGTCAACTTGTGGAATGGGCTTCCCCGAGACGTTATAGACTGCAGCACCGTTGATTCATTTAAATTCCGCCTAGACAAATATCTCGCATCAAACCCGCGACTGACTGCGTTTGTAAATGAATAACTTTATCCTCCCCTCAGTTACTAACCCATATGTCCCCTACTAACTTCCTAGTCCTGCCACGTTAGTGGCAGGGCAGTAGTTCCCTTTCCAATGTTCCCTTACCCACTCTAAACCACTGTTTGGACACTTGATCCTCAGTGTTTTGGAGGACAAGCAACCTAGAAGGGTCACTAGACCTGTTGTTGCTTGATTTCCTTTGTACTCCTTTGTACTCTCTCTCTCTCTCTCTCTCTTTTGCCACACCTGAACTATATATATCTCTCTAATTGGGCCGCTGATATATTTACATGTAATTTAGCCAGGAGCTCCATTAGATGAATAATGACATGCCTTGTGTGAAGAGACTAATAACGGGTTACTTAAGGGCAGATATTAATATATTTATGTATATATTATCTTATTTTAGTTTCCTCCCTAGATCTCCATCAAGCTTTAACAAAATACCTCCAAGATTCCCCTTTGAGATACAGTTTTGCATTTTTCGGTAGAAAAATTCCCCGGCCATAGGCCGGTTCCTTCTAAATTTAAAAAATCGACTGCTGAATGGCTCCAAACGTCTTGAAATAGCTAAAATAATGGGGCGAACGTCTTCAAATATCAAAACTAATGAACTGAATTGAAAGGGTTAAGCGGGATATGGGATTTAATTAACCCTTTGTCGTCCACTGTACAATCCCTATTAATGTCCCGCCCTCATTGTTGAAGCATATTATGGGGTGGATGGCAGGATGGCAGCTAAAGGGGTGGATGGCAGGATGGCAACTCAAAGGGGTGGATGGCAGGATGGCAGCTCAAAGGGGTGGATGGCAGGATGGCAACTCAAAGGGGGGGGGGGGTGTATCATGTTGGGCTGGGAGTCATAGGTAATAAGTTCCTCCTGTGTCCATACTTTACGTTCACTAGGCTCTAACATGGGTTGAATGACGTACAAGGGTTTATTTCAAGAGAATGCGTTTCCGAAGACTTATAACTACAGTTAGGTTTAATAAGGGATAGAAGGATTTAACAGGAAATTATTGGTATGTATTTATAATTATACACTTGTTTTGATCGCACACCATTATGAAGACGGTATTAAATAGTGTAGGCCTATTGTGTTTATTAGGTGTTAATGATGTGTACACTGCCAGCACCCGAAGGTCTCCTGATCATTAGCAGAATAACGAGCCTGGGAACACGGCTAATTGGAGGCCTAAAGATCATTAAAGGATTGATAACCGGTAGAAAGGTTTGTTTATAGAACCATCCGATAATTTTTTTTTTTTTTTTTTTTTTTTACCGGTTTTATACAGAGGTATATACGAAGGCATGACAACAGCAATATATAGTAACGGTGCTTGAAAAAAAGCTATCAAGCATAACTACTAATTAATTTATAATCATGCTGCAAAAAGGGGATGGCAAAACAGAAAAATATAAATTAAACTAACAATTCAATTACTATAAATAAATATAGGCATTAACCCTTTCTGTACCGGCGACTTCTTTGTAATTTTATTCTTGGTATATTTAGAGGATTTTGTGCAGTTTAAGAAGGATCTGTGGTGGTGAAAAGGGTTAGGTGAGATAGGTCGAAAGCTGTTAATTTGCTGGAGGCCATTTTTTAACTGAACAAGATCGTTTAATAGTAGCCAGAGTATAGTTAAAAGGATGACACCGGTTACAGAAGGGGTTAATCACGGAGGAACGCATACTAATTTGATGTAAGCTAATATTAATATCACCCGAGGAGAACAAGACCTGGGATTAATATTTAATGTGAGAGAGACAGCCAAACAGACGTGGAACAGGGGAAGTAGGTAGGCACACAAACAGACAAACAAACAAACACACACAAATAAACCGTCTACAACACACATCACAAATAAACAATCCCTAGAATACCACAAACACACATCGCAAAGCAAAATACCCCTAAAATAACATAAACAGACAAATACAAATACACCGTCTACAACACACATCACAAATAACATAAACAGACAAATACAAATACACCGTCTACAACACACATCACAAATACACCGCCTACAACACACATCACAAATAACATAAACAGACAAATACAAATACACCGTCTACAACGTACATCACAAATACACCGTCTACAACACACATCACAAATACACCGTCTACAACGTACATCACAAATACACCGTCTACAACGTACATCACAAATACACCGTCTACAACACACATCACAAATACACCGTCTACAACGTACATCACAAATACACCGTCTACAACGTACATCACAAATACACCGTCTACAACGTACATCACAAATACACCGTCTACAACACACATCACAAATACACCGTCTACAACGTACATCACAAATACACCGTCTACAACACACATCACAAATACACCGTCTACAACGTACATCACAAATACACCGTCTACAACACACATCACATATTCACCGTCTACACACATCACAAATACACCGTCTACAACGTACATCACAAATACACCGTCTACAACGTACATCACAAATACACCGTCTACAACGTACATCACAAATACACCGTCTACAACACACATCACAAATACACCGTCTACAACGTACATCACAAATACACCGTCTACAACGTACATCACAAAAAAAAAAGTCTCCTAAAATATAACAAACGCAAACGCAAATTAACCATCTACAACACACATCACAAACAACTAAACAACAAAAATCCCTAAAGTAAAACAAAGACAAACGCAAATCAACCGACTACAACACACGTCATAAAACAAACAATCCCTAAAATAACACAAGCACAAATGAAAATAAACTGACTTCCGGTATGACACACATCAACCCCCCCCCCCCTCCCCCCCCCCCCCCCTAGCTATGAGGTATGGTCGCGCTAATAAGTCATGTCCAAGCTGTGATTACGTTTGGCTTGCTCTGTGCTGTATTAATGATGTCTGTCAGATGTTGAATAGGGTGGGTAAGTGTAGGAACATGTTTGTATATTTCACTCGATATGGTAACATGAAGCTTAGATATTGCTGATACCAATTATTGATCAAAACATACTTATTAGCGCGATTGTACATTGATATATACATCTTCAACAAGAAACCTAGTGAATATTGGTCCACTGATGTTACTTGCTTTCCTTCGTAATACAACACTAACGAGATATCTGGTTAGCGAGATTAAAGGCACACCCCACAACACCCCTGCCTGTGAATCGGCTTACATCTGGAAGTGAGCCCTCATCCCCAGTGTTGCCAATTTAGCTACTTTCCCGCTAGATCAAGAGGTATTTACTTTGATCTAAAGGCAAATTTTTACATCTAGCAACATGAATTTTAGCAATACTCGGGAGATTTGAGCTCAGGTGAAGGTATTGAGGGATAAGCCTTTACAACGGCACCTCGTACTTTTCCTATTTTTGTGAAGAGTGTAGAGTACAAAGGAGTACAAAGGAAATCAAGCAACAACAGATCTAGTGACCCTTCTAGGCTGCTTGTCCTCCAAAACACTGAGGATCAAGTGTCCAAACAGTGGTTTAGAGTGGGTAAGGGAACATTGGAAAGGGAACTACTACTAATGTCCGTGGCAGGATTAGGAAGTTAGTAGGGGACAGATGGGTTAGTAACTGAGGGGGGGGGGATAAAATAAAGTTATTAATTTACAAACGCAGTCAGTCGCGGGTTTGATGCGAGATATTTGTCTAAGTGGAGTTTAAATGAATCAACGGTGCTGCAGTCTATAACGTCTCGGGGAAGCCCATTCCACAAGTTAACAACTCGATTGAAGAAGAAATTCTTAGATTTGTGCGAGTTAAAAGATTTACCAATAATTTTGCAACCGTTTCCCCACGTGTAATTAGATTGGTCGATAGTGAAGTACTTACTACAGTTCATATTGTCGATGCCTTTGATGATTTTGAACACTTGAATTAAGTCACCTCTTAATCTGCGCTGGGTTAAAGGAAATAGATTTAATTCTCTAAGACGCTCTTCGTATGGTTTGTTCTTTAGGCTAGGTATCATTTTGGTAACTCTACGTTGAACTCGTTCTAGCTTGTTTATATCTTTTTGGTAATAAGGGCACCAGGATTGAACGCAGTATTCCAGAAGAGGGCGGACTAAGGAATTGTAAAGGGTTAGGATAACTTCTTTGGATTTATGCTCAAATGACCTGCCTATAAAGCCAATTATTTTGTTTGCCTTCTTAACAACTTCTGAACATTGTTGACTCGGTTTTAGGTTACTCGATATTGTTACTCCCAGATCGGTTTCTCTGTTTACATTCTTAAGCGGAGTGCCATTCATCGAATAGTTTGCTTTCTCATTTAGGTATCCGACATGTAGTACTTTACATTTATCCGCATTGAAACTCATTTGTCAAATTTGGGCCCAGCATGACAATTTATCTAGATTGTGTTGCATATCGTCAACTTGTTCTTTTGAGAGTAGCTATTTTGCAATTTTTGTATCGTCAGCAAATTTTGAGATTGTACAGGTGAGACCATCATCTATGTCGTTGATGTAAATTAGAAAGAGAATTGGTCCTAGTACCGATCCCTGGGGTACCCCGCTACTTACATTGGTCCATTTAGATGCCTTACCGTTTATGACTACTCTTTGCTTTCTGTCGCTGAGCCAATTTTCTATCCATTTCAACACACCGTCTTGTATTCCATGCGCTTTTAGTTTTAGAAGTAAACGTTTGTGGGGAACTTAGTAAAAGGCCTTTTGAAAATCAAGGTATATAATATCTACAGCTTTACTCTCATCGTAGAGGTTGAGGATATCGTAGAAGAAGTCTAAGAGGTTTGTTAAACAGGAACGTTTTTTACGAAAGCCGTTTTGAGTATCTTTAAGTAAGTTATTTGCCTCTAAGTGATTTACGAGTCTGTCTCTTATGACCGTTTCTAGCATTTTACATACAATTGAGGTTAAGCTAATTGGACGATAGTTACTGGGTAGGGATTTGCTGCCTTTTTTTATTATCGGTGTGTTACGTTGGCTAGCTTCCACTGATCAGGCATAGTCCCAGACTGCAAGGATTCATTGAATAGCAATGTCAGTGGTTTGGAGAGCTCATCCTTAGCTTCCTTTAGAACTCTAGGCGAGATTGTATCAGGTCCAGGCGTTTTATTTACCTTGAGTTTATCTAAACAATTCAATACTTCTCTCTCTGTAACAGTGATATTGCATAGAACATCTGAATTATCAATCTGAATCGGCGATGGTGTAGGGATATCACTGAGGTCTTCGGTTGTAAAAAACTGATGCAAAGAAGGTATTGAGGGCATTACTCATTTGTACTTCGTCTTTGGTGTATTCTCCATTTTCATCGACTAACGTCCAACAGTTGAAGTAACTACTTTTTTCTTTCTGATATAAATATAGAATCTTTCGGGTTTGTTATACTTTGATTCGCAACATGTAACTCCAGGGTCTTTTTACTTTGCTTAATTAACTTTTTGGCTTTGCGTCGTAGCTCTACAAATTTCACCCGTTCTTCGTCATTTTGTGAGGATTTTAATCTATCATTAGCACATTTTTTAGCAAGCAGACAGTCTGAAATATCTTTATTCCACCATTTGGGCTTATTTATCATTATGGCCTGGACGCCGTATTTTCGATGGTATGCAGTCTTGCACTGCCTTAAGGTAAATGGTTGTGAAACACTCCCAAGATGTATTTATGTCGTTATTGTTAGTCAGAAAGCTCCAGTCAGTTTCTTTAAGCTTTGATTTAAGTTTATGAAAATTTGCTTTCTTGAAATTAGGGACTTTCTCAATGCTGGTATTTGATTTGTTACTAGTAAACTTTAAAGTGAAAGTTATCGTACGATGGTCGCTGTTACTGAATTCATCACCAACATTCAAATTCTCTATTAATTCTTCTTTTGTTGCGAGTACAAGGTCAAGCACATTATTACCACGGGTCGGAGATTGTACAAATTGAAAAAGTGAACTCTCTTGCAAGTTAGCATAGAGGTCGTGTCCAGAGTGTGAAGTAAGAATATCGCCCCATTTAGTCACGGGTAAGTTGAAATCGCCAAGAATTATGGTATCTTGTATGTTAGTTATTTCTGCAATTTGTTCATAAATTTATAATCGCAATTTGAGGTTTTGACATTAAGACGGGATTAAGACTTTCCTTTATAAAAAACAGAACTCCTCCTCCATTTCTATTGATCCGACTTTTCTCAAACATTGTATAACCAGGAAGCGTATATTCGGCTAAAAAGTCTCTTGTTTTCCGTATTTAACCAAGATTCTGTAATGCCGATTATATCATAATGTTCTGTAAACACAATTTCCTCTAGATCTGAAAATTTATTGCATATGCTACGAGCATTTACATAAAACACCTTAAGAGTATTAGAGTTGGATGTTACTGATTGTGCATTGTCTGAATTTTCAGTTCGTATTTGACTTACACTACCCTGTCTGGGGTCTGGTTGACCCCGTTTTTTGAACGGAAATCCTTGACTGCATCGTTCAGCAGACGACCAAGACTTGCAGCTCCTACTTCATTGAGATGTACACCATCTCCTGAAAACAAAGATTTATCATAGTAAAAATGATCCCACGTGTCGACAAAGCCGATGTCCTCCTCCCTGCAGAGTTTGGCTAGTCGGCGATTTTTACTGTTAGCTATGTTGTAGAATCGGTTTTCTACATCAATCCGGGAAACAATTCCTGAAATTAAGATTCTATTAGATTTTTCCTTGAAGGACCTGATCAGCCGCCGGTACTTGCAAAGTAGTTCCACTGACCGCGTCCGTTGGACATCGTTAGATCCAACGTGGATGACGTACGTAGTGCTTGCGGGGGCGAGCCTGGAAACCTCTTCCACAGCCGCAACAATGTCGTCCACGCCGCCACCTGGGATACAGAATCGCTTTCTGGTCCTGGGTGCCCTGGCGCAGAACTCGGTTAGTTGGCCACGGACCATGGAGTCGCCCACAAGCCGAACTTCTTCCGTTTCCTCTTCCTCGTCAATAGCAAGAATTTTGAAGCGGGTTTGGCACGTTGTCGGGATGACCTTCCTGGTACTGGTACTGGGATGCACATTGTTTCTCACTAACTGAAAGTTGTCCTGGGGGGGGGGGGGGGGGAGTGAGAGTAGAGTCATTATTATTTTCTGCAACATCTAAGGTAGCTGCTGGTGTGGGTACCGGTACCGGTACTGTATGCACTGGAATGGCGGTTGACATCGTAGTGGTTTCTTGGGCCGAGGGCACTCTTACGTTGAGTGTGGCAAATTCTTAAAGGGATTCAAGCTTCGTAGTCAGGGCATCAATCTTGCGGTGAGCTGCATTCAATTTATCCGCAATCTTCTCTCGGAGCTGGCAAAATCTACAAATTTGGACATCAGTATCAACAAACATGGTAGGGCCAAATTTACCGGAACAACTCGTGCAGGTTCGTTGCGGCGCCATGACGATATACTCACAATATGCCTGAAAATCACACAAATTTACGTTAGCAAAATGGTACAATTAAAGCCTGAAAATCACAAAAAATTTATGTTAGCAATGTGATACAATTAATTCCTGAAAATCACACAAAATGTTGTTAGCAATATGATAAAATTAATATGCCTGTAAATCACACAAAAATATGTTAGCAATAGAACACGATTTATGCCTGAAAATAAAACAAAAATTGATGTTAGCTGTATGACACAGTTAAAGCCTGAAAATCACAAATGGACTAGAAATTTGTTACAAAATTTACTGGAAAAAAAAGTGGGAGAGGGTTAATGTAGCCTAGTGAGAAAACTGGAAAACAGTATACAGTACAGTAACACAAAATATTTGTTAGCAATATGGTACAATTAATGCCTGTAAATCACAAAAAGAATATGTTAATTACAAAAAGAATATTATGGCTGTAAATCACAACAAAATATGTTAGCAATAGAACACAATTTATGCCTGAAAATAAAACCAGAATTGATGTTAGCAGTATGACACGGTTAAAGCCTGAAAATTGCAAATGGACTAGTAATTTGTTACAAAGGGGTGTTGGAGAGAGAATTACACATTAGTAATGTGTAGATTTGTAATATGTACTGTATATAAAATATACATATTACAAATTACAATTAAGCTTACAACTTAAATCCATAATAACATTTATTATCACCATTTAATGTTATTAAAAATGGCGTCGTCTATACTCATGCTATAGTCTTCAAGCCCGTAAGTAGGGTCAAAGGACTGTTCTGCGCGAGTTGGAGGCTCTTCTTGAACTGATTGGGCGATCTCGTCATTAGGGCGCTCTTCAGAAGACGTATCCATATGAACTGATTGGGCGATCTCGTCATTAGGGCGCTGTTCAGAAGACGTATCCATATTGGGAGAGAAGTATTCTTGAGCAGAAGGATCTTGAGCTGGGTCCGGAAAACACTCGGCAAAGAACGGATCCATATCTTCTGCGTGAGGTTGAGGCTCTTGTTGAACAGATGGGACGACTGGAGGCTTTCTATGTTCTAATGGGACGAACTGGTCTTCACCGTCTCTAAGCCACAAATTAAGCTTGGGTGGAGTAAGACGACAACGTTTTATACCAACATAGTATTCATTTAAGCCATTACTTTCTAGTGCGATACCAATCTTCTCCATGTACGACTTAATGTTTTCTATTGATTCAACCTGCATAATACAAAACCGAGAATAGTGGCTATACAAATCATCAAATGATACCCTATTTGTATTATTGCATGTTCTGCGATACATATCACCAAAGAAATTTTTAAATCTTGAAAGACCAAACCATTTTTTGCACGTGCTGTTTTCAACATTATATTTTGCTCTCTTGTTGTGAGGGGCCTCAGCATCCTCTTGTCCTTCATGTGTTGTATATTTAAATTCGTTCTGGTTGTGAGGGGCCTCAGCATCCTCTTGTCCTTCGTGTTTTGTATATTTAAATTCGTTCTGGTTGTGAGGGGCCTCAGCATCCTCTTGTCCTTCATGTGTTGTATATTTAAATTCGTTCTGGTTTTGAGGGGCCTCAGCATCCTCTTGTCCTTCGTGTTTTGTATATTTAAATTCGTTCTGGTTGTGAGGGGCCTCAGCATCCTCTTGTCCTTCGTGTTTTGTATATTTAAATTCGTTCTGGTTGTGAGGGGCCTCAGCATCCTCTTGTCCTTCGTGTTTTGTATATTTAAATTCGTTCTGGTTGTGAGGGGCCTCAGCATCCTCTTGTCCTCCGTGTGTTGTATATTTACGCCGCCGAGTCCGTGGGGCTTCTTGGTGTTCGGGGATGGCCGGTGGAGAAGCCCTTCCCTCAACTCTCTCCTAAATACCAACGTAAGCGTATTGTTGTCCCTTCCCATTGTAGCCACCAATTCTTGCTGAGGCTTTCACCCCATGTTTACCGAGGACCATCCCAATAGTGATCTTGCTAGCAGCGATCTCATTATTCGCTATACAATATTCTTGATAATCACTGAATAACTTTTCACGCATTACTATGTGACCCTTATAATGTGTAAATACATATTTTTGGGATAGAAATGCGTTAAGCCGACCTTTTCCCCCTGTTGTCATTGCTGCTTTATCCATGAAATAGGAAAAATCCCGGAATTACAAACAAATTTAGGACTATTCCTTGACTATTCTGTATAGCCTATTTAGTATCCAAGTATGGCTATCTGAGATAAAATAGTATGTCTAGTAGTTATGACAAGTATGCGTAACACTATAAATCACAAAAATGCTGCTTACTCACGTACTTACAGAAGAATTAAATATGGTATACAGAGAACGTTCAAAATACAACCGTAACTGTGAGCGTCTTGGTGAGAAATGAAGAATCACTAGCCTATAACAAAATATATACTATAACAAACCCGTGTAGGCTACACCAATCTTATCTTACCGGTACTGTAAATTACCCCTCAAACGGCATCACCAGGCAGAATTGAAATAAGAAAAATACATTGATAAGTATTTTAATTCACATTTAAACTGTAATTAGTTATATATATGAAAACAAATAAATAAAGAAGTTTGAATGCGTCAATCAAAATAGCTTAGTTATCCATCTACACAATTTTCTTTGAAAGTTCTTATAAAAGAAAATGTAACATTAAGCACTAACTAAATATAGTTTTAAACGACACAGGCAATTAATATTCTCCACAATTATATACGTTCAAACAAGAGCATACACACTTATTCACATTTACACATCATTTTAGCTACATCGTTCCCCAGAGTGTTGGGGCTTGTTCAAAAGGGGGATTAAATTAAATCCGAATTATTAGGCTAATGTGTGTTTGTTTTTTGTTTTTGTTTGTCTCATATACACACCTTTCAGCAATAAATTGTCCTACAGTGTTGGGGCTTTCACTGAAGTGCGAATAAATATAATAAATAATACATAATGTATATTTATACTGTACAGTCGAGGTTAATAAGAGTCGTCAGATATTTCACAAAGTTTCGGACACTGACTAATACTCTGAGGGATAAGCACTTTTCCCAGTAACTATAAAGATACCAATAACACTTGTTGAGCGAAAACCACTGGCATCTATGACAACACTTAATACCCCCGATTGTACTTAGAAAGTTATTCTTCTTTTAGTTCAGTTTATATCAGATGAATCAGTAGCCCGAGTTCAATTCTGGCTGGATTCTTTGGAATCTGAACTACTTACTAAGAGTGAAGCAGGTTATAGTTGGTTCATTTTCAGCTGAGGGTAAATTGAATCCCATAGCAGTCAATATCTCGATATTTAACCCCTTCACCACCATGACGTAATTTTCATCATATTCTGGTTACCATTAGACGATTTTCTTTAGCTTGTAATTTACCTCTACGACTCAAATGGGTAAATACGATCTCTATAAACCCCCTTGATAACATAGATCCCTCTCAAACTGCATAAAATCATCCTAAATCTAGCCAGAATCTAAGGTAAAAAGACGTCATGGTGCTGAAAGAGTTAATGAACAAATATGAAACTACTGTCTCTACACCATCGTAACGCCAAGTTCTCATAATCAGCAACACTATTTCTCGACAACATTTACATAATAGCCAAGTAATGAAGATGAAGTTATGACAATTTACCATCAGCTGGAAAAAAATGGACTATAGTCTATGGACTAGCCGCTGCCGCACACCACTGTAGAAACATATTGCTAAAAAGATACATAGAGAGCCTCGGCTGCAAGCCAGGGGGGTTTTGTCTGCATAGGTCGGGTCACGAGGGTGGTGAAAGGAAGGGGATAACTGCAGGCGAGGAAATAAATGAAATAGTAGACCATGATACAGATATAGGGATGTACTGGTTTTGACTGGTGCCTTGAGCTGGCAAATGTTGGTTGCGCCGAGGTAGTCTTAATCATCCCAGCAGCATCATGCGCGGCTTGAGATTAACCCCTTCACCACTACTCTGTAATTGTTTTCATATTCTGGTTACCGTCCGACGATTGTCTTTAGTTCATAATCTACATATACGACTCAAATGGGTATATGCGATCTCAATAAATCCTCTTAGGTCCTTCTTAAACTGCATAAAATCATCTAATTTTAGCCAGAATCAAAGTTAAAAAGGCGTCATGGTGCTGAAGGGGTTAAGAGGACCACGCTGGCTTGGGGTGCGTAGGAGTGCAACATGTCATTCTTGCCCTGACGTACCCGAATGTGTTGTGATGTTACCGGTATTAGTGTAGTTACTCCTTTCTTCCCTTTATTTCAGCGATATTTTTAATGCGTTTTCTTTGTACGGTCTTAGTATTATTATTATCGTTCTTTATCGTTCTTCTTTTTCTCTTTTTCCTTTTATCTATGTTTCTTATTTTCCTTGTCCTTTTCCCATTTCTTCTTTATATTTGCCTCTTCTTCGTCTTCCCCCATCCCTTCCCTCCTCCTCTTCTTACTCCACCACCAAAGAATCTCCGAACTCCACCCTTCCCTACACATTCCTCAGCCACCTCACTTCCTCCCTTCCACCTCCACCTCAACCTCACCACCACTACCACCACATCACCAACATCTTGAAATACACAGTTAATTACTAGAAGTAGCAGTAGTAATAATAGTACCATTTCTATTAGTAGTGGTAGTAGTAGTAGTGGTAGTAGTATTATTTGATGTTTTGTAACAGCTATAACGTAAAATGTAATGGATGTACAGTACAATTATGAATACAAAAGTAGTAGTAGTAGTAGTATCTTGTCTGTCATTCTCACACCTCCACTTATAAATGTCACTAATCATTTTAACTATTCTACCTTTCATCAAGTTTATTTCTACCATGGTAGAAAGACAATAACCATCAACCCACCCCACTTTCCCACCTTATTACCAGGGGTTTGAAGTCTCCATCTTATCTACAGTATATGCATTAGTACAGTCGCGCTAATAAGTGATGTCTCGGCACCAAGTATGTTTTGATCAATAATTGGTATCAGCAATATCTAAGCTTCATTTCTTCATATCGAGTGAAATATACAAACACGTTCCTACGCTTACCCACCCTATTCAACATCTGACAGACATTAATACAGCACAGAGCGAGCCAAACGTAATGACAGCTGGAACATGACTTATTAGCGCGACTGTACATTATCTACACACATGTCGTACCTTCTTCACCTTATTGTGGTGTGTGTGTGTTACTCAGTTACTTGTTGTGTGTGCAATGCGAGCTAAGCTCATGTGTTTGTGTGGTGTGTGTATGTGTGTGTGTGTGTGTGTGTGTGTGTGTGTGTGTGTGTGTGTGTGTGTGTGTGTGTGTGTGTGTGTGTGTGTGTGTGTGTGTGTGTGTGTGTGTGTGTGTGTGTGTGTGTGCGCGCGCGCGCGCGCGCGCGTTGACCTCTTTTGGTGGAATTGGCGGGTGGAGTATTTATGGCGTTATTATAATCTACTAGTGTCAGAAGGTCAGGTCAGGTCAGAGGCACTCCATCTTCTTCCGCATCACACAGAGAGAGAGTAACACATGAAAGGAGACAAATCCAATACAATTGAATCACGAAAATGAATGTATAAATCATATACTCACTAGGCTACGGGCTGTGTGTGTGTGTGTGTGTGTGTGTGTGTGCTGTGATTGCGTGCGTGCGTGCGTGTGTGCGTTGACCTCTTTTGGTGGAGTTGGCGGGTGGAGTATTTATGGCGTTATTATAATCTACTAGTGTCAGAAGGTCAGGTCAGGTCAGAGGCACCCCATCTTCTTCCGCATCACACAGAGAGAGAGTAACACCGGAGAGAGAAAATCAATACAATTAATCACGAAAATGAATGTATAAATCATATACTCATAATCATATACTCATAATCATATACTCATAATCATATACTCATAATCATATACTCATAATCATATACTCATCATCAGATTATTATGAAAGGTGATTACAGTTCCTTAGCTCATTACACGCCCCCCCCCCCCCCCCTTAAAAAAAAAGGAAAACATAAGAAAAATAAAACAAATGGGAAAAGTGGGGATTGGGACTGGGTTAGTTTGGTCTCTGGATATCCATCAAGCTTAAGATTACACCCCCTTGAGCCCCTTTCAAGATATATTTGTACATTTTTCGGTAGAAAAATGTCTCGGCTGAAAGCCGGTTCCTCTTAAATTACAGGCTCGCTATTGCTCGCCAGGATAAAATCGACACCTAAATGACACGAAAGGTCTTAAAATTGACAGAAATGGGTCGAAAGTTCTTAAAATCGTCAAAATAATGGGGCGAACGTCTTAAGATTAGAAAAGCAATGGGGCTAAACATGAGGGAGAAAGGAGTCCAGAAACAAATCCATCAAGTGGATATCTCCCCTTAATAGCAATAGAAATATATTAGACATTACGTATTGGGAGATAGACCCCATGAAGGCCTTACCGTACCGCTTATATGGAGGGGTAGTAGTGAATGGAGTCATGATTTAGGGGTAGTTTGTCTAGACTCCCTTCTCCCTCATGTTTATCCCCATTAGTTTTGAGACGTTCGACCCATTAGTATGGCTTATCCATAATTTTATCCCCATTAATTTTGAGATTGTAAGGCGTTCGCCCCATTAGTCTGACATTTTCCCCATTTATTTGTCATTTTTAGGACCCTTCGTGCCATTTAGGTGTTCCCTATGTGCTGTTAGAGATAACATGTAACAAATGTGTGGCTGGTATGTATATTATTAAGGACAAAGAGATAATTTGGTGCATTAATTATTTAGGTGTCCCCTTGTCCCCATATACCCTTGTGATACACGGGTTAAGGGGAGGTTTTTAGTGTGTTCCCTAGACTTCCATCAAGCTTGAAATTACACCCCCTTGACCCCTTTTCAAGATAAATTTGTAAATTTTTCGGTAGAAAAATTTCCCGGCCAAAGGCCGGTTCCTCTTAAATTACAGGCTCGCTATCGCTCGCCAGGAAAAAATCGACACCTAAATAGGACGAAAGGTCTTAAAAGTGACATAAATGGGGTGGAACTTCTTAAAATCGCCAAACTAATGGGGCAAACATCTTAAAATCTCAAAAGCAATGGGGCTAGACATGAGAGAGAAAGGGGTCCAGAAAAAAGTCCCGCAAGTGGATATCTCCCCTTAACCCATTCAGTACCGGTGACGTCCTTTTCATTATATTCTGGCAACTATTAGATCATTCTATTAATTTCCAAAAGCACCTCCAGCAGTCAACAGGCTTCGAACCATCTCGCTTAACCTTTTTTGTACTACCACGGATTTGTCTTTAGCTCCACAAACTCCTCTATGTTCGGTAAAGCTAGAACAACGGCGAAGGGCGGTGCGCTCCTCGGTGCCACTAGCGAACTCCACTTAGGTGAACATACCGTAGGTGAATATAGTTAAAAATACGCCGCCGGTACAGAAGGGGACTAACCTCATCCTCGGGAAGTAGCGTAAATAAAGTCGGCGTCTGATGGAAGGTGTTAAGGGGAGGTCTCCACTTGAGGGATTTTTTTCTTGACCCCTTTCTCCCTCATGTTTAGCCCCATTGCTTTTGAGATTTTAAGACGTTTGCCCTATTAGTTTAGCGATTTTAAGAACTTTCACCCCATATTAAGACCTTTCGTGCCATTCAGATGTCGATTTTATCCTGGCGAGCGATAGCGAGCCTGTAATTTAAGAGGAACCGGCCTTCGGCCGGGACATTTTTCTACCGAAAAATGTACAAATTGATCTTGAAAGGGACTCAAGGGGGTGTAATTTGAAGCTTGATGGAAGTCTAGGGAACAAACTAAATACCTCCCCTTAATGCCTCAATTAATTCAAGCCAGGACTTAAAAGACTGTTGCCTGTTCTGAGCTAGGCCTGATCCCACGGTGATATTACGGCCGACACCTTGACTAAAGAGGTGAGGGTTGTGCATAATTGTGGGGAGGTTAGAGATGGATTGGTCTTGCAGATAAACGTTTGTATTTTTAAACATTTCCTTCATTTCACAGCGCATTTAGTGGACGTAATAACTTGAGAAAGGACGTTACCTGTAAACAACATTCATCTTTGGGTAACAAGCGCTTTGCCAGAGGGTTAGGAGTGGGAGCTTAACACTTTAATATACATGAACCTCCACTACCCTATAGAACGTGACCTGCATCCTTAGTGCTTGTCCTACCATAACCATACCATTGTAGACCTACAGTATACCCATGTTAGCCTTACTATACCACTATACCTGGTTAATCTTGCTATACCCACACCACCATACTTACATCCTAGGTTCGAATCCTGGGAGGATAACATGTTTTAATTAAATTAATTTGGGGAGTTATTGGTGTCAAGAACGATATTAAAAATAATAATACCATATTCATGTCACCATACCCACACCACCATATGTACACCTACCTACCTATGTCACCTATGTGAAGTTCGCCACTCTGCTAGTGGCACCGAGGAGTCCACCGCCCTTCGTTGTTGTTTGAAAATTGGTGCAGCAGACTGTTCGAAGGGGCGGAGCGCTCCCCTGCGAAGATGGGCTCGTCTGGCACCATACTCCTACCACCATACCCATGGAGTGTATTCTTATCTCCATGACCACACCCATACCATTGCAGGCATACCCAAGTCATCCTTCCTATACCACCCAACCCACATCTCTGAATGAAACGTTAATGCTGTATGTCTGAAACGTTAATGCTGTACCGGTATGTCTGAAAATAATATCGTCTTCAAGTTAAGAAATGAGATTATGAGTGTCCATTATAATGCTTTAATATGATGTGAGTTATTGATTGTTGTTGTTGTGTTGTTTCAGGACAAGTACGGGCCCCTCGCTTCATTGGTCCCCAGGTGGCTACGGAGAGTGTTGTCAACGAGAACCAAACCAAGATACTGCAGTGTCAAGCGCTAGGTAAGAACACGCTTATGGTTTATATGTATGTATGTATGTATGTATATATGTATGTATGTATGTATGTAGGTATGTAGGTATTATACTTCATAGGCTCCCAGATGGCTACGGAGAGTGTTGTCAACGAGAACCAAACCAAGATACTGCAGTGTCAGGCGCTAGGTAAGAACACGTTTATGGTTTATATGTATGTATGTATGTATGTATGTATGTATGTATGTATGTATGTATGTATTATACTTCATAGGCTCCCAGGTAGCTACGGAGAGTGTTGTCAACGAGAACCAAACCAAGATACTGCAGTGTCAGGCGCTAGGTAAGGCACTTTGATATATCTTCATTAATCAGTACTGTTGCAGGAACTATTATCAGGTGCCTGGAGTAAAACATATTTTCCATGTATGTAATATGCTTGTCAATTTTCACCTAGTTGAAAATAGCATTACTTTCTCGTGATCATTTTATCTGTCCCATTTAAGACAATCAGGGGGTAAACACTGTCTAAGCCACATTCACGTCGATGTAGATATACTGTATACGCCACATTCATACATATTTGCAGTCTAGATTGCCTTATTCAATGTTTGAGTTGTAGTATATAATTTATTCTAGTAATTGATATATACTTTTTAAATATATAAGTGTTTACATTAATATACAGTGACCAGGATACATCCTGTCTTTAGTAGATATATTCAGATGTAGGTCGGAGGTATAACTTTTCCAACGTTGTTGTTGTTGTAGTTCCCCAGACTGTCTGGCCGAGCTGTCCCGAGTCTAGTTGACCAATTAAAATGCCGCGCCAGAAGCTCGGGCTCCACGAAGGGGCCAGGGTGAGATGAGATCTGTATCTGAGAGGGCAGCAGGGGAGGGGATCATCAGCCCACGGGCTTGCATCCCCGGCCAATGCCCCCACCGTCCGCAGCCCCCTTTACAGTGCCACGCAATCGGGCGATCTCGCCAGCACCTAGAAGGAAAAGTAGTACATACAGGAAAAGAGACAGACAGAAATGGCAAAGGTTGGGTAGAGGATGCCAAACCTCACTCTGGAGAGGACTAGTTCTCAACCGGTTTTTCCAACGTCGTCCAGCCTGTTTATTAGAGGGCGTGTTAAGTCATATTTGGAGTAGTGGAACCAGTTGATGGACATAATGAATTCCTGGCCAGATACTAATGTTGACAAACCAGACGAGCGGGTTGTTGTGTGTGTGTAGCCTTGGTGTGAGGTCTGCAAAGGATAGCAGCCTACTTTCAATACGATCACCACTGTTTTCGCTTTGTGATGGCTGTCATTGGGCGATTTTATTCAGTTTGGGAGACGAAGGGTTAATTGAGATAGTGTGTACACTTGATTGTTAGAGGTCTTTTGTATTTCAAATACATATCCCACTGTTATTTTGAATTTAATGAAACTGCCATTGTACACTTGATTGTTAGAGGTCTTTCTAAAGCTGAAATCAATCGCCCACTGTTAGCTAGAATATCATTAAACTGCCATCGTTGTTTAGTATATAACACTACTATAAGATAACTTCAATACCGATATATGAAGGCCAAAATACTGTAACTTCAATAAATAATATGAAGGCCAATATAACTTCATAACAAACAAATATTAATGCCAACATAACTTCAATACAAAAAATTTGAAGTCCAAAATAACTTCATTAAACAAGATATCGAGGCCAAAATAACGTCATTAAAAATATATGGAGGCAAAAATATTTTCAAGAAAGAACATAAAAGTCAAAATAACTTCAATGACAAGGTATGAAGGTCAAAATAACTTCAATAAAACACATGAAGGCCAAAATATCTGCAATAAAACATATAGGCCTAAAGGTCAATACAATTTCAATTGTAACATATGCAGGTCAAAACAACTTCAATAAAAACATATAATGACCAAAATAACTCCAATAATGACCCTGCTACAAGTATCAGAAGTGAGCAAACAAAACAGCTGACTGAATTTGTGTTTACATATTTATATCACGTGCAAGCTCGAGTCAACTTTGCTATTATGTATTAACTATATTGCACACACGCGCACAGAGAGAGAGAGAGAGAGAGAGAGAGAGAGAGAGAGAGAGAGAGAGAGAGAGAGGTGTCTTGTCAAGTTGAGGAAGATTTCAACGGTGGCGATAGGAGTGATCCAGAAGGTTACAATCATGGAGGTATTAATAATACTTTAATGATTACCATGATATGTGCTCTCTCTCTCTCTCTCTCTCTCTCTCTCTCTCTCTCTCTCTCTCTCTCTCTCTCTCTCTCTCTCTCTCTCTCTCTCTCTCTCTCTCTCTCTCTCTCTCTCTCTCTCTCTCTCTCTCTCTCTCTCTCTCTCTCTCACAGAAAGAGAGAGAGAGAGAGAGAGAGAGCAAATAGATAGTTTACTCCTGAAACTCTACATATTCTAATTACACACTGCCGGTACTGCTAAACAGGGCGATGATGGTAGGGGTGGTGTTGTTGACATTCCTGAGTGGCATAGCACAGTGCAGTATAGGAGGGCGGGGTGGAGGGGTGGTGGCATGTGGGGAGGAGGAGGAGGAGGAGGTAGAACAAAGGGACAATTAGGATGAATGGACGATTATGGTGGAGAGAGAAAGAGAGAGAGAGAGAATAGGGTAAGTGAAGTGTAGAAGAGGGAGATGGGAAATGAGTATAAAAGAAATCAAGCATCAACAGGTGTAGCGACCCCTCTAGGCTGCTTGTCCTCCAAAACACTGAGGATCAAGACTGTGTCCAAACAGTGGTTTAGCGTGGCTAAGGGAAAATTGGAATGGGAACTACTGCCCTGGTACAAATGACCATGGCAGAATTAGGAGATGTTAGAAGGGGGAGATGGGAAAATAATGTTGAGAAGAGAGAGAGAGAGAGATTGGGATTGGGAGATTGGAAAGGGAACTACTGCCCTGTGACAAATGACCGTGGCAGGATTAGGAGATGTTAGAAGGGGGAGATGGGAAAATAATGTTGAGAAGAAAGTTAGAGAGAGAGAGAGAGAGAGAGAGAGAGAGAGAGAGAGAGAGAGAGAGGAGGGGAGGGGGTCAATACAGTAGAGAAAGAGAGGGGGGGACAGGATGAGGGGTGGTGGAGAGGTGTACTTCCTGTCATTACCTTCCCCAGGTCACCCCCCAGCGATATTATTATGCTATTGGTCAGGTGTTGTTACTCTCACTCACTCAATCACTCACTCTCACTCACTCAATCACTCACTCTCACTCACTCATTCATACTCTCTCTCTCTGCTGTCCTATTATTTTTCTACTATAAACTGGCCCTGTTTCTAGTAGTCTTAACTATTAAGGCCGGACCACCTAGAACGGACCGCAATGTCTGTGTGGTCTGAATATCTGTGAATCTCTAGCCATTTGCTCACATAAATTACACTATTGTACCTCATTATGGCGTTTGAGATCTGGTGGGAGTAGCTAATCACACAAAAACACGTTATGTGTGTGTGTCTGTGAGTGAATGCACTTCGTTTGTGTGTGTGTGTGTGTGTGTATCAAAATGTGTGTGTGTGTAAATGAGTGACTTCAAGAGTGTACAAAGAATTCAGTATACCGGGCATCTGTAATGAAATGCATTAAATTAAATAAAACAAAACTAATTTACATATATTCTCCTTTGGCAGGTTACCCCCAGCCGGAGTACCGTTGGGTGCGAGATGGGAACCCCCTGGGCGAGTTCTCCAGCGAGCACTTCTACAAGATCTCCTCCGTGGCCCAGAGTGATGCTGGAGACTATCGCTGTTTGGCTAGGAACTCCGCCGGGGCCATATTTTCCGCTAAGAAGTCCTTCGCTGTGGCCTGTGAGTCTTCTTCTCAATTTTGTTTTGCTGAATCATTATTGCCACATAGTGATTTTGATGAGTTCTTTTGTCTTTATACTGTATTGTGTCGTTCCTCTTAGTTTGTTTATTATGCAAGTTTTACATTATAATTGCTATACCCTGTTGCAAATAAGTAGGCCAACATTTTTTAACATTACACTTTATAGCTCCCAAACGACTAGAGTAATCGAGTTGATATACTGTACTGTATTTATCATTTGGGAAGGGTCATGCAGGGAATAGGTGTGGAAATTCACAGCCCATTTGCTGTATCCCTTTTTTGAGTTACAGAGGATATCTCCCACAATTAGTCTGAGATTATTTTTGTTTTCCAGAAAGTAATGAAGTAATTTTAGGTTTAAGGACCTGTAGTAAATGTTGTTTAAGCAGTGTTAAATTCTAACAATAATGTGGTGGATTTGTGTTCTTTTATTCATAAATTATTATTTTACTTAATGCGTTGTTTCCACATAGCGATTTTGATTAGTTGTTTTGTCTTTTTACTGTGTACGTATACGTTTTGGTTTGTTCATTTTGCAAGTTTTACATTATAATTGTGTTATTGTTAAACCCCCAGACATGAGCCGATATAACCGTAGCGAGGAGGACGCCAAGAATGTGACCGTAAAGGCAGGAGAGGCGACTGTACTGACCCTACCGCCCCTCCAGTCCTACCCCCCGCCCTCTGTCACCTGGCAGGCCGATGACAACTCCCTCCTGTACGGCATCAAGTACGCCATCACCGACCCACTCAATCAGCTCATCATACTCAACACGCAGCCCTCGGACATGAAGACTTATAGGTCAGTATAGTACCCGGAACAACCACCTACCTTCATCGTACTGTATTTACTTATCGTTTAAGTTATTTTTATTAACTGGCTAAGGACTTCATTTGACGAATATTAAATCCTTCACCACATAATGTACAAAAATATGTACTTTACTCTGACTACCCTTACAAGCAATATTGCATAATAAACTTTTCTTGGAATTGTACTTGCTTTATTATATACACTCAGGCTGACTCACACTTGCATAGATGTACTGTTCATTCAAAATATTAATAGGTTACTAAACATGTTGCTAATGAACTGTACAATTTTATGTTACAATATGTTTTCATTGACACTCCTCAAATGTTGCTGATAATCTGCGACTTGTACTTTATTTGTCTTATATCATAGAAGTATTAATAAATTTACCCTCTAGAGTCTAGAGATTCCACATAAACTATCATGGAGGTATTTGGCAAACTATGGATATTGACCTACTTCATCTTGCTACTTCACAGGGAAAAGATTAGGCCTTTTAGCTACAATAACATCAATCTATCTATCTATCTATCTATCTATCTATCTATATATATACTCTGGCACATACCCCTTTATTTTTAGCTGGTGGTGGCCGACTCGAGGCAGAGCCCAATAATGAAATATATTCTTGTTGTTTTCAGTGCCCGGATAACCCACACCCAACTTGATGTGGAGGAGATGAGTGGAGGGATCAGGGTGGTGGTGGAGGGGGTTGAGGAAGAGATTGAAGAGATACCCCCCACCATTATCATCCCTCCCTCCAACATCACCATCATCAAGGATTCCAGTATAGCTCACCTTCAGTGTATAGCCAATGCAAGGTTTGTACACAAACTCACTGCATTTGGACTTTATTTATGATTTAAGACTTTTATTAATGCAAAATCAAGAAATAATGGAATGGAATATAATGTTTATTTTATTTTATTTTTATTTTTTCTATGTGAGTGAGGGAGACAAAAGACAGAACTGCCTGTATAGAGTGCCTCCCCCAGAGTTGAAAGAGTGACAGGGCCAAAATCAAGGGACATTCAAGCCAAAATGCCTGGACACACAGAGTTTGAAGCCATTTAAGTCATATGAAGAGGGAAAGACTGATTCTGGGAGAGAGTTCCAGAGCTCAGCAGTTGAATAGAAGAAAGACTGAAACTGTTTATGTATTAACCTATGATATATGAATTATGTAGTCAATTTAATCAACATTTTTGTTTTGCTTCAGTAGTTATAATTACCTCGCCAAGCAATTGATAAAGTCCCACACTGAAGACTATTAGCTAAGTTGGATTGCTATGTAATATAAGGACCAGCTTCTTCATTGAATTAAGATTATTTGGCTCGTTGGGGCCAACACTGTTTTCCTAAATGGCTCTCACATTACTGTGTCTGTAACTGCAGAGTTACCACAAGATACTTTGCTGGCCTAGGTAGGTCCCCTTCTTGTACTATCATACAATAATGAGATTTCACATAAACTAGCCTTGACTACTAGTCTAGTTTACCAACTGAAGACAGGGACGATTGCCTTAGATTTTAAGATGATACGACTGCTCCTTGAAGACTAGAAATGCAAGTAGCAGATAACCACAGACCTGACGAATATCACCACCATGTACTAACCAAGTGCCTGCCCCACAGACCACTATATCAGCTGGAGACTCTGTGGTTCAAGGATGACGTACCTATAGAACAGACGGGGCTTATATTCTCCTTCAATGGTCTCTGGAACCGCACCCTGAGCCTGTTACAAGCTGACCTTCACTACAGTGGTGTGTATCGCTGTCAGGTCCGCCTTCGCACCAGTTTGTCGCCTCCCATTGTGGCACAGGCGAATGTTACAGTTCATGGTAAGTTTTGTTGCATTTTTATAAAGTACTTGGTGCATTTTTGTATTAGGACTTTAGTTCTTCCACTACACTATTTAAGTCTGGCTACTTTTTATATACTGTATCTCTTACTGGCTTCTCTTATTACCGTCTAATGTTATTGTTTTTGTTTTTTGGTAGAACTTTTGCAGTCATGCATCCCCATGGTGTAACTTCTTCAAGTATCTTACTCTGGTATTATTACTCTATGCCACAATACTATGCGTACTATACCCATGATGAAGAAACTTGCTTAGTATCTTCATGCTAAAATATTTTTTAATAGATTTCAACCTCTTCAGTATGAGAGATAATACAGTAAGTCCACTGCTAAATTAAATGTAATGTTAGCCAGACTATACAATTTTCAAATTTCATTGCAAAGGATAAACTAAAAACACCATTTATCCTCAATTTCATTACTATGTAACATTCTACTAATAATCTCACGATTATTCATACCCTTTGGATTTGACTGAAATATTTGTTCTATTGTCAGAGCGGCCGCGAGTGACCCAGCAACTGCCAGTGGATACGTACGCCGACTTGAGCAAGACTTTGACCATACCCTGCATAGTGGCTGGCACCCCGCACCCCTTTGTTACCTGGTACAGAGATACCGACAACATCAACACTCTTCATGATAACAGGTATGAAGTCGAAGTAATGCCACCGATAAGTACAGGTCCGATGCCCCAATTTACGATATTATTATAGGTGTTTAGGTGTTTGGGTTTGGGTTTTGGCTGGTCCGAGAACACATCCCCATTTACCTCATTAATTCTAGGGTTCGCTATACGATTTTTCTATTTGACCTTTACCTTTAGATGTGTTCGCCGCTCTTCTAGCGGCACCAAGGAGCGCGACGCCCCTCGTTATGGGTGGTGATTTGGTGCAGTAGACTGTTTGAAGCGACAGCTCGCTCCCTTGTGAGGATGGGCTCGTCTGGCACTTTTTGCAGTTCGACATCTAGGGCTCTCTTGAAGTTGTCTAACGAGATGTCCCTCATGTCTCTTACTCGCCGTGGGAGTTTGTTGAAGATATATTAATACAGTACTGTATTGGGTTTTCACAAACGTAACCCAATCGTAAATTGAGGGAGACCTGTATACTTGAGATATAACAGGTATGCTCATATGAAATTTAAGCATATATTTTGGTTAATATGAATTTTATTAACCGCTTCAGCACCATGACGCCTTTTTACCTTTGATTCTGGCTAAAATTAAATTATTTTATGCAGTTTAAGAAGGACCTATGATACTAAGAGAGTTTATTGAGATTGTATTTACCCATTTGAGTCTAATACAGTACTGTAGTTTGATTACAAACTAAAGAAAATTGTCTAATGGTAACCAGAACATGATGAAAATTACATAATGGTGGTGAAAAGGTTAAGGGGAGGCAGACCGTTTTTCTGGACCCCCTTCTCCCTCATGTTTAGCCCCATTAGTTTTGAGATTTTAAGACGTTCGGCCCATTTGTTTGGCGATTTTAACACATTTTGCCACATTTCTTTGTCAATTTTATGACCTTTCGTGCCATTTAGTTATCGATTTTTTCCTGGCGAGCAATAGCGAGCCTGAAATTTTAAGAGAAAATTTTCTATCGAAAAATGTACAAATTTATCTTGAAGGGGGGTATAGGGTTTTTTGTTTTAAGCTTGATGGAGGTCTAGTGAGGAAACTAAGCAATAAAGGACTGAATGATCAAACAATCGGCCAGCCTCCTCTTAACACAGCAGGAATACCCACCTTTACCCTCTGACCTATCTCTCTGCAGGTACCGTGTGCTGATGAACGGGTCCCTGGCCATCTCCGGTGTGGCAGCCAATGACACGGGGATGTACCAATGTCTGGCCAGTAACACCGCTGGGGAGGCGTCGGCTTACACATGGCTCAAGGTCAAAAGTAAGTACTGTACAGAGCATTTTTTAACTAATCACCTACAGCAGAGTACCGTAACTTACCCTTTACTTAAAATAATGTAACCTGGGTGATTTTCTAAACCTATGCATAGATCCTACAGGCCGTAGGCTGCTGGACCTACACACAAAATTAAGAGCAACCCTTTAAAGTATGCGTAAATGAACCCTATGCATCCATATTAGGCACATACAAAAATATTATACAGGTAGATTAGTACGGTACTGTACCTTACCAATTACATAATATGCCATGCTTATGCAATTTTCCTAAAGGTGCTTGTCTGTCAGATAAAGCTAAAAGGGTAAATATATGTTACCAGATGCCTCAGGGTAGCCACCTTAGCCCATCTATTGAGCAGAGAGTGCATGGTGGTAAAAATACGCATCATATACTTATTTGTGACCACACTGGTATCTAACTTTCTTGCCTATCATTTAATTTATGTTATATATATTTGTTTATTTCCATAGATATTCTTAAGATGTTAATACAAAATAGTGATGATAGGCGTATGTAGTTCAGACAGAAATTATACATCTACTGCAGGTATCTCGATGATTTGTATTGTTTTCCTAATTTACGGAAAATATATTTCAGCAGTACAGTATATTTATTTAGTTATTCCAGTATATTGTATTATTGATGATGACAGAAAATGTGCATCTACTAAAGCTAAGGCCTCAAAGGGAAGACTTAGTATAAATTGTCTATAATGTATACTTGAAAAAACAAAACAAATCTTCTAACACCTTTGTAGCATATAAATTGGGCTGATTTAATGCCTCTCTATTGCATGAATTTCTTGCCTTCATTTCTACTGGGCTATAGAATGTATAGAATGTGTAAACTTCAGATGTATTGATGGTATGGTAGGCATTAACCCTCTCAGTACCAGTGGCATTTTTATATTTATCTTTGCTTTCATTAGATGTTTTGACTCGGCCTGGGAAGGATTTTAGGTAATCAGAGGGTTGCAAACTGTTTCTATTAATCCTCTGACTCCCACTGATCCTTCCTAAGCTGAAGAAAATTGTCTACTGATAGCCAAAATGAGTGAAGATGCACCACCATACCGGTACTGCAGGAATTAATGTTTCTCTTCCAACTTTATGTAGATAGGTTATGCCTAACATGTCAGGTTGACACTTTCTATCAGATGACGCCAATTTGTGTTTAATTCTAGTTACATGCAGACAAATATATTCAGCATTGTGATAATCTTTTACTCTTTCTTTCTTAAAGGTACTTCCTAAGTTGAGTAAAATCTTCTGGCTGTAGCATTAACCCATTCAGGTCCGGGGGTTGCTGTTTAGTATTCAGAATGATCTTAATCTCATAATTACCTCTCCAAAATTAGTTTTCTGCCCACAACTCGCTCAAAGACAACTGCAGAGGTTGAAGTAATTATACTAAAGGTTTCTAAGCACCCCTGATGGTCACAAAGGTTTTAAAGTATCCCTGTAAGGACTCATTCACGTCCTGGTGCGCGAAAGAGTTAATAAAATATAAACAATATCATCTGATTGAAAGTATTAAAGGCTGAAACTTAACCAATTCAATCTGTTTCTATGTACACTCTTAAAGCTTCTTACAGGTTGCTAGAATATTCTTATATAATTTTCCTTGGTACCGGTACTTCTGGATGTAGTTGGTTGGTATGAAGATAACTTTTCATAGAATATTCAAACCCCTTCAGTACTACGACGCCATTATCGTTGTATTCTGGCTGTTGATAGACAATTTTATGAAGTTTATGAAGGATCTGTGGGATTCAAAAGGTTTAGTGAGATCCCTTTAATTCCTATAGACCATTTCTAAGCTGAATTTTAATTGTATAGCAGTAATCCAAGTATAAATAGAAGAGATGCCATTGTACTGAAGGGGTTAATATATCACACTCTTAAAAATTAACACTGTGAAACCCAAATTGGACCCCTAGCAGCGGAGCAGAGGCGTTCTTCCAAGCGTGTGGGCCGGTCCCTCGGAGGCCCGGAGCAGTCTCGTAAGATGTGTTCACTATTAATCGTTGCATGTGCTTGGTGCTTTTTGACTTGAAGTGAACCTAGTCTATTCCTCAGGCTTATCATTTCCGAATTGACTTATGATTTTCCTTCTTAAGCTTATTACATTATACAGGTACTCACACTTTCTTTCCTGTTTTGGTTTGTTTGTTTTGCAAGTTTTACATTTTAATTCATCACATAAGAATGGTTGACCAATTTCCCAGGGTAACAGTAAGGAATGCGGCCCCTGTTAGACTGAAACCATACTTGTTGTAGTGTTATAGATCACAATTATTAAAGTACAGTACTGTATATGAATGTTTGCATAGTATACTTATATTGAAATACTTGGTTCTATGCCTGTATAGTTCAGTCTTATTTTTCATTCATGGTTAAAAACATCATGGTTTACCTTGCATACTGTACAATCAAGTAACCTACATGTTCACATAGAGTAATGAATCAAGTAACCTACATGTTCACATAGAGTAATGAATCAAGTAACCTACATATTCACATAGAGTAATGAATCAAGTAACCTACATATTTTCATAGAGTAATGAATCAAGTAACCTACATATTCACATAGAGTAATGAATCAAGTAACCTACATATTCACATAGAGTAATGAATCTTGATACAGTACTCAGTTTGTACTAGACCCACTACAATGAATCTACCCGTTAGTAACCATGACCTTCCTTTTGGGAGGTCCGGTGCTAATGTGGATGAATCGTATAGAGTAATGCATTTTGCTCATTCTATTAATCTAATAAATCGTAGGCAGTGTCCACCATTCTTTAACTGCCTTCGTGGCGCAATGCATAAGGTGTTGATATTCGGTGTGAGCGTCCTGGGTTCGAATCCACCGACTGCCACATGTGTTTGTAATATTTCATTAATCGATTTTAGGAGTAGAGTTGGTTGTTGGATAGAACATAATAACAGAATCTGTGTAAAAATAATGATTGCCATATTGTCGGAAGCCTCACTGGTAAATGGTAAGCCTGAGGACTGTAGAATTGATCCTTCCCTTCCTTCCGCTTGCTTGTTTGAGCAGCCTCGTCCCGGATGCCAGTTATCGTCACATCATGATTTATGCTATGTGATTTATGTTGCTTTCCACCCATTGCATAACGTTTTAGCTCATAATTTTTACATATAGCTGTGTTTAACCATGTGGAAAATTATGCACTTACACTATTAGCATCGTGGAACTTTATTCATAATCTTTATTAATGATTGGTGGTACTAATGTTTTGAAATTACTTTGCATCAACAAGGACTTTTAACTTGGGAATCTAGATTAGACCAAATTAGAATACTCCAGTTAAGAAAATATAACTCAAGTTGTGTAATCTAGTAACCAGGGTTAAAATCTTTATTGGTAGTGAATTATAATATAAACATTTATCTCGCAAAATAATGTGCTATGCTTTATGTAGCACCGTTATTAGCTATATAATGTATTTTTATTTTTGTATGTTTTAATTATTTTACTTTAATAATATACCCTTAATGTTGTAAATGCAATGCACCTTCCTTGCATCCTAAAACAATACAGTATATGAATTAGTTTACGGTATTGTGATAAAATATTATGACCAGCTTATGTCTGTCTGCCTGTTATTTGCATACAAATTTCAGCGTTTATTAATACTGTTATTTAGGGAAGAATAATTTTGAGTTTTATTCAATATGGCCCTGATGAAAGACTGACAGAACGGATTATGTCTAGGTTCATATATTTATATTCACTATTATTTATTACACATAGTATAGTATATGTGGAGACCATATTAATTTCAGACGCATACCTGTAGTAATGTAGTACCTATGCACATTTAGTGCTACTGTACAACACTGAGCCATTGTACACCTGTTACTATGCACAGAGTCTTTAGTACAGTTTAAAATATATATTGATACTGTCATACTTGATTGCAAAGTTGTGCAATATTTGTGCTATAGGGCTTACAGTACCCTAATTGATTATGGAGTAAATTAGCTCATTAAACATTTGATGGTACAGGTAATTGGAAAGAGAGAAGGATGAGGATGCGTGAACAATTATTTAGACGTCCTGTTTAGGCTCGTAGAATGGATAGCTTGAGAATTATTTACGGGAAATGTATGAAGTACTGTAGAGAGTTAATTTGTCTATCCATAAAAAAAATGTGATTAGTTATAGGTTCTAAATCAAATTAAAGAAGATAATTTGGTGACAAGGGTATGTTAGGATGTAAATGAGGGTAGAAGATGGGCTTAATGATGAGCGTATATACTGTAGGTGTTGCCAGCTTTGATAATTTTGTCATGGCAGTAGTGGCTTAGCCTCTCATACCCATACATTTGTAAATGCAAATTTAATCCCCCCTTCCCTTTTCCCCTCTTGGTGAATGGAGGCCCTCTGCTCTGGTATAGTTGCAGAGTGCCAAACAAATTATTCCCCCTATTTCTAATGTGTGTCATAGGAGGCAACAAAAATTGTTGACCATGAGTATGTTACCACTGCACAGGCTAGGCCAGACTGTCATGGAGGTACTGTATAGTAGTTCTTCGTATAGCAACTCCTGAGACTATTTTAGGCCTTAAATCCAAACCAAACCTTACACTACTTTTATTAAAATGGAATCCTATCAACGGTGATAATGTCTCCATATCAAATGTGTTAATCATAAACAATTCCCTATATTGTACCTTACCTACTTTAGGTACCTTAGGTAGATTTTGCCACGCTGCTAGCGGCACTGAAGAGCTCGACGCCCTTTGTAATTTGTAATTATACACTGTTATTTTTAAATCACCTGCAGTATAAGCTGTTTGTATTGCAATAGTACACATTATAGTTATTGTATGTTTGTATTACTGTACTAGGATATTACCAGTACTTGTAGGCCTAGCAATACACCGGTAGCAGTTACACCATTAGTGATGCACCAACCACCAATTACACACACCTATGATATATAATATGCTGTTGTATATGCAGTATACTGTATAGATGAATAACAAGTTGTATTTAGTTTTTATTTATTTTCAGAATGTATAAGCCTGAGACATGTCTCTAGTTTCAATGTAATGTTTGATACAGTATAATTGTAGGAATACATTTTCAGTATTTTCAAATTTACTGATCTGGTTGGTTAGATTGTGCTACAGTAATAATGGGAATAATCACTACAGTAGTAGCTAGTGTACTAGACTGAACTGTACAGTACTGTATATTTATTTATACAGTACTGTACATTTTTTTATTTTTTATTTTTCTATATTCCAACTTACTTCCTCTCGGGCATAGGCTGAGAGCCTTAACATTCACCGCTTTACAATGAACAGTGAAGCCTGTGAGGTCTTGTTCCAGTCTAGGGAGTGAGACATGTGAAGCACGTAGAGTACAACGAGCACCTGCCATCTTGCCTTCACATGAGGCACGGTGCTCACTCATGGCCCGAAACGACCCCATCTCTGAAGCCACCTCGTTCCCGTGCTTCACTGTCTCACCCCCTACACTCGGACTCTCACACTTACACACACACAACGCCACCTGTTGAGCAGATAACTCACCAGTATACACTTGATGTTAAAACAAAATTGATTAATTTTGTTTTACTTTGTGATATAAATCAAATTTTTAGTTGTGTGTTCCTTTGCTTAATGGTGGAGGGCTTTCTGAAAGTGTGTTGTGATACCAATCACCTGTGGACCAAGTTTTTGGTCTAAGAAAATAAGTTTGATAATACCTTGCAGTGCATTGTGTCATGGTTCCGTAGATAGTATAATGAGTACTGTAAATTTAAATACATGATGTGAGAAGAAGGCGCTTTTATGTTATTTCAGTTCCAATTATAGCCAAACACAACATACAGTACTAGAAATTAATGTTGAATTAGGTAAATGTAGGAAGTGGGCTAGTAAGCTTAATAGAGTAGGTATTATATTATGTATGTGTGTTAAATACCCTAAGTTGAGTGGTCAATCCTGTAAGTCCTTCAGTAAACTGGCATGGGTTGTCCTCACAGGGTATGGGTCTACTTGGGGGCATTTTGTGTATGGCCACCCTCATAAAGGGGAGTAAGGCATCCAGCAATACTGTAGTTGAATAGATAGTTAAATACAGTGAGTGTATGATCTGTGATGTATCATTGTTATTGTAACCCATTGACTAGGGGTGGTAATAGAAATGCTAATTGTTAGTAAAAAAGCAAGATATCAAGGCATGTACGGTCGCGCTAATAAGTCATGTCCCAGCTGTCATTACGTTTGGCTCTCTCTGTGCTGTATTAATGTCTGTCAGATGTTGAATAGGGTAGGTAAGTGTAGGAACATGTTGGTATATCTCACTCAAAAAAAAGAAAGCGTGTGTAAATATTGCTGGTACCAATTATTGATCAAAACATACTTGGTGCCGAGACATCACTTATTAGCGCGATTGTACTAAAGGAGTTACAGTAGTCAAATTAATTTTATACCTCTAGACTAAAAACATCTTTGCTACAGTAAAATAATATTAATATCCAGAATACAATGACAAAATAAGGACATCACCGTGCTCACTGAGTTTAGTGAAGAGATGTAACAGGTAAGTAAAGAGTTGCCTTTACAATAAATGAGGCAAAGCTCACCAAAATTATGGTGTTATTTTTTGTTCTTCTAATTTTCATGAGTGGTGTATATGATGATCTGATTTTAATACATGGCTATGTGATGATTTGATTTTGATAGGTGATTATGAGATGATTATTTCATTGTAATAAATGAATAGCTGGTAATTATTTGATTGTTATAAGTGGCTATGTGGTGATTATTTATTTGTGTGTACCATGGCATCTTTGTTTACTGTATTTGTATAAAAAACAGCCTTTTCTTTAGTATAATTTGAATCTGATACAGTGACTGAGTCTGTAGTCTATCCATTATAATTAGGTATAATTAGGTAAAGTATTGACTTTTCGTTACTAAGCTGTTCTCTATTCCACTCAAACTCCATATTGAGTAATTGTTCGTAGTGTACCTTCCAAGCATCACTGATTTCTTTTTCAGCGTAAACAATTGTCCCATTATTATTTCTGACACACTATTCTCCGACAACATCTCTATACTGTACTGTCATCCTTAACTCGCTTAGCTCCTCAACTTTCCCTTTATAATTGCTGAAGGGCACAGGGCCTTGGGTGGGACTTTGGTTTCCCAGGCGTCTCCGCAACCTCCTCAGCTCCCCGCCTTGGAGTGGCTTCGGTCATCTGGGCTTTATTAGTGGTAAGCAGGGAGGGTTTTGTGGGGATGCTCGGTTATGGCCTTGGTCTTGCTCAGGACCTTGGGGCTGCTCGACCAGACAGCCTGGAGAACAGCAACAACAACAACTCGCCTAGCTAAGTTGAAGATCTCATTGGGATTTTCTGCAATACTCACTTGGTCTATGACCATGTCCTGTATGATTTTCTTTGCCTTGTATATCTCCTTTTTTTGCAATTCGCTTAGCCGTCAGATATTCCCTCTTTTTGCTGCCTTTCTTCCATGCTTTGAAGCATCTTCTTACAAGCTTATAGTATAGGTTGAATTTGGCACCAGCACCAGATTCAAATAATTAGTTAAAACAGAGCAAGTATGATACCAACATAACGATATTACATATTAGTACGGTATGATGTTTGGCTTCCATGACACTGACATAGTAGTAAACGAGTTCAAGATAAATCAATTATATCTATTGTACTTATTTTGTTTATCAATGCAAAAAAAGTGCACTCTGATTTAAAAATGTATGCGTAAGTATGAAATAAGTTCAATATTTGTAGTATTATTGATGTCTTATGTTTTCAGCCTCTGCCCCGGTGATGACCGAGGCTCCCAGTAACATGACGGTGTTGGACGGTCAGGACGCCACCGTCACCTGTCGCGCTGGGGGAGCACCACGACCCAACATTACTTGGCTCCATAATGGTAACATAAAAGTAACATTATACAGGCCTCCCTCACTATCTGGTGCCCCAATTTACGATATTATTATAGGTTTTTAGGTGTTTGGGTTTTGGCTGGTCTGAAAATGCATCCCCATTTACCCCATTAATTTTAGGGTTAGCTATATGATTTTTCTATCAAAGATCGGGTTTTCAGGAACATAACCCAATTGTAAATCTAGGGAGACCTGTATTTACTACCCCCATCGTAACAGTACATCGTCGCGAAGTCGGTCCTTTGAGATCTGTACCCCATAAAATGTTCTTTCCTATTGCATGAGCTAAAGGCTATTCATAGTGCAGTAACGCAGTTGGGTCCAGTACATGATTAGATTGATATCCAGTATTCGATGAATGGATGTTTATTGTGGTCATGTGCTGTACTCAAGACAGAGCCCGAATAGGGACAACACAACACAGGCCGTAGCTCGATTGGTAGAGCGTTCGCCTGCTAACCGTGAGGTTGGTGGTTCAAGCCTCGTGCCAGCCAGTGTGTTATTGGCAGATGTCAGTGCTGTTGGTGAACGGTGCGGTCTAGCAATCTATGGCAACTATTCACTAAGTCCCTGATATATCAGGGCACCCACCCTAGCCTTGCTATTCAGCAGGGAGTGTATAGTGGTAAAAACTGCATCAACATAAAACAATGAACACGCAAACACAAAACACAAATTCACACACATCTAGGTCACCCAGGAGAAGACTCAGAGACCAGGGATCACCAAGGTCCCTCCAGCACTCCCCCGGCCCCCGGCCCCCGACCACCCGGAGAGGTTCCGATCTCAGCAAGCAGACATGCAGCGAAGCCGAAACCACAAGCCCGCCCACCACTCTTCCAGGCGCACCCTTCATATATACCGGCTTCCGGGCCAGGCGCCTGATGGACTATTATCTAGTCCAACTTGTGCCCGACCCCCTCTCCCAAATCACCACATGTTCACTCATCTATTCACAAGCATTCTCCATTCATTCCTGTTTATTACCACTTCCCTTGCCTGATCTATAGTCATTCCTCTATCACCCAAAGCTTGTCTTACACAGTCTCTCCATCTCAATGGGGGTCTTCCTACCCCTTTATCTTGCCTTGTATCTGACTCACATATTCTCTTTGTAAGCCTTTCATCTTCCATTCGTTCAACATGACCATACCAGTTCAGCACCCTTCTGTCCACTCTGGCCGACAAATGTTCCTGCTGCCCCACTCTCCTACGTATCTCTTCATTCCTCAATCTGTCTCTATGATTAACTCTACACCTACTCCTCAAGCAGCTCATCTCCATCACATCCAGCTTTCTTCTCTCCTTTGCCTTCAGAGCCCATGTCTCAGCCCCATACATCACTGTTGGCACTACAATTCCTTGATACATTACACTTTTAACTTTCATTCCGAGATTTCTCACCTTCCACATACTGTACTTCCCATTGCTCCGAAAATTGTCCTTCCTCCAAATACTCTCTGTTTTACCTCTATTTCCATACCTTCATTCCTGCTTATCGTTCCTCCTAGATATGTAAAACACTCAACTTGTTCTATCTATCTATCTATCTATATGCTCAGGCCCAATCCCCATTTTGGGGGTAGCCGACTCAAGACAGAGCAAGAACAGGGAAAACACAAAAACCACATTAAACAACAAATAAACACAGATAAAAAACACAAACTCACACACATCCAGGTCACCCAGGAGAAGACCCAGAGACCAGGGTCACCAAGGTCGCTCCAGCACTCCCCCGGCCCCCGACCACCCGGAGAGGTTCCGATCTCGGCAGGCAGACATGCAGCGGAGCCAAAGCCACAAGCCCTCCCACCACACTTCCAGGCGCACCCTTCATATTAATCGTCTCCCCGGGCCAGGCGCCTGAAGGACTATTATCTAGTCCAACTTGCGCCGGACCCCTTACTTGTTCTAATATGAACATTAATAATGTAAAACTTGCAAAATTAACAAACCAAAGCAGGGACTACACAATATACAGTATAGACAAAAAGAGCTTATCAAAATCACTATGTGGAAATAACGCTTATAGTAAAAATCTGTGTATAATGAAGTATATATATTTCCAGATGATGTGGAGTTGGTAGAGAACGGGCACTACCAGATCCTGAGTTCCGGAGACCTGTTGGTGGGAGGAGTGGGTAGCCAGGACCAGGGTAAATATACCTGTGTACGCTCCAACCAGGCCGGTACAGTCACCGCCCACGCCTATATCACCATCCTTGGTAAGTTTTGACACATCACCCATTTTCTGATTATTTTTTATCTTTGAATATTCATACTGTACAGTACAGTATATACAAAATTAATAATTATAATGTAAAACTTGCAAAATGAGCATAAACATAACAGATTTAATTACAAATGGCATGGTTAAGTCAAGTTAGTTTCCTATACTTTTGGTCACCATTATCTATTTATATTAACTCCCTTGTTTTTTGGTAAATATATACAAATATTCCCAAAAGTAGCAGGGGAACATTCGTCCCTTTTTTAAGACTAGGGCTTATTATATGATGACCAAAATTTCTTTACGCATGCTAATGAGTGAGTTGCCCCACAGGTATAAAACACTTCATTTTAAATTCCATGTACTCCTACAATTTGAACTGAATGATGACATTGTCTATACAGTAATTATAATTTTGCTTTGCCTGAATCCCTCAAATTTTACGCATAGCCTAGTTGTTTAGAGCAGTGAAAGGCAGTGAGTGCTACCCTCTTCCAAGTTTGAAGCTCTGAGGATCCTCAATGGCTATTGACAGCATAATGCTATGAGAAAGTATGCAGTAATTTTTTTTTTTTTTTTTTCAGTACAGTATATTATGGTATGTAAATAATATAAACTGAAATGTTCTTCTTTCTCCTTCCAGTGAAAACCCAAATCTCCCAACCTCCCGTGGACACCCGAGTGATCCTGGGACGTGTGGCATCGCTACAGTGTAAGGTGTCCCACGCGTCCACAGTAGCGGTAGATGTACGGTGGCTGCACGACAATAACCCCATCACTGCCAGCGGTAACTCTCGTGTCAGTGTCAGGCAGGATGGCACTCTCGAGATTCAGGAAGTCCGAGCCGCCGACGTGGGAGTTTATGCCTGTGTGGTAAGTCTGAATTCTTTGGTGTTACATTCATGCTTATTTTGGTACTACATTTACACATATGAGACTGAATGATTGATTTAAAATCGGTGAGTGGAACAAGAGGTTGATCCATTCAGTTGATGAGAAAGTCACTTCTTGTAATTGATTTAAAATACTGATGAGTGGACCAAGAGGTTGATCCATTCAGTTTATGAGAAGATCAAGTCTTGTAATTTAATGTTATTCTTTAACCCTTCCCGCCTGGGCAGCATTTTAAAATGACAATGCGGCAGATGGGCAGGAGCCCGGGTGTCCCCTTGAAATCCGTAAGCTTGAAAACCTAAGCGTGTTGTGAAAGTCGTGCGTCCGACGTATGTAAACAAAGCCTCTCTTTGCGACACCGCACCTCCGAAAATAAGACGAAGAGTCGGAGTTTGTTATTGTGTTGTCTGCTAGAACAGATTTAGTGTTGAAAAGTGTCTGATATTGCTAACATTACATCGAAACTCTCTCCACGGAAATCGTTATCACAACTGAACCAGTTGACCTAGAGAGCTTTACTCAATGCCAGTCTACAGATACGAAACACCTACGTTTAGAGATGCGTAGGAATTCTCTAGCAGTTAAAATAACAAAGATACGGGTAGCCTGTTAAAGACTTTTTTCGGCCAGATTGCCCGGATCTCAATACTGTCATTAGGAAGGCGAGCCCGGGCGGGAAGGGTTAATCTAAGCTATTTTATGCAGAAATTAGAGTCTAGTTAACTATAGTATTTTATTTTGGTATCACACGGGGTAATTGTTTTGTATATTAACTCTTTCAGACTTATATGATGCTACAGCGTCATATGACAGGGTGAACCAAAAACTCATATGACGCTACCGCGTCATATGGACTTATCTTCATAATTCTAGAATAAGTTATATGACGCCCTAGCGTCATATGGAGCTCAGTAAGTCCGGTAAGTTAGATGAAGATCTGTCGGTTGGTGGCAACCCCAGGTTTCTCCGACAATTCTAACGGTCAGCAGTGTGGTTTTGACAGTTGTGTGGTGCAGTGGCAATGATACCGGGCTCCCGCCTCCGTAGACTTACTGGAACATAATATGAGTGAAGGAGTTAAGTCTCTATCAGGTAACATTATCTGTCCCAATAATATTGAACATTAAAGTGGACATAGTGATTGCTCCTTTTTTAATAACCCTCTTGAGGTTTTCATATGCGTCAGAAGTGTATTACGACTTCATCTTCAATGTGGTTCGCATATGCTCTTGAAGCATAAACAGTTTGACCTTCAACAATTTAGCATTAACATCTGCCTAATGATTTTTCATACAGTAAAGAAACTTTAAAAAACATGCTCTCTGTGGATGAAGCGGTCTTTAAACTTGTATGTACAGTACTGTATGTATTCCATGGATCTAATGGAAGTGGGACTGTTATCAGGATCATATCACAAGGGTTAATTATATGTTCTGGTATTTTCCCCTCAGGTATCCTCATCTGGCGGGAATGATACTCGGTCAGCGCGCCTGGAGGTGATCGAGCTGCCGTACGCCCCCACTGGTGTTGAGGTGGAACGCACGCCCCTTATACCCAAGTCGGTGAAGGTGTCGTGGAGGCCAACCTTTGACGGCAATAGTCCCATCATCAAGTTCATCATTCAGAAGAGAGAAGTTCCGTTAGAAGGTATACATTATGACTATTTGTTCTGACTTGGTTTCCAGCCTATTAGGGCTATGGCTCAGTAGGCCGTAGAAAATTTGTATTCTTTTTATCTGATTTGGCAAGAGAGATAGTGAGAAAGACATAAATTTGTTTGTTTTAATACTGTAATTGTACTACCTAGAGAGAGAACGAGAAACAGAGCTAGAAAGTCAAAGAGAGACAGAGGAAGTTAATCTAGTCTATGTTATTATAATTAATTAATAACTACAGCTACAGTCTTTATTAACCCCTTCAGACTCATATGATGCAGAGGTTGCCAGATTAGCAATAAGAAATAGAGTTCTCTCACTCTTATAAATACCTCTCCAAAATTAGTTTTCTGCCCACAGCTAACTCAAAGACAACTGCAGAGGTTGAAGTAACTAAACTAAAGGTTTCTAAATACCCCTGATGGTAACAAAGGCTCTAAAGTATCCCTAATAGGCTCAAAATTGCGTCATATGTCGGAGAGGGTTAAGATATCGACCTATTAATAAATAAATAAATGTTACTTCCAGGTGTTGTTGATGATTTGGGACTAAACTGGATGACGGTGTTGACCAATGTTAGCGCTGCCGTGACCGAGGCTGTCATCGGCGACCTGCGACCTTCTACAGGATATCAGTTTAGGGTCTCTGCCGTCAACAATGTGGGGGAAGGATCACACTCAGAACCGTCCAATAGGGTTGTTCTGCCACAGGAAGGTAGGTTCATATATTCTTTTTATAGGTGTGTCTAGCCATAATTTACTCTTAGAAGTAAAACCAATTACAGAGTATGTAACCATTATATTTTAGTTCTTTATAAAGCCATGCCAAGAAACTTATAGAGGTGCTATATGGCAACCTTTTGCTAACTCCAGTTAAGGGAATAATACAATAATGATCTAGTTAAGATTACATGCACTCTATTATTTTCTATTTTCTTATTAAATAAAATCTATTACTTGCACTTAAAATACATACATTGAAGAGCAACAGCCCGTATTTAAGATATTCCCTGGATACTGTTTTGTGTTTCTGTCGTCCACCTCGCTATGATGGGAGGAGGATATTTGATGAAAAAATAATGTTACTACTGCAGTGCACTGTGCACTTATGGTGCTTATCTACCACACAACTCCATCAGGCCCCCCTCAGGGACTACTGGAGCCCTTGTTGTCGTCAACTGAGGTCCCGGAGGAGGATAGTAATAAACTCGCCATATACCCTATAAATCGCCAGTCTATCTTTATAAATGAAACAACTCACGATATTTCTGTTGGGTTTCGTGTCTCCAGCTATCTTAATACAGTATAATAAAGTTACTTAAGGTGTATTTTTGTTATGGCAGTTTGCAACTTTGATGCAGTGACAACTTAGATGTTATACAGTACAGTAGATGTTAAAAAGTATAAATGATGTAGTCACTTACATTATCCACATCTTAATTAACACCTCTTACTTGTCCACCACACAACTCCCACATCTTAAATTAGCACCGTTTACTTTACCACACAGCTCCCACATCTTAAATTTACACCTCTTACTTTTCCACCACACAGCTCCCTCAGGTCCGCCCCAGGGACTAGTAGGGTCTCCAAGGTCGCCAGCAGAGATCATGATACAGTGGGAGGCCCCGGAGGAGGAGGATCGCAACGGCCTGGTGTTGGGGTACATGGTGCGCTACAGGCTAGGGGGGTATAAGGACTCTCAGTGGTACTACCGTAACATTACTAAAGAGGCGAGTACTTTATATGGCTTTTATAGGCTTCTTTATTCACAGTCTCTTTCTTATCGTATTACAGTATTATTTCTTTTTCAATATTATTGCAACTCCTTGGCTTCTTTGTACTGTTTATCAAAACAATAATACTGTAATAAAATTATCTCTCATCTCTTTCAATGTCAAAGTGAAGATAGCAACTATCTCAGAACTATCTCTCAACTATGGTCGGAACACTTAATGGCTTTCCATATGGTAATTTAATTTACGCATGCAGTAATGGTGTCAGTGCAGTAGGTACAAGATGTCTGATCGTTGCTGCTGTAGTCTGCCCCGGATGTAATGTTTGGCTATTGCTGTGCTACAGGTCCTCTTGTTCACAGTGACTTTGGGATTGTCCATCAACAATTTCTTAACAATAAGAATGTCTTCTTAAACAGAATAACAATCACCTGGGGATAGCCACAATATTAATATTTATTGATTGAAGCAGTTGACCACCCAACCTGCCTTTCTTAGAAAATGGGAAAATAGGTGGTAAATTTAAATGGAATACTTGAGAGATACCGAATTTGTTTTCTATTATTTTTCACAAATTTAACAAGATTATTTTTGTTTTGTTACAGTATATCATTAAAGTGAAAGTAATGAACTACAATACACAATTTAAAAACTTCCTCATTGTGTTTTATCTTAAAACTTTCTTACCATGATTCATTCTTTCCTATATAGTATAAATAACTCTTTCAGTGAAATAGGTTTGGATGACTTTTTAAGTAAGATGATATTATGTTAGCATTTTTGTATACTTAAAATGTACTCTTATCATTTCTATATGTATTGCTCTAGTATAAGTGCACTGTTTTTGAACCCCTAAAGTGTACAGTTATTTTCTATGCTGAATTGGTCCAAAAAACTTGGATGGTAATCAGAAAAATAGATTAATAGTTGTTGCACTCAAAGGGTTAAGATAATTTTGATTTAATTTTGCAGTATGATAGTCGTATATTTTTCTTTGTACCTCATTTTATTAACAGCTTTGATATTATTGAATGTTAGGCAAGACCTGTCAGTCTGATCTTTTTCCGTAAATATGCACAAGTTTTTGTTTCAAGCAAATTATTTTGGAATGCTTTCACAGTAGGACTGATTTGTTGCAAGTGTATTGTAATAGCATTATTATATTTTGTTATGTACAGTCGTGGTAATTAATTCTGATACATATATTTTTTAAGCTATCTCGGGTTAAATTGAAACTTATTGTTAATGTTTTTACCTTTCACTTAAACATTACGCTATTCAGTGTGCAGTTGGGTCTGAGTACATGATTAGATTGATATCCAGTATTCGATAAATGGATATAAAATCGAAGTCAAGCATTTAACCATTAACTAACTGTCTTGATGGTATAATGGTTAGAGTGTTTAACCCTTCCTACCCGGGCGTCCTTGTGGAAGGACACCGCTGCAGAAGGGCAGGTACCCGGGCGTCCTTCTGACAGACAGTAAGCTTGCAAGCCTTGCAAGCTTGATCCGAACGCCGTGCGTCGGACGAATGTAAACAAAGTCGGTCGCTTCGTCACCGCACCTCCGAAAACAAGAAGGAGAAGACTCGTTTGTTATTGTACGTCTGTATGTCGTAGTTTCATTAGTGAAAAGATCATCGTATTGCTAACATTGCCTGAAAATGCTCTCCACTAAAATCATCATCACAACTGAACCAGTTGACTTAGAGAGCTCTACTCCACGCCAGTTTACAGATTGGAAACCGCACTACGTTTAGGGATCCTTGGGAAATTTCTAGCAGTTAAAGTAAACAAAGATACGGTAGCCTAGGCCTAGACGTTTTTCGGCCATTTCGCCCGGGTACGGGCGACCGTCCTTCTAACAGGCAGCCCGGGTCCCGAGGGTTAAGATCTGTATATACTGTATGTGGTAACCCAGGTTCGAATCCCGGGAGGGTCACATCTATCTATCTATCTATTTACTCAGGCCCAATCCCCACTTTTCCTTTTTTTATTTTATTTATTTATTGATTTTTATTTTTATTTTTGTTTTGGGTGGGGGGGGGGGGGGACTCAAGACAGAGCAAGAATGCTTTCATTAATTTCATTGGGAGGTTTTTGGTGTTGGGAGTGAAATAAATAAACTAGATTATATACCTGTATAGCTCAGAGGTTCCTTAATCGATAATCGAAGCTTCAAAATGTATCAGAATTAACCCTTTCACGTTTTTATGATGCAGAGGTTGCCAGATTAGCAATATAAATAGAGTTCTCTCACTCTTATAATTACCTCTCCAAAATTAGTTTTCTGCCCACAGCTAACTCAAAGACAACTGCAGAGGTTGAAGTGACTAAACTAAAGGTTTCTAAATACCGCTGATGGTAACAAAGGCTTTAAAGTATCCCTAATAGGCTCAAAATTGTGTCAAGAACGTGAGAGGGTTAATGACCGCAGCTGTACCTGTTCTGTACAACTTAAGATTTCTGTTTTACTTTTTTTTGTTCTGAACATTTATCTTCATTTCTGTACTAGAGATTAAAGACTGTGCAACGCTACGTTGCTGACAACACGTATAAGGTACGAGTCTGTGTCACGTGGTAGAGGCATGTTAGTGTATGTACTGTATGTGTCTTAGTAAACAGACTTATATGCTGCATTACTCTAGTTGAAACTATAGTCTATTTATTATGGTCAGTCTAGAAATTGTGACTGCTATCCTCTTGTAACTCTGGGAGGGCTATGAGAGTTCCGTATGGAGCTCAGTGGTCTGGTTGATCTGCTCTACATAACTAACTAATTCTGGGAGGGCTGGAGCAAATCTATCTATCTATGTACTGTACTCCGGCACATTCCCCATTTTTGTTTTGTATTTATTTATTTTTATTTATTTTTTTAGCTGGGGGTGGCCAACTCGAGACAGAGCCCGAACAGGGACAATACAAATAAAAATAAAAAAATAAATAAATAAATAACACTCAAAAACAAAACGCAAATTCACACACATCTAGGTCGCTGGGCTGTATATTTCCACACCTATTTACCGTTTGACTTCTAAATGTAAAACTTGCAAAACAAATAAAGCATAATTATAAACCACACATTATATAGACAAACAAACTTATCAAAATCACTGTGGAAAGAACGTATTGAAGATATAGCAAAACATTTATTATGAAATATATAACGCACAACCAACACAGAAGGTACGCCACTATAATGAGCAAGTGTGATTGTTCAAGTCCCTGTCAACCCATTCAGTACTGGTGATATCCTTTTCATTATATTCTGGCAGCTAATACATGATTCTATTCAGCTTAGGAAGAACGTCCACCAATTTAACGGGTACAGACTATCTCAATTAACCCTTTTAGCTACCATATCTCCTTCCTAAGCTTCATAAAAAGTCGTCACTGGTACTGAACGGGTTAAACTGTAAGAGGTAAGGTCTCCCTCGATTTACGATTGGGTTACGATCCTGAAAATCCGATCTTAAATAGAAAAATCATATAGCGAACCCTAAAATTAATGGGGTAAATGAGGATGCGTTCTCGGACCAGCCAAAACCCACACACAAGCACCTAAAAACCTATAATAATATCGTAAATTGGGTCATCGGATAGTGATGCAGACCTGTAAGGGGTTGGTATTTCTAGACTGATCATGATAAAACACCTACACACACACAGTAAAGCCTTGAATATTAAGCGTATTGTAAACATTAATATACAGTTAGAAATCTTTCAAAACTCCTTTATATTAATCTAATTAGGCTAAATTTAACTTGACAACTGATGAAGTAAAATTTAACTCTTCAAAATATATCATTAAATCCACTACAGTACAATACTTAATGATTAAATATTACTGATCCTGTTATAAGGTTTACAGTTTTGTTTGTTGGAGAAATAATCACAACCAGTTATTGTCGTTAGCACGTAATTATGTACAGCATAGCACTGAAACCTATAGTCTATTCACTGTAAGTAGGCGAGGAATCATGACCTCTACCCTCTGTAACTCAAAAAACGACTAGAGTAATCGAGCTAATATTTCTACCATTTGGGAAGAGTCAGTCAAGGAATAGATGTGGAAATTTACAGCCAATTTGCTGTAGCCCTTTTTGAGTTACAGAGGATAGAGGTCATGATTTCTCACCTACTTACAGCGAATAGAGTATAGCACTTTGTATTTTCTTCACTCAGCTGCATAACTGATTGTGTTTGTTATTAAAAAAAAATCAGAAAAAATTAATGGAGTGTTACAAGAATTACTTCATCATGATGTGATACTAATAATTATGTTAATGTCTGTGTGTTCCCGTTATTTATAAATTGTACATTATTCAGAACTGTCGATGTAATAAAATTTAGTCCGTGTTTTTATTACTGCTTTATATAATTGCTGCTGTGAAGTTTGACCATATATGTCCACTGTACAGTCAAATTCAATAGTTTTCCAAAAAAAAATATGATAATTTGTGTGGAATCTAGAGAGGTTTTAATTTGTGTGAAATCTAGAGAGAGGGACATTAACTCCACACTCCTACAACATGAAATATATAGTAGTGATCATGGTCTATTAGAAACACATGAAGACTGTTGAGAAAAGTTATATGTATACAGTATACTGTACAGTATATGTTTTTTTTATTCATATTATTATTTTTAACATCAATAAATACAAAATTCATAGTTTATAAGTAAATTTGTCTTTTAATTATTGATTTTGATTGCACATTTTCACTCATATAAGCTGAGATTATCCAATGTGATGTATCCTAGTATATAATTTATTGATATAAATACAACTCAAATTATACTGTATCTTGCGGATAGTATGATAAATAGCTCTTGTAAAGGGAAATAGGTTATCACTAAATTACAATTTCTTATATTGAAAAACACTTGTATATCTCATCTTGGGATTGAATCATGGCCACTACAGTTTAGTTCAATTCAATGAGGGCATACAGAGAATTGTTCTTGAGCAGCTTGCAATTTTATTTGGGAAAGACCTGCTTTTATAACTAGCCTATACAATCACAAGTTATCATCAACATCACCGCCCATCACTTTGGTGGTGCAATCAGCTTCTGTAGCAGTGGACCATTGAATCCTATCTTCAGAACATTCCTGTGCTTGGTGGTATGCTTCCAGAAGCCAGGGTCCCACTGGGGTAAAAAAAATAGCATCACAGTGGTGGAGCTGCCATCCAGGTGAGGGACTGCTCTGGGTCTGCTCTTTCAGTGCTAAGGATCATAATCCACTTAGTGGAAATGGCACTGTGGAATGGGTCAGTGGGGGCATGTCTGGGAGCCCGGAGGCAGTTTCTGCCATGGCCATCCGTTTTGGGGTGCTTCCTCTGGAAGCGTCAGATTGACTATGATGTTGATGACACATGTATATGGAACATTTATGATAATACTGTAAATCATTAATAGTTTTAATGCAGTATGACTATATAAAGGCTTTACTGTCACTCACTAGCATACACTTTAGTTGCGGATTGCTGTAGTACTAAAGAGAGATAGATAGCATGCTTTTAAACATACCTGTACTAGTTCTATATAGTGCTGTAGGAACCACAACTGCTCTCTTTTTATTTTAATAATAGTTAAACACACCGCTACAATTAATGTAGTAACACTTGTCCTCTGCTTTGGGATGCTACCAGAATAATGTTGACCATCAAAAGTTGACGATAAAAACTATCGTGTGAACTTACCTTTAGATACACACCATGTGAAGATAAGTCTTTATTATGACAAGGTTACACTATACAGTGTATTATGGTCAAACTGTGAAGCCGCAAATTTAAATATGATCATAGCAAAGGCCTATCCCCACATGATGTTTATCTTATCATTGTTTCAGAAGTTTCTCTAAATTTAATTTTTTGGAAGAAAAATGAGTCAGTGCTATATAATGTACAGTACAGTAGTTATTTAATTATCATACTGTACTCTAGTATATCAACCAGCCATAGGAGACTTTATGAAACTAGGTGGTCTAGTTAACTCCTTCAGCACAATGATGTAATGTTCACTTATTCTGGTTACCATTAGTCAATTTTCTTTAGCTTATAATATATCTCTAGGACTCAGAGGTGCAAGTCTTTCTCAATAACCCATCTGAATAATGTAAGTTCTTCTTAAACTGCACAAAGTCGTCTGATACTATCCAAAATTAAAGGTAATTAAAGACGTCATCGTACTGAAGGGGTTAAGTCACTTGATGATGATAAAAACAAATTATAATACTGTATATCATTATCAACCAGGGTTATGAGTGTTTATGAAACTCTTTGTCTATCTATCTATCTATCTATTACCGGACGCTGTGATCTCCGAAGGGGTGGCCACGAACGAAACGCCCCCATGCACCTCTGCTCCCAGTCAGTCGACTCCCCTCCTCCCATCCAGCACCACCTTAACTCATATACCTCTTCACTCCATCCTTCCACCTCTCATTCGGTCTACCTCTCCCTCTCTGTCCTTCTACCTCGCTCTCGTACACTCTCTTAGTCATTCTCTCGCTTCCCATACGTTCCATATGGCCGAACCATCTCAAGGTGTTTCTTTTCACACTTTTCCAGCACATCTACCTCCACACCTCTCCCTTACTTTCTCATTCGTCTGTCTATTCCTCCATGTAACTCCACACACACTTCTCAAGTAACTCATTTCTACCCCTCTTACTCTTGGTCTGAGTCTCTCCACCAACGTCCATGCTTCGCTTCCGTAAGTCAATGTCGGGATTACCACACTATCATGCAAGGACTTCTTTACTTCCATGGTGACCACCCTATTTCTTGTTACTGCTTTCAGCGTTCCTACAACCCTCTTCCCCTGTTGCACCCTCTCCTGCACTTCTTCATCCATACTCCCATCTTTACTCAGCACACTGCCCAAATACTTAAATGAGATGACATTTTCCATAACCTGACCGTTCAACCTCACCGCACACTGTGTGGCTGCACCCCTTTCAAAGACCATAACCTTGCTCTTCCCCGCATTTACCTTCAGATTCCGTTTTCACACACTGACCCTGCAACTCCCATTCACTATCGCTCATCAGAACTGTATCATCAGCAAACAGCAGTACAGGTAGCTTCCACTTGTTTCCCTCCCTTATCAGCGGTACATCAAAATCCACTGCTCTTCCTTGTACTGTATTTCTTTCATGACTCCATCCATATACTGTATATATATTGAACAACCATGGGGACATCACACACCCTTGTCTGGTTAAGATACTTTTGATGATAATAAAACAACAAGTTATAGTTAATCATGTCTAATTCATATTTCCCTTTACACAGAACCAGTACAACTACCTGATTGGCAGTCTGATCATCTGGAAGAAGTACGAGATCCAGGTGTCTGCGTACAATGTGAAGGGCGTGGGTGTTTACTCTCACAGCATCAACGTTAAGACCAAGGAGGGAGTGCCGGCCGCCGCACCCAAGGAGGTCCAGGCTCACGCGGTCTCTTCTACCGTTATTGAAGTGTCTTGGAAGCAGCCCGACCCGTGGATGATCAACGGCATCAACCAGGGATATAAACTTCAGGCTTGGCTTGGTAAATAAATACTATACACTGTTCTGAAAATGTTTCAAGTACACTACGTTAATTTTGCCATGGGCTCCTGTTCAAGTAATTTATAGAACTGAAGTGGTGTATATTTAGTGCATTAGTTTTGTTTTTCTATTACAGTATTATTCTATGTACTGGATTACTAGCCTCACGACTGTAGTTTGAATTAATTTTGGAAGTAAAATATTACTATATAATTACCAAATAATCAATCTGAACTATAAAAGACCTTAGAAATAAAAGAAAATATACACAATTTATAATGATATTAAAAGTAGCATTAATATTTATTTTATTAGAAATAGAATTAATATTTATTTTGTGATTGCCTCAGGAGAACCAAGTGATCAGTCCGAGCCGGAGAAGACTCTAACAGTGCCCCCGAACTTGTACCCCGAAGTCCAGGAGACGGCCCAGCTGACGGGGCTAGACAAGTACACCGAGTACCACATCACCGTCCTATGCTTCACTCACCCCGGCGATGGCAACCGATCACAACCCATCAAACTACGCACTATGGAAGATGGTGAGAGGGCGTGTGGATAGGTTATAATGTAAAACTTGCAAAATAAACAAACCAAAACGTATACGAACACAGTAAAAGACAAAATAACTTATCAAAATCGCTATGTAGGTTATTATGTTCTATAGTTATAATTTGAAGCCAATAAGATACAGTTTCATAATTATACAGTTTGTTTTCACCTGATGGTAAATTGCCATCTCCTTATCTTGATTGCTTGGCTATTACAAAGACTTTGTAGCAAAATATAATTTTAATTTTGTAAACTTGGCCTTAACCCTTTCACGCATTTATGACGCATAGGTTGCCAGATTAGCAATAAGAAATAGAGTTCTCTCACTCTTATAATTACCTCTCCAAAATTAGTTTTCTGCCCACAGCTAACTCAAAGACAACTGCAGAGGTTGAAGTAACTAAACTAAAGGTTTCTAAATACCCCTGATGGTAACAAAGGCTTCAAAGTATCCCCAATAGGCTCAAAATTGCGTCATATGTCGGAGAGGGTTAATATAATGGAGAGATAGGGTAGTTTCATATTTGTCCAGTAAGTATGGAGAAATCAGCTGCTAAGGGATTGAATTTATCGTTAGCTGAAAACAGACTACAGTGGTCCCTCGCGTTTGGCGGGTTTCAGCTTGGCGAAATACAGTACTGTATTGGCGATAGGTTGGATATGGTACCAGAATCCGAATTTGGCGCTTCAAATACACTTTTGGCGAGAATGCTGACGTCATGGAATGGCGTCGGCCCAGAATGCACCGCCCGCAAGCTCGTCTCACCAGGCCTAACTCTAAATAATTCATGGTAAATAAAATCTGTTATCTATTATCTTTTTATTGCTGTTAATGTTTCATGTAGGCTACAGTAGAGCGCCGTATTGAGAGTTACTCTTAGGCCGAGGCTAGGCTATAGATAGGCTTAGGCCTACTCACAAAACCCTAACTGAGCTGCTTGGATAGCGAGAATATCCCAGGTATATTTCATAAACGTATATTAACAGAGTAATCTTGACCGAACCGATTTGTGAACCTCATATCTCTTGTGTTTTGCTTTGTTTATTGTGCCGAACAGTCCGCGACACACACACACAAACACACACGCGCGCATCAGCTGACTCAGGGGCCCAATCGATAATTTATAATTAATCAAAGAAGTGACCACGGATCCAAAACCAACTTCATTATTTTGCTCAATCGAAAAGCAGTTGGTATAGAAAATTCTAGTCTTCACCATTCACAAGGTAAAAGTGCTTTATGCCTCCTGATATATATATAAGCTAGGTTAGACCATTTTCTGGTCTGGCTATCTAGTGACTTAGCAACTTGTTGCTAAGGTTATGTGGTTATTCCTTATCAATAAGACTTTTCACAAGATAACAATGAGTTCTGCTGCCTGATATACATCTAACCTAGGTTAGGTCATTTCTTTGTGGAGATATATAGGCTAGGCCTATGTCTTCTAGCAAAACCAGAGTAAGCAGACGGCGCCGAGTGTGTCGGCGGTCGACGATGCGCATGCCGGGCGGTTTGAAAAGGGTGAACTCGGGCCTCGTCAAAGACTAATGGATAATTTTCCCATTTAAAGTACTACAGTATCTACGTTTGGCGAAATACACTTTTGGCGATGGTTTGGCTAGACTAATTAAATCGCCAAATGCAAGGGACCACTGTATGTAGTTAGAGGATAGTGAGAACCTTGTATAGCTTCCGAAATTAGCAAATAACATGGATGAGAATTTATATAAAGCCATATAGCTGCTCAGATCTGCATGGATTCTAAAGTTAGTATAAAGTGAAATTATGTATCCAAAAATCTCTACCTTAGTGGATGGATTCTAAAGTGGATTCTAGAGTGAATAAGATATATAGGGTCTTCGACTACTTTAGTAGTTTTCAGTTGTTTATCAAAATTCATGACTACTTCTCGTACATTATGTTAGTAGTCCTACATTGCTTTCTGTTAGCTACCTATTTTTTAGTTTTTATATCATTATCTTCGTACTGCTCAATTACTTAACCCTCCAGCCCCGGCTGTGTATTATATATATATTCCCCGAAATCCGGGGGTTTTGGCCGAAAAACGTCTACGCCTAGGCTACCGCATCTTTGTTATTTGGCTTGCTTCCACATTCCCGCGCATCCCCAAGCGTAGATGTGTTTCGTACCTGTAGAATGGCGTTAAGTAGAGCTCTCTAAGTCAACTGGTTCAGTTGTGATAATGATTTCATTGGAGATAACTTTATGGCAAAAACAGCCACTTTACACTACTTTTCGATACTTAACAATAACATACAGGCACACACGAACAAGCGAAGCACTCCTTCTTGTGGCCGGAGATGCGGAGCGTCGGTCCAGCCGGCTGTTGTTTACATGCGTCGGACGTACGCCTCGCACACCAAGCTTACAGGCTTTGAGCTCATGGGTGTCTAAGAGCCCTTCCGGGTAGCTCGGGTGTGTTTTTTTATGGGTGTTTAAGAGCCCTTCCGGGTCTGAGGGGTTAAAGATCCTGTTAAATATGAATTGTCAAGCAAATTTGTTTTCCCATTATTCTGAAACATCAAGGTTTTAGACAAACTATTGCATTCAGCTGAACAATTTCATACAGGGAAATTATTGTCTATATTTTGAGTCTTGAGTCCTTTCTGAAGTTTTAAGTTCTTGTAGTCTACAGTATAGGTCATTAACCCATAACTGGCGGCACCCGGCTATAGTAGAGTGAAATAAATGTGGCCTATGTGGCGGGTCACGGCTATTGTCGAGTGCAATTTTGAGCCACGTAATGTGCTCTGAGAGAGAGCAGAGCAGTGGGACGAGCGTAGTTACCTCATGACCGCTCCCCACCACCGCCGTGGGTCTACTGAGATGTATTCCACCCTCTCTCACTCGCTACACAGGAATTATGTAAGGAAATTACCTTATTTTAGGGTTTTTGCACTCGTTTTGCAAGAGAACCAGTGGTCGTAGAAGGATGGTTCGGGTGTCATTGGAAAGCTCTGTTTACGCCCTTTCAGGGATATACTTGTTTTACGCTCTGGGTCTTGTTTATGCATGAAAAAGAGCACGGAAACAACCCTATTTAGGGTAAAAAAAAAACGCTGGGCGGTACATAGAAATTACCGCCTAGGCCGCTCGTAAGGTGTTAAAGCTACATGAAAGTTATCTATCATACTTTGGTTAAATTAGGCAGTGTAATTCCTTGCTTGTGTGAGAATTACTTTTGTATATTTAATCTGTTTCTTTCTCAGTACCGGGTCCAGTAGAGAACCTGAAATTTGAGGACATCAGCGACCGTTCTGTGAGTGTGTTATGGGAGGAGCCAATACGCACTAATGGCATCCTAAATGGCTACACTCTCTCCTACTTGGTGAAAGACGCTCCTCACACCAGACAAGTGCACAACCTCACCGCCGACGTCACCAGTTACAGCGTTACTCAACTTTCTGTAAGCCTATACATATTATATCCTCTCCTTATCATCAAAATTAAATTATATCAGTTATAAAGGGAAATCTGATTTTTTAGCTTTTTCTACGGTCATACAGTATATTATCATGTTTTTATATCATAGCCATCACTAATTAATTTGAACAGTAACTTTTGAGTAAGTTTTCAAGTTTTATATTTTTTAATTAGTTTTATTAATTTTTGATTTTACTACATGATAAATTAACCCTCTTCCCTAAACTTGCAAATTGTCTCTTGTCATACAGTATTTTGTATACAGTATTTTGCAAGTTTTACATTATAATTAAAATTTAAAACTTTCAAAACAAACAAACCAAAGCAGGAACCGCACAATAATTAACGAAGAAGGCATTTACTTATTACCGTACTATTATAAACTATATATTATTATGTTCCTTCCAACAACCAACTCTACTCCTAAAATCGATTAATGAAATTTACAAACACATGTGGCAGTCCGTGGATTCGAACCCAGGACGCTCACACCGAAAATCAACACCTTATGCATCGCACCACAAAGACAGTTAAAGGATGGTGGACACTGCCTACGATTTATTATGCAACTTCGAATCCTGCATATCAATCTAAGCATGTACACACATCCCAACTGCAACTCACGTAGGCTATGCATATGTGAATGGAAAATATATATAAAATTATTATAATGCATTCTCATGTCCACAGGCAACCACATTCTACACATTTGAGGTGTATGCGTGGACATCAGTTGGTGCGGGTGAGGCGGTGATGGCAACACTACAGTCGGGTGTTGAACCAGTGTTACCAGAACCTCCCTCCCGTCTGGCCGTCTCCAACATACAGGCCTTCTCCGTACTCCTCCAGTTCACACCGGGCTTTGATGGCAACGCTTCTATTTCCAAGTGGACTGTTGAGGTATGAGGTTATTTTGTTCTTCTCTATTTGGTTTTTGTTATTCTTCCCTCCAGGGACTCAAGGAATTCGATCCTAATGAAGAAATGTAAGGAAAACCTCTCAAAACCCCTGGCTATAATGTGGAGAAGGAGTCTAGACACTGGTGACATACCAGATAGCTTGAAAAACGCAATAATTGCCCCACTGCATAAAGGAGGGAGTAAAGCACTACCAAAAAACCACCGCCCGGTAGCTCTAACCTCTCACATCATTAAAGTTTTCGAGCGAGTCCTGCGAAGCAAAATTTCAACATTCATGGAGGCAAATGAACTAAACAACACCGGTCAACATGGGTTCAGAGCGGGAAGATCATGTGTCTCACAACTTTTGGAACACTATGACAAAATTCTTAAAGCGCTAGAAGAAAAGAAAAACGTGGATGTCATTTACACCGATTTTGCTAAGGCATTTGATAAATGTGACCATGGTATAATAGCCCACAAACTGAAAGCAAAAGGTATAACTGGGAAAATCGGACGGTGGATATACAATTTCCTCGTAAACCGAAAACAATCAGTAGCAGTAAACCAAGTCACATCTGAGCCTTCGGATGTCAAAAGCTCAGTGCCCCAAGGAACAGTGCTAGCGCCCCTTCTGTTCCTCATACTAATTTGCGACATAGATACCAACACCAGATACAGTACGGTGTCGTCTTTTGCTGATGACACAACATTAAGCAAGATAGTAAACACACAAGAGGACACGGGCCGACTGCAGGAAGACATGAATGTAGTGTTCCAGTGGACCAGGGAAAACAACATGCAATTCAATGAAGAAAAATTCCAATTAATACGGTACGGAGATAATAATGGTGTTAAAGAAATTACAAATTACTTAACAGAATCTAACCACATAATAGAACGGAAAGACAGTGTGAAAGACCTTGGGGTATTAATGTCTGAAAATATGGGTTTCAAAGTACATAACCAGGTCAAAGTTGCGGCTGCAAAACGTCTAACGGGTTGGATTCTGCGTACTTTTAAAACACGCGGTGAATTACCTATGATAACGCTCTTCAAATCTCTAGTGCTACCGCGGCTTGAATACTGTAGCGTATTAACATCCCCATACAAAGCAGGTGAAATAAATGACGTAGAGAGTGTACAAAGAAATTAACTTCGCATATAAATTCGATAAAACAGCTACACTATTGGGAGCGTTTAAGAGCACTGAATCTGTACTCACTGGAACGTAGAAGAGAACGTTACCTAATAATATACACGTGGAAAATCGCAGAGGGTTTAGTACCAAACCTACATACTCCTATAGTCATGAAATTCAGTGATAGGAGAGGCTGGGAATGCGAAATCCCCCGGATGACTGCGAGAGGGCTGGTTATCACACAGAGGCCCACGTCTCTTCAACAAACTCCCACGGCGAGTAAGAGACATGAGGGACATCTCGTTAGACAACTTCAAGAGAGTCCTCGATGTCGAACTGCAAAAAGTGCCAGACGAGCCCATCCTCGCAAGGGATCGAGCTGTCGCTTCAAACAGTCTACTGCACCAAATCACCACCCATAACGAGGGGCGTCGCGCTCCTTGGTGCCGCTAGAAGAGTGGCGAACACATCAAAAGGTATCAAAAGGTAAGGGGGTAAGGGGGGCCTTCATCTAATGGTGGAGGAAAACAAAAATATGCCTCACGCATCCTACTGCTTGTCGTACAAGGCGACTAATAGGGGGGATGGTGATAGACTTGTGGACCAACAGCCATTACTATGCAATAAAGTCTTTATCTTAGCACTGTCTTGGTATGGCACTGCCGAGGCTGGTGTGGTGTGGATAGGTGCCACAGGGGACTGAGTCTTACCTGGGCGCCGTTTGGCACCACACCTGTGTCGGTAACAGTGTTTGCATGTTGGAGCAGTGTTGATCAGGAATTTATTGTTCTATAGTCCAATTGCTTAATATACAGTAGAGTCTTGTTATGGTGCTGTCTTTTTGTAACACTGTTAAGGCTGGTATGGTTGCAGATACTGCAGTTGCAAGTGCTGCAGGGGGACTCTGTTGAGTCTTGCTGATGCACGGTTAGCACTATACCAACATCAGCCACAGTGATGACTTGGTGAGGCAGTGCTGTGGCAGGACTTTATTGTACTACAGTACACTCCAACTACTGAAAGGCAACCCCGTCTGAGCCGTTACAATGCATGTAATGGAAAAATGACGTTAAAACAATGTATGTATGTATGTATATACAGTATGTTGAAGTAACTTATAATGTAAAACTTGCAAAATAAACAAACCAAAACTTATACGAACACAGTAAAAAGACAAAGCAACTAATAAAAGTCTAACTCATAAATGTAACCACTAGTCTTTTTATATGCTCTACATATATCTTTCTTCACCGGGCCCAGTCCTTTGGTTACGACATATGACATGTTCACATATTAACAAATCTAAATTCTAGATATTGTTCTACATATTATAACTTTCTTCTCCAGATCTAGCGCTTATTATTATTGTACTGTACATGATATTTTACAATGTACCCATTTTTTTCTATTACACTACGGTACATATTATATTTGTTCACCAACCAACTTCACTTCTAAATTCAATTAATTAAATCAACAAATACATGTGGCACTCCAAGGACTCGAACCTAGGACACTCACACCGAAATTCCGCGCACTTATGCATTACGCTGTCAAGACAGCTCATGCATTAGAATATTTGTTTCTTTTGCTTTATCTTTTAACTAAGTATCAGCATCAGTTTTATACATTTACTCAACGTAAGTCGTTATTATCAATCATCTCTTGATTTACATCTAACTTTCTACATCAGTCCAACAGAGAAATCCTTTGCTGTACAATGGTACACTCGGATACCATAGTTTCTAGCCCACTCATAATAATTTGTGGACCCCTATGTTTTTCTTTATGCAATCATAAGTATCTGGATTGATTTTTGGATATAATTTTCTTTTCAATAAATTGTATACTGTACCGTATATAGTTTTGTAGTTGATTTATAGAAAATTATATTAATAAGTTGGTTTCCGGAGATATACTTCCATAGTTAGAAATAGGTTTAGTCCACGAATATTTACGAGTGGGCTAGAGACTATGGTATCCGAGTGTAGGCTACATATTATTATAATGTAAAACCATAGGTGGGCACTAACGCGATAAAGTAACGCGATAATGTAACGCGTTAACGATTTCGGGTTAACGTTTATCGGATAAAAAAAAATCCAGCTTTAACGAATTAACGGTAACGTCGATACTTTTTGTTCCAAAATAGCGATAATCGTTAATTAATTGCCAAACAGGCAGAAATCCGCAGAATAGTCAATAAATAGGTAAACTAAAAGCCGAACCGAACCCTCGTAATGTAATTTTTTTTTTTCTAATAAAATAATGATAGCATTGCTGCATTTAAGATTTTTTATTTAAAATATGATAAATATCCATATCTTCGATAAATAACGATACTAACGAAGTAACGATATTGTTATCGAAAGGATCGGATTTAGCTATTTAACGATTTAACGGTTAACGAGCGATAAATGTATCGCCGGTTAATGGTTAATGACGTTAAGGTTTTCGTTAACGAAATACCAGTTAACGAAGTTAAAGTTTTTGGTTATCGTACCCACCTATGTGTAAAACTTGCAAACTAAACAAGCCAAAACTGGGACGACACAAGATAAAGACAAAAGAACTTATCAAAATCACTATGTGGAAATACAGTCAGGACCCCCAATTCGCGAGAATAGGGGTGACAGGAGGCATCGCGTATTGTGAATTCGGGTATTGTGGAACTAACTTTAAATGGGAATAATTAGATTGGGTGACATCTCTCAATTATGGCCTATTTTCGAAATTTTTGGCCCTATTTTCGACATTTTTGGCTCTACAGTACAGTCTATATCTTATATATAAGAAGAACAATGAATACAAATATGAAACCTTACCTTAAAATTAGTAGTAGATAGGCTAGGACTAGGACTAGGACCGTAGGACTTCACGATTTTCTCCAACTTCTCCCTCCCTAACCAAATCGTACGAACAGTTTACTCTGACAAGCCTATTGCACAGTTTCCTTCTCCTCTTTTCTTGCGAAACAACAATTCCACCTTCATTTTGTGTGTTATCTTATATTGGCGTGGCATGGCGAAAAAAGTGGCAGGCACTACAAACGTTTGGTCACTCCGCACGGCTATGAGCGCTTGAGCGGGACTGTGGGAGGGAGGGAGGGAGGGAGGGTAAGCGGGAGGGAAGGCAGGCGTATGCCCGTCTTCTTCTTTTTTCAGAGCTACTCCTGGGCCTCGCGAAACGTAGACGTGCTAGCGTATCAAGCGGGAATAGCGGATTTGGCCCCTTCTTAGCTCTCGATTCGTGTATTGTGGTACCACCTCACGTAATTAATGCTTAATTAATTAATGTTATTTTCGAGGGGTAACTCGTGTATTAGGGTTTTCGCGAATTGTGGAATCGTGTATTGGGGGTCCTGACTGTAATGCTTAATAAAATGTGAGTTTTCACCAGACCTCTCTTCTACTATTTATTTACCTTGCCTAATTCTTTTTTGTTTTGTTTTTTCTATTTTTGACTTTACCCATAATTTTCTTTACCAGGCCCAGTCATCTCGCAGCAGTACTTGGGAAAAGATTTACGATGTGTCCGCCCCCGAGGCCACAACCATCACAGTGCGCCACCTGATCCCCTACACCACCTACCACCTGCGTCTCATTGCTAATAACATCGTGGGCGCGTCGGGACCCTCCGAGGCCTCACCAGAGTTCCAGACCCTCCAAGCCGAGCCAGCACACCCGCCTTCCAACATGACCGTCCGGGCCGTCTCCTCCACACAGCTCAGAGTCAGATGGATTGTGAGTTTTTAGAGTTTGTTATGCCACTAATTTATTTTGTTGAGGTATTAGCCGTCTGGCTGGCTCAGTTGATAGTGTGCCTGCTTCCCATCTTGGACTAAACAATGCTATTTCGTGTTCATTTTCTAGCATACTTTCTCATATTAAAGTCTTTAAAAAAATGGCTCCGGTTTGACACCCTGCTTGGAGCCAAGGAATATTGTAATTTATGTTGACCCAGAGAAAGAGAACCTCTGTATCACAACTAAAAAAAACAAGAAAACAGTGTGTGCAGCCTTGGTTAATGCTGTCTCTATATTTTTAAAACTATCTCTGGCTTAATTTCTACACTAACTAACTCACTATTACGTCCCTAGCCCCTGCAACAGTTTGAGTGGTATGGTGCTCCTCAAGGCTACCGGATCCGCTACCGTCCTGTGGGGTGCGAGTGCGAGTTCTCCGAGGCCTTTGTGTACGACATCACCGCCAACTCGCATCAGCTGGTGGGGCTGCAGGAATACACGCAGTACGAGGTGACCGCTGTGGCCGTCAATGATATCGGACCTTCTACGTTAGCACCCGTAGCGCTGGAGAGGACACGAGAGTCAGGTGAGATTATATATCCTTGTATTTTTCACATTGCAATATTCTCTTAGTTGGTGGTGTAATGGTTTAGGTGCTTATGTACTGGGTGTGGTGTCCCGAGTTTCAATCCCGGGAGGACCATATGCTTTCATTAGTTTATCAAGTAGCCTATATTTCAGTTTGTAATTGATGATTAATGTTAAGAACAGGGTGTTACTTATATCATGTATAGTTGTGGATAGGAGTATGTGGACATTTTTTGGAGCAACTATTGTGATAAATGTGGAAACTATTTTGAAAAACTGCTTCCGCCAAAAAAAAATCAAATTACTGAGATTCACTAGGTAATGGTAACTGTAAATTGTGTCCTATTAATGTAATATGTCCAAGTATATATTTGTCTACTGTTTAACATTACTAATTCTCCAGAAGTGTATACTGTATGTACGCAAAGTTTATTTTCTTTTAACCTTAATAGTTCTACTTTGTCCTTTCAAGTTGTATAACTGTATTTTGAGCTGCTTGATTGATGGTACTATTTAGTATGTCTCTTGTGTTAGTTTTTGCAACTAAAAGAAGTTATTTGGACATAATACCATCAACCTATGTAGTCTGGTAAAAAAAAAAAAAAAAAACAAAAAAAAAAAAAAAAATGTACTGTACATAAAAAAAATAAAAAAAAATCAACCAGTCAGCTCGAAGTAGTGTTCTCCAGCTCAAAGCATAAAATGCAAACTCACCAGGCTAAAGAAAATTATCTATACATTACATTAATTGGATTGCTAAATTTTAAATCAAAGTGTAGAGATGTTTTCTCTACTGTTGGTTAAGATTTTGGTTTCGGGTATAGTTATGGTGGTGCAGACATATTCAATTATCTCAAATGTATAACAAGTGTTTTCTCTTGGCTAACAGCTCTTTTAAGGATGTATAAAAATCGAATGGGTATGTAACTTACCAAGCATATATTCCAAAACCTGATTACAGTAGGTGCAGTGTTTGATAATGAAGTTAGAATACTGTATACTGTAATACATTAGCTGCAGAATAGTTGTACATATGTAGCTTTAGCGTTATTGTCCACATGGTTGCTGGACGTTAAATTATTCATGTCATTGTATATATTACTAAAGTTATTGGGTACGTGTTTCTAAATTGATAATTATGCTCTACTTGGGGTTAATGAATAGTTTTCCATCAAGTAATTTCCTGATGAGAACTCAGTAATGGTGTTTAGTTAGAGAATGTGTAGCATTCACAATGGAACATGACTCCATTATCCATGTCTACTAGGGTGTTACTTGATTTGTAATTTTACATACACTTAATGTACAATAATGTGAATATTCATTAACCCTATGGCGCACGATGACTCGTTCAGAGTCATTAGGTATTTTTTTCCTAGGCGCACGATGACTCGTTAAGAGTCATTAAACATAAAAATATTCGCCAAAAATTAAGTTTTCGTCTGACGCGCGTCATATTTGGCATAGATATTAAGTATTACATCTAGTTCAATGGGTACAATTGGCAACTCCCTCAGTTTAACCGTTTACTCACGGCTGGCTGGGAAGGGAGCAGAGTACAGCTCAGTCTGTGTTTCGATACTTTCACGTTTATTCGTGTATCTCAGTAACTATTTGGTTTATAGTAATTCTGAAGTTACCAGTGGAATCCTCATTAAATTCCGCTTCCATATATGTATGCAAATCAAAAATGGTGCAGGCAAAATTTTGAGCTAGCGCGAGTTGGAGATAAGGTATTTACTTTTTTTTTTACAATTCTTATTTCGGAGTGCCCCAATGTGGTTGTTTTGTATTTATTCTATGTTTTTATTCGCTTATCTTCAAGTTCAATCAATAATGAAGCCGATGGTACCTCATTAATCCAAATACAAGGATTTTTTGATGGATAAAAAATCACAGAAACAAATTATCGCCGGGCACTAAACTGGCTCTGAGTGAGCTGAGATATACTTGGGAGTGGGAAAAACTTTGATTGGAAACTATAGGTGCGCCAAAGGGTTAATTTTACTAATCATATATAATGGAATAAGAGGGGACCAAGTAGGCTTAGACACATGAGATGAGTTTTCGCTAGGCAATTCTTGACAGCAAACTTGACTTTCGTGTCTTTTGCCTGTTTTCGCGAGCATGAAAGTCAAGGTGGAAGTTCGGCTTAGTCAAGAGATTGCCCCAGAGCTATTTTGACTGACCTTGACTTCTCGATAATGCAGACAAACTTAGTTTCGATGTCCCATCAGAGGCTTCTCTGTTGACAGATAATTGAATTACTGTATATTAAATATATGTTTATATGTGCATGAATTGTATTACAGCTGTAAATAAATATTTGTAAGCAGCATTTTGATATGTTGGTCGTTGCTTTAGTGTGAAGTGTTGTGTATGAGGGCATCTTTACTTGTTAGACTCTAAAATTAAATTTATTAGCGGTGTCCTTGGGATTGTTACTGCATTGCAATTAACTGTTCAGTTCATTGGTGATGGGCTGGTCTATCAGAGCGAGAGCTGAGCGATCTCTGCCATACCCATAGCTTACTCTGACTGTTCCTTTTACTTATATATCTTCTAGATCTCAAGTGACGGCGTCTTTTCCGTGGATTGACCTCCCTACTGCCAACCTAAAAGTTGGCAGATTGGGAGCCAAAGCGTCACATTTTTCCCTTGCCCCTCAACTTTCCCTTCATAATTGCTGAGAGGCACAGGGCCTCGGGTGGGGCTTTGGTTTCCCGGGCGTTTCTGCGCCTTCCTCAGCTCCCTGCGTTAAGAGTGGCTTCGGTCACCCGGGCTTTGTTAGTGGTAAGCAGGGAGGGTTTTGTGGGGGCGCTCGTTTATGGCCTTGGCCTTTCTCGGGACCTTGGGGCTGTTCGGCCAGGCAGCCTGGGGAACGGGAACAACAACAACAACAACAACTGTTTAGTTCATATAATATACTGTATAAACAGCCAAAACTTATTTAGAAACCACTAAAATCTGAAGCCTATTATGAATTATAAAGTTTATACAGATTACAGCATGATACGATGGTAAAGTTAAGATTGTGTCACCTGATTTGTTTTGTGGTACCAAAGATTGCCCAAGATGGAAGTCAAAATTGTTTAGACTTTCAATTCTCACAAACGAACAACGGAAAGCATTATACAACGGCCTCCTGGGCCAAAGCTTCAAGTCTTACAAAAACCTAACTATGATGTGTAATGAGCACTGGGACAGAATAGTTAGTTAGTTAGTTATGTAGAGCAGATTAACCAGACCACTGAGCTCCATACGGAACTCTCATAGGTCTGGCCGGGACAGAATAGTGACAGTGCATGATTAGATTCAATAATTTACCAAAGACAAGTTATCCACAGTATTTTTTCTATATTGTAATGACAAATTTGTATGCATAAGATGTCCAACTCAAATGTGTTCCTGCTCTCCCTCAGTGCCGAGCGGAGGTCCAGACGAGGTGAGTGCCAATGCCACCTCCTCCACCACCATAGTTGTCCGCTGGAAGGAGGTCCCCAAGATACACCAGAACGGCATCATTGAGGGATACAAAGTCGTCTATGTTGGTGAGTTTGTGCACTTTGAAGTTTATACTGTATTTATTTGGTTGGGATTCTATTAGTGTTTATGTTTCTAGTTAACTTTAAAGTTTACTGTACTTTACTATTTTGTCTATACAGTAAACCCTCGCTAACTCGGACTAATTGGGGGGAGACCACTTCCGAGAAGCCTGATTTTCCGAGATGTCCGAAGTCCGACTTATGTCCGACTTAAGAGAGGGAAAATTCCGAATTAGAAGAGGAAAGTCCGCGTCAGACAAAATTAAGATAACTTTTTTATTTTATTTTTTATTTTATTTTTTATATTTTTACATGTGAAATTCATCCTAATAATGACAAATACGAACCTTATTATGTTTTCAGGGACAGTACAGTACATAGTAATTAATATTAACACTATAATTAAAAGGCACAGGCTTCAATTCATCCTAAAATCACTTAAAACCGAGTGAGAGAACATTGTAAACCGGACACAAATCCCGTCCAACTCGGAAATTTCCGAGATATACAGGGACATTTCCGAGAGGCCGATGCCATTCCGAGAAGTGCGGGTTTCCGACTAAAAAGAGTCCGAGTTAGCGGGGGTTTACTGTATTGCTTTTGTAACTACCGTCCCTTGAACTCGTAGATTTATTTTATTATTATATTTTTTTTTGTGGATATTTTGTTATTAACCCTTGGGATCCGGGAGGCCTCATATGAGGCAAAATGGTCAAATAAAAATTTCCGCTATAATCATCAGAACTCGGCAACCACGCGTTGTAGCGACGTCATCTCTACGGCATTCTACAGACAACAAAAAGTTCTACAATTTGCAAGAACATTGACTGCTTTAGGTGGTCTCAATCAGTAGCTACTGAATTATAAAGTTGATTTTACCAAAATTCATATGAGGCCCCCCGGATCCCATGGGTTAATAATAAAGTTTGTTAAGTACTGTACTGTACTGTATAATGATCTATTTCATATAATTTTTGAATCTCTACCTTAGAAGTTCTGCTAAAGCCATTATTTATTTTGCGGACAGTGATACTGCTCCTGGAAAGTTGTAAAAATTATAGACATACTGATCTGCATGTGGATTGTGTTCTTTTATTTCAAATTTTATTTTATTAAGCGTTGTTTCCACATAGCGATTTTGATTAGTTCTTTTGCGTTTATCTTGTGTCGTCCCAGTTTTGCTTTGTCTATTTTGCAAGTTTTACATTATAATTAAAGTAATACTGTATATTCCCCCCCTCGCCCTCAGGCAAGAACATGAAGCCCCAAGAGAAGGTGATCCCCCTCAACACCACGTACGCAGCCACCATCACTCAGCTTCGCAAGTATTACCCCTACACAGTGCAGGTGTTGGCTTATACTAGGCTGGGGGACGGAGCACTCTCTTCACCGGCTATCTTTGTACAGACACATGAGGACGGTAAGTTAAAATGCAAGCTATTGTTTGTCTTAATAATAATCTATCATTTTATCTATATACTGTACTCAGGTTCTAAGCACTAGGCTATCAAGACAGTTTATAATTTTATTGACAATGTGTTCTTTATAACTTCTTTAGGTTAATTCTATGCATTGTACAAAACTACAGTATATCTTTCATAACATGTATTTACTGATATTGACAAGAAGTTCCCGTACTTTATTTAATCGATGGATCATTCTTAACAGTTCCGGGTCCTCCATCTGAGATCTCGTTCCCCGACGTATCGTACACCTACGCTCGCATCATCTGGGACGTGCCGGAGGAACCCAACGGAGACATCACTGCCTACTCCATCATCTACCATTTAGCCGACAACACCGACCGCAACAACACACTCGAGTTTGGGCCCACTGATCGCACATACAAGTAAGTAGTTTAGTTGTTGACATTAAGGGGGGGATGGGCATATTTATTTGCTCATTTATGTATCTTTTTATTATATTTTTAGTTTCCTCCCTAGACCTCCATCAAGCTTTAAACCCCCCCCCCCCCCCCCAAGACCCTTTTTCAAGATAAATTTGTACATTTTTCGATAGAAAAATGTCGCGGTCAAAGGCCGGTTCCTCTTAAATTACAGGCTCGCTATTGCTCGCCAGGAAAATATTGACACTAAATTATATGAAAAGTATTAAGATTGACACAGAAATGGGGCGAAAAGTCTTAAAATTGCCAAACTAATAGGCCGCACGTCTTTTAATCTGAAAACTAATAGGGCTAAACCCAGAAAAACATCCTATCTCCCCTTAAAGGATTATTGTAACATTGTGTGATGTTTACAGGTGAATGTTCTGTTGATATTAAAACATTATTACATATAGAACTGTGTAATTTTGAAACATTATTATAATTTTGCGTGACTGTTTCAGGGCCGTGGACTTGAAACCGGAGAGCTACTACATGTTCCTGGTGAGCGCCCGTACACGCCTGGGTTACGGTGAGGCCCTCCAGGCACCAGTGTACACCACCAACAAGAGGGAGCTACCGGCACCACCCTCGCGACCTTCTGTCTCTCACTCTCAGGTCACGGCAACATCCATCACATTCTCGTGGAACCCAGGCAATGATGGATTTGCTCCCATAAGGTTGGTTTTACATGAATTCATATTATCACAAACCCACCAATTAACTTCTATTTTCTATGGCCCAACCCCCACTTTTCCTATTTTTTATATACCGGTACAGTATATATATATATATATATAATTAATTAGGTTGGTAAAAAAAAATATATATATGTTAGTAAAGCCAGGTAATAAATTTTCTTTAATACATACGAGGTTGAAAGAAATGGCAATTTCTGCGTTGGAAATTTTATTATTCAAAGTTTCCAGGTCTCTGATGAGTTTTCGCTGGGTGGCAGGAAGTAGATGAAGGAGATGAGCAAAATTCATGGTGGTACAGGGTTACATAAATGTACATAAAACCTGGACTTGATGTTGAGAACATGTTGAACTATCGTCCTGTCTCCAACCTGTCCTTCATATCAAAGATATTAGAGCGTGCAATACTTGACCAATTACAACCACTACTTCAGCAGAATGAAACTATCCCAATTTTTCAGTCTGCTTACCGACAGCATCATTCAACTGAAACAGCATTGATTAGAGTACATAATGATCTAGTTGAGAACATTTGCAATGGTGTGGCCTCACTATTGGTCTTGCTTGATCTCTCTGCGGCCTTTGACACAGTGGATCACGAGTTGTTATTGAGTGATCTTTATGATTGTGGTGTGCGTGACTCCGCTCTCTTGCTTCTTGGGTCGTACTTGTCAGGTAGATCCCAGAGTGTGATGGTAAATCAAGTGGTCTCGGACTCGACACCCCTGCAGTATGGTGTTCCGCAGGGATCAGTTTTAGGTCCTATCCTATTTATAATTTATATTAGCAGTTTGTCTCTTCTGCTTCGTGCACATAATGTCACCTTTCACTTTTATGCAGATGACACCCAGATTTATGTGAGAATCACAAATATAGTTGATATACGGAGTAAGATGGAATTGTTGATGTCTGATATCAAGAAGTGGATGAGAGCGAGAAAACTTAAACTAAATGATGGTAAAACTGATATTCTCATCATCCGAGGAAATAGAAGAGCTGATGATATAGTGGGTGCCCTCTCCATCAATGTGGGTGGATCTCAGCTGCGACCGGCCAACTCTGTTCGAAATCTGGGTGTATATGTGAACTCCCGATTAGATTTCAAAGAGCATGTAAACCAGATAGTTAAAAGTTGTTACTTGCACATCAGAAATCTCTATTTGGTGAAGCCGTTTTTAACCAGACGTTGCCTCCTGACGTTGGTTCACTCATTGGTCTTCTCTCGTGTTGATTATTGCAATGCCCTGTTGGTGGGTCTTCCAAATTATATTTTGAAGAAAGTTCAGTCTGTTCTTAACAGGGCCGCAAGACTAATTTTTGGTGTTCTACCTAGAACTCCTACTACATCTCTTCACATAGAACTGCACTGGCTGCCAGTAAGAGCAAGAATAGAATTTAAGTTGTGTTTGGTGACTTTTAAGGTTCTCAAATTTGGTGAGCCTAGGTACCTTGCGGAGCTTCTCAGGCGCCCACCGGCACACCATGGTGTAGTTGTGCGTCATGACAATGACCCTTTTCGTCTTGATGAACCAAGGGCTTTCCAGCAGTCTTCTTTCTTTGAGAGGTCATTCTCCTACATGGCTCCGAGGTTGTATAACAGGTTGCCGCTGTCCATGAGACAACTGAGTTCTGTTGAATGCTTCAAGAGACAACTTAAGACTTTTCTCTTTGAGAGAAGCTATGATCTTGAGAGAGGTGTCATGACAGATGGCTATAGAGTTTAGGCTATTTTGCCACTGCTAGTGATTGTTAAATGTGTGTTGTATATAAGCCTTCTTTTGATGCATTGATTTTTGTTCTTTTTTCTTTCTCTTTTCGAGCGCTAGTGAATTCTTCGGAAAAATTGGCGCTTATGAGAAATAAGTAACATGCTTATTATTATTATTATTATTATTACATGATGATACAGGATATACGACGCGTTTCACTGGACAACCAGCATTATCAAGTAAGGAAGGAATGATATAAAAGGTAAACAGGAAGGGTATATCCTGTTTTCCGCCTCCTCTGATCCTCCACCCTCTATATATACCCTTCCTGTTTACCTTTTATATCATTCCTTCCTTACTTGATAATGCTGGTTGTCCAGTGAAACGCGTCGTATATCCTGTATCATCATGTACATTTATGTAACCCTGTACCACCATGAATTTTGCTCATCTCCTTCATCTACTTCCTGCCACCCAGCGAAAACTCATCAGAGACCTGGAAACTTTGAATAATAAAATTTCCAACGCAGAAATTGCCATTTCTTTCAACCTCGTATGTATTAAAGAAAATATATATATATATATATATATATATTTTTTTTTTTTTTTTACCAACCTAATTAATTAAATCAATGAAACTAATGAATACATATGGTACTCCAAGGATTCGAACCTAAATGTATAGATAACTTTTCTCATTTACTGTATATTCAACACTCATCTGGATTGTATATTTTGCAAGATTTACATTATATTTTACAGTATCCGTATTAATTTACAAGCCCCTCCTTCCAGGTTTGAACCTGCATTAGTTTAACCAGACAACTGAGTCACAATAAGAGCTCTCATAGGGCTGGCCTTGTCGTATGACTAATGAATACAGGTTGAGGATGAGCTTTGTTGTTGTTGCTGTTCCCCAGGCTGTCTGGCCGAACAGCCCCAAGATCCCGAGCAAGGCCAAGGCCATAAATGAGCGCCCCCACAAAACTCTCCCTGCTTACCACTAATAAAGCCCGGGTGACCGAAGCCACTCTAAGGCGGGGAGCTGAGGAGGGTGCGGAAACGCCCGAGGAGGAGCTTATATTATATTGCTTCACATTTATAAAGTTTTTTGGTTATTCGTTTAAAGATATTAGAGATTTCTTTCAATATCTTCTATACTAATATGCCATAAGTGAAGCAGTAAAAAACATTAATAAAGGATTTCTGTCGTATTTCTAGGTATTACACGGTTCAATATACTGAAGAGACGAGCGGGTGGCAATCCGTGCAGGAGAGAATAGATTACTCCGGCGTCAACAGCTACTCCGCCCAGAACCTCAAGCCATTCACGTCGTACAAGTTCCGGCTCCAGGCAACTAACGATATCGGTCCCAGTGGTTGGAGTGAGAGCAGTGTGGAGGTCAGAACTCTACCTGCTCAACCGACTGAACCACCCACTGACATTAAGGTACACTAATATATATACATGTATTATGTTTACTACTGTATATAAAGAAAATGCATATCATAAAAAATAAGTAAACAGATAAAACAAAATTACACAAATATCCTTTAGCTAAAATAATACTTTAATCATGACCATAATTTTTTTTTCTGTGTGAGTGAGGGAGACAAAAGGCAGAACTGCCTGTAGCAATTAAGTGCCTCCCCCAGAGTTGAAAGAGTGACTGGGCCAAAATCAAGTATTTACTGGATATTTCATTAGCAGGTTTGAGAACTAAACTATGGAAGATCATCAAATCATCAAAAAGTGAACTATACAGTACTTAAACTAAGAAACTATTTAAAGCTAACTCCTGTCTTACTTTGTTATTTTCCAGGTGATCCCCATAACCACCAAGAGCGTCCGTGTGGAGTGGACGCCGCTGTTCCCCAACTCATGGAGCGGTGATGCCAAGACGGGCGGGTACAGAGTCAAGTACCAGCAGATCTCAGCCATACCTACCGCCTTCAGTCTACAGCAAAAGGAACTCTCTGATACCCTGGCCAGAGAGGTCGTGTTAGAAGATCTCCAGGTATCACACTCAGAAATTTACATTTTTTCCACCAACCAACTTCACCTCTAAACTCAATTAATGAAATCAACAAATACATGTGGCAATCAAAGAACTCGGAACCTAGGATACTCACATCGAAATTCCGCGCACTTATGCATTATGCTATCAAGACAGTTAATAACAATATGATCATATGAGTAACACCACAACTCTTGTTTTTCTCTCAGAATGGTAGTGAAAAATAATTGAAAAATTCATATTATGTGTATAATTTCTGATACATTAAAATGTGCCACTGTATATTTTCTGATGTGCATTAACTGTTTATGACACGTTTTAGGTTGACACAAACTACGAGGTGTTGGTGGTATCATTCAACGCCCAGGGAGAGAGCCCCCCCGCTGCCCCCATTACGGTGTATGTGGGTGAGGCTGTACCCACCGGCAACCCCAAGAATATAGAGGCTCAGGCGCTATCATCTACAGAGATCAAGTTGACATGGGAGGTGAGTTACAGAACTTACAGCTGATGGTCAGATTATCCTAATTGTATTACAGTATAATAATTTTTATTCAAGTTACTTTTAAGAAATTTTATTCCACTTGAACAAAAACAAAACTGAGATGAAGAGCATGTTTTTTGTAGTGTTTCACTTAATTATTTAAAAGGTACCTCAGACAGCTCCACTGTCAGTTATGTTTTTTTTTTAATAATCCAAAATTATCATACAGTATTCAACTAAGAATCTTATGATTCAAATATTAAATATTCATAATTTTACTTTTGAAAGCCACCAGAAGAAGACAATAACATGATACTTACCGAGTCAAATAATTAATCATAATTTTTCTTTTGCCAGCCACCCGAAGAACAAGACAAGAACGGAGAACTATTGGGGTACAAGATCTTCTACCGTAGTGAGAGTGACCCCGAAGGCTCTGATGAGATAGAGGTGGTGGGAGGATCAACCCGGAGCTACGAGTTACTGTACCTGGACATGTACACCCGCTACATCATCACCCTCCTCTGCTTCAACCCCGCCGGTGATGGACCCAAGTCAGAGCCGGTGTTTGCCCGCACCCTCCAGGACCTCCCGGCACCCGTGGTCAACCTAACCTTCACTGATATCACCATGAACAGTCTGAAGGTGGTGTGGCAGCCGCCCGCCAGGCCCAATGGGGAAATTATTGGATACCTGGTTACTTATGAGACTGCCAGGCCTGATGAAAGTAAGTGGACACTTTCCTATGGATGTATTTATGAATTTAAATTTACAGAATACTGTTACTATAGTGTACAGTAGTTAATAGCTTTAAACCAATGTATTGATATTTATAATTTATTTTTATATATAATGCAAGGTTTGTTCTAATTTAATTAAGTAATTAGTAACTATAACAGTTTTTAAAACAAATTGTGTTCTAGATTTCAGCAAGTAAATATAAGTAGCTACTGGTAAAGTTTATTGACAGTGAATTGTGTGATAGATTTCAGTAAACAAGTGAAGCAGAAGGTGAGCGTGCCGTACCTGCTGGTGACGTCCCTGGAGGAGGAGGTGGCCTATGAGTTCAGTGTCCGGGCTCAAACCATTGACTACGGCCCTCAAGTATGTCAATAGTAAACTGTATGTTGTATGTATGTATGTACTGTATATACGGTACTCAGGCACGTACCTCATAGCTGGGGGTGGCCGACTCGAGACAAAGTCTGAACAGAAACAACATTTAAAGTTTCAATTCTTAGGGTTCGGGACCACTTTGTGTTCCCTCGCCCCTTACCCGGTCTCATCTAGTAGGTGAATTTTACAAGGGGAGGAGGATTCCTAGCCCCCGACTCCTGAATAATATTGATCATAAAAAGTTACAAATAAAAGCTATGTTTCCACATAGCGATTTTGATAATTTAATTTGACTTTATATTGTCCTTGTCCCAGTTTTGGTTTGTTTGGTTTGCAAGTTTTACATTTTAAGTTATCATGTGACATTACCTTCAGCCTGTGTGTGCCCTGTCAGTTCTCTAGGGGGGCAGGGTGTACTACTGTTTATGAAGGAGGATCAGTAATGTGCTGTACTGTTTAACAATGTTTAATATGTACATAACAAATACTAATGGCGCATTCCAGGCAGCCCTATTTAGAGCTACCTCACTTGTCAGGTTATTTAATTGTAATGTAAAACTTGCAAAACAAACAAACCAAAACTTATACGAACACAGTAAAAAGACAAAACAACTAATCAAAATCGCTATGTGGAAACAACGCAAGTAAAATAATAATTTATAAATAAAAGAACACAATCCACCACATAGGGTGTACAGTACATCACTCTACATGAGCAAGATTTAAGATTTAAGATTTAAGATCGGAGCATATGATCTGATCCCACGCCTTTGTAGGTCTACCCCTCGGTGCAGCTCCAAGACTTGCATCTTTTTATCCAGTTTAGTTAATCCATCCTCACTATATGCCTAAACATAATTGACTTAATAAATGTAATGATACATAACGATCAACCAATTGACATAAATGTAATGGATTATAACTATTAACCAGGTGGAAGCAAATGTAACGACTGGCCCCCAACCTGGGTCACCGGCACGCCCCAAGGACCTGACTCTGACGAAGACTGTGTCTAGCGTTACCCTACACTGGCGTAACAGTCACTCCGGCAAGGCTCCCATACTGGGGTACTACATCGAGGCCAGGAAGATCGGTAAGGCACTTTATTTACTAACTGATGCTTGGGGACGGTTTAACACTTGTTTTTGATGACCCGTTTTTTTAATATTTTATTCTGGCTAACACTAGACTACCTTATTCAGCTTAACACCAGACAACTTTACTTAGCCTCAAAAAGACCTGGTAGTCAAAGGGGAAAAAGTTTCATGACTAACTTTTTGGCTCCAAGAGATACAATGACTAGAGTAGCAGATTATATGGATAAACATACAGGAAAAAGAGAGAAATCATATATATTTGGTAGACTGATTGACTATGAGACATTCAATTTACTGAATTTTTATAACCTGTCTCTCTTTCATCATGTCATTAACCGAGTCGAGAGACTGTTGTACGGAGCAGTACTGAAGTCATCTGAAGTCTAATGATTGCCCGAATAAAATATATAAAACAATCGTTGTACAGTACTGAAGAAGTTACCCTTTCAATACGATGATGTCTTTGCCTTTATTAATCTTGGAGAAGACCTCGGGTAGTAAAGGGGCTAACATAACATATTTTCAGATAACAACACTATATTCTGTCTTAACCAGGAAAAACCTGTCATGTCCCTATCAGGATTACCGAACTGGTACTTGATTATAAAATACATCCTCACCTATGAAACAAGAGATGTAGTAGATTCTTATTTGAAATCAAGTTTCTGGAACTGGGATCCTCGGGGATTACATTTCTGGCCTGGATAAGATGATGAAGTATAGGTATAAGTGTCTGTCACAGTTCACATTATTCCATATACTCAGGCCCAATCCCCACTTTTACCTAATTACCTTTATTACCTAGTACTATTGTTTTGGTTGTGTCTTTTGTGTTAGGTACTACAAACATAATTAATACCAGTGCCATACTTTCTTGGATTTTTATAAAAAAAATTTTTTTTTTTAAATATACTGTACAAATCTTCAAATAGGCCTACTGTATGAGACATTTCTAATTGATTCTGTAATTTACACTTGAATGAAAATGTGTATGGTATAAAATTACGTCATGTTTGTAGTACTTAATCTGAAAAAAAAAAAATACTAAATAATGCCTTTTTACAATTACAGTAAATCTGAAATTTTAAGTTATCTAATATTTATGTGTAATATCAAAGTACTGTAAAAAGTTCATTTTATTATGGCATGGAAATCTTTAGTCTATGCTTGGAATTAAACATTATTTGCACTCATTATTTATTTAATTCTGTGTTTAATAAATGTTATCTAATGAAGTTAATCTAGCACTAATCTTCATCATTAATTTAGCCAAGTCACTGCTAGCTCAATGTGAACGTAGACTGTTGCTACGGTAAAGCCGGTGTTACACGAGTACTCTAGCGACGGTTGTATTGGAGCCACTTTAGCCGAGTAAACTACCTAAAATCGAGTCTACTATCTGCAAATGTATCTCTCAATATTAATGAATTATAGATTAGGACTGTATTTATTACTATCTGACAATTTTCTCTTTACTGTATTTTTTATTGAAGTTGAACCAGACCACTGAGGTATAAAACGAAACTTGTAGAACTGGCCAATTTTCTCTTTCATTAGGACTGTATTTTGTATCTTAGAGATCCTAATTATATATTCAAATAAACAGCAAAATCAATCAAAATATAATAATAACTTGTAGCGGATTCCAGGCTCCGATACATGTAACCGATAAAGTTGCTCGTGACGCCGGCAGAACACACACACACAGTCTTCCCGTGTCCAGTTTTATGTCGTCCATCACCCTCTGCATGATACTTGATACTTTATGTTGCAATAGATCTTGTTATCCCTTTCAGTATTAGGATACCTTTTTTTAAACTTTATTCTGGCTATCATTAGACAATTTTATTCAGCTTTGGAAGGTCCTCTAGGAATCAAAGAGGTAAAGTATATCTTAATACACCCTCTGAAATCCAAAACTCTTTCCGAAAGTAAATATAATCGTCTACTGATACCCAGAATAAAAGGAAGAAATGTATGTTCAATTACTAAAGGAGCTATGAAGGCAAGACCATGTTTAGCCATTTATTATCAAGATGATACTATTTTACCCGTCGAGCATTATAGTTCTAGATTGGCCAAGCTTTTCAGACATGCACCCTGCTTTTCAAATTTGTTCATTTATATGCAAAATTATACTTGTTTAATGCTGCATTGTAGTGATATTCCCATGGCTGTTTTATGGTGGAGGTTATCTAAGTTTTTCTCTTCTCTTCTTGTGTAAACTTACCTCCTCCTCCCGACCTGGCCGACCACACAGCCAGCTTTGAATGGCAGTTGTGTAAGTATAGCAGGTGATTCCCTGGATCTTTAGTGCTACCTTCAAGGGGTTATCACACTAGGATCTATATATGCAACTCAAGTGACACGAAAAGTCTTAATATTGACAAAGAAATGGGGTGAAAGGTTTTAAAATTGCCAAACTAATGGGTCAAAAAGTCTTAATACAGTATTGACAAAGAAATGGGGTGAAAGGTTTTAAAATTGCCAAACTAATGGGTCAAACTTTATCAAATCTGAAAACTAATGGGGTTACACATGAGGAAGAAGGGGAACCAGAAAAAACATCTACTTCCCCGAGCGTTTCCGCACCCTCCTCAGCTCCCCGCCATGGAGTGGCTTCGGTCGCCCAGGCTTTATTGTGGTCGGCAGGGAGGGTTCTGTGGGGGAGCTCGGTTATGGCCTTGGCCTTGCTCGGGGCCTTGGGGCTGTTCGGCCAGGCAGTTTGGGGAACAACAACAACAACAACAACTTTCCCATAATCACTATAATTTTGAAAGGCATTTGCAAGCTTGTGCAATGTTGAGTCTAGATCATCTGATGGCCATACTCCACTAACAACTGTTGAGTCTCTCTTAACACTATCCCATCCAATGTCTTTGGGTTGTTGTTGTTGCTGTTCCGAACAGCCCCAAGGTCCCGAGCAAGGCCAAGGCCATAAATGAGCGCCCCCACAAAACCCTCCCTGCTTACCACTTTGGGTTGTTGTGATATTCTGTTAATATAGTATTCAGGGTTGTAGGGTTGTGTTTACTTATCCCATTTTCAAGCAATGTATTTTTAGTTTGCCCCTAGACTAAAAATATGACCAGCAAAACTTACTTATATCAATTGTATGGCCTCAACAAACTGTCAATTTATTATTTAAACATATACTGTACAGCAATAATTTGTTAAATATTGTATCGCAGTAAACACACTGTATATTACCGAGATTATATTTTATATATAAACGTTTATCTAAGTTAGAAAAATAAATCCTATTGTGATGACCCCATTGCTCACATATTGCCTGATTATTAACTACTGTAATTACCTACTAATATGGGCTTTGTGTAATGTCTCCAGCATGGTAATAATCTGCATGTTTATGTTGTAATGTCTCAATCTGCATTATATGTATTTATTTTGCTTTGCTGTATATAGTGGCGATACAGTACACTGTATATACCCATAGCTGCATGCTACACTAATATGTACTATAATATATATTATATGATTAGCATTAAGGATTATTTACAACTCTGGATATAGTTCACAGGGAAATGTCCTCTTACAACAGTTGTAAGTTTACTAGATGTACCAAAAAGCATATGGATGATTAAGACTAAATCAAAGGCAACTGGATATCTATTTGAACTCCCTGTGATATTCATATTTATCTGGATTAGGGAAATAATGACACCTTCCAATATCTTGGTGAATACTATCATGATTATTTTTAAATTCAAGGGATCTTGAAGGCAGCAAAGAAGTTATGAGATAAGTGCCCAACGGTATCAAAGAAACCAAAAGGGCTTGTTCCTGCACAGATGCCAACTGGCCAATCCTCTCATCTTCCAATTCAGTCAAGCTAAAACAAGCAGTGTGAGGCTAAAGGGAAAACTCCTGAAACGGAGGACAGTCAGATGTTTATTCTGTAACACAACTGCAGATACTGCAGGGGGATTTTGTTCACAGTCTTGCTGTGGAATATTTAACACTATATCACCATCAGCCATAGTGATGACATGATAGGGCAGTGTTATGGCAGGTCTTTATTGTAGTACACTAGCTGCTGAAAGGCAAACCTGTCTGAGACCGCGAGACCTTACAATGTAATGGAAAAGGATGTTAAACCATTGTATGTATGTATATACTATATGTATAAAGGATGTTAAACCATTGTATGTATGTATATACTGTACTGTATATAGTATATGTATAAAGGATGTTAAACCATTGTATGTATGTATATACTGTACTGTATATACTATATGTATAAATTTGATTTTGTCAGGAAATAAACCCATGAAAATAGTATTGGGCATTGTGTGGCATTGAAGTTACAGGAAGCGATCAATGACATTTTAGTCTAAGCTTCTGTACAAGATAAACATTTTGTTATAATTCTTTGGTTCCACACTGGTCTATGTATCATACATTCCTATATAATAGGAGTACAGTATATCAATAATTTATATACAGTACTCCAAAACAATATGCTGTACTGTAGTTACTGTATGTATGAACAAGCTATATTTTTATTTTTCGGAGTCCAGTTTTTCTGCATAAAATAAAAATTATTTTAATGTGGTTTTTACCACCATGCGCTCCTTACTCAAGAGCTGGGCTAGGGTGGGTGCCCTGATAATCAGGGACAACAGTGAATAGTTGCCACAGATTGTTAGACCACACCGTTCACTAACAGCACTGGCGTCTGCCAATAACACACTGGCTGGCCCGAGACTCGTACCGTCGACCAAACGGTTTGTAGGCGAGTGCTCTACCAACCACGCCACGGTCTGTGGCCATATAATGTAAAGCATTCTACAGTAAATAGCTATATTATCCATAATGTATTATGGGAATAGGTATTTTATTTTATTAGTTTCATAAAAGTTAGTTTGTCTAAAATTATTATCACTCCTAGGATGATTAATTATTCTTTTCCCGCTATGTACTGTATATACCGGTAGTAATAATATGTTAACCATACTAATATTTATTGCCAGATATGTCACTGAGCCTTTGGTGCAGCTTGTCAAGTTGACTTTACTAAAAATATTGAGTTGAGATGGAATTACAATACATAAATTTAGTAAACCCTTCATAGTTGTGTTTGTAGAGCCATCACAGTAGCTACACCAAGGTCCTCAAATGCTGGCTTAACACTAACAATATTAATGTTGATACTAATGACAATACTGTAATGGGTTAATGGCTTAATACCTTTAACAAAGCAACACTGCTAGAATGCATCAACTAACTTATGCATATTAAATACTGAAACATGCTTCATATTATTGTTATATGAAATTAAAGTTTGTGCAGGTTTTTTAGTATCTTAATATTATTACCATTACAGTTCTTTATTATAAATGTTATACATAAAACTACAACTTTAATTGTACTAAATATGAATAATTTCATAGTCAAATACTGTATTATTAGCTACAGTAATTTTACAAATAATTTATAATAACATTGCAGTACAGTATTACCTATACCGGTACTGTGTGCTATGCTTATTTAATATTCTAGTAACATGTTTGTTAATTTAAGCTGAAAAATTATCACACAGAGGGATTGTTTGTTAACACCTTACAACTTTTAGTATAGTGAAAGTAGACAATATAATTAGCTGTTTTTACCATATTGCAACTACAGATATTAGTATAATTAAAGTATATAACATAAATACCTGTTTCCCACCACATTACAACTCTTAGTATAGTTAATTATAATGTAAAACTTGCAGAATAAACAAACCAAAACAGGGATGACACAATATAGACAAAAGAACATATAAAAATCACAAAGTTATAGTAAATGATAATTATACAGTAATTACCATGCTTGAAGTTTGTGTCTTGACCCCGATATGTCCCGCAGACTCTGACAAGTGGTCGGTACTAATGAAGACGGAGACGGGCCAAGTGGAGGAGTACACCGTGTCCTTCCAGAACCTCCTGCCGTCCACACAGTACCAGTTCAGGCTCATCACCTACAACACCTTCGGCATATCCTACCCGGCGGTGGCCAGTGAGAAGGTAGGTTGTGCTATTATAATGTAAAACTTGCAAAATAAACAAACCAAACCTTATACGAACACAGTAAAAAGACAAAACAACTAATCAAAATCGTTATGTGGAAACAACGCTTCAGCAAAATAATCATTTTAGTACAGTGGCGCTAATAAGTCATGTCTCAGATGACATTACGTTTGGCTCGATCTACATACATACATACAGAAAATTTAAAGATTGAGTGCTCCACACATACGTGCAGTTTCAGTCTCTTGTCCTAATGGCGGCGTTCCAGGCAACCCTGTTAAGGGCTGCTTCACTTGTCAAGTTTATATTAGATTCAAGCTTATATTTAGGCAATTTTATGCCGCTTAAGAAGGATCTATGGTATTCAAAATGATTAAGTGTGAGTCTGAAACCTGTTGATTCCTGGAGGCCCTTATTAAACTGAGTGAAATCGTCCCACAAGGCTCTTGAGGAATGTATATTGTGTTGTTGGCATAGGTGTTGTATGCTATGCAGTTCAGTTCATATACCGTAATATTGGGGACCTGCAGAGGGCTATTCATGGGTAGCATAATGTGAGGGGTTGGAGGAAAGGATTAGAATGAAATATTGCCTTATTTGGTAGACTAACCCATATGCCTGTGTGGTTCAGATTGTGACTCCCTCGAAGCGTTTCCTGGAGTACGGTTACCTGCAGCAGCGACCGTTCTACCACCAGACCTGGTTCATGGTCACCCTCGCTGCCATCTCCATCGTCCTCATCATCATTGTCATCGCTGCCCTGTGTGTCAAGAGCAAAACCTATAAGTACAAGCGTGAGTATCAACACCTTTATTTACTTTAAAGTCGGTATCACACGAGCGTATTTTCCTGCATCTTTCTTCGGCAATTCTGGCCAAAAGCAAGAACAAGCGTCAGTATCGCTGCTACATTTATTTTTAAGCCGGTATCACACGAGTGCAATTCCAGCCACTTTCTTCAACAATTCTGGTCAAATAGTTACTAAATTAGAGTTGCATAAGAATTCAGCTACCTATAATATTCTGCTACCAGCTAACCAGTAGTTTCGTGTACCACTACAGAGATCCTAAAAATGTAGGCGGAAAAAAAATTGACTACCGAAAATTGCTGATAAAAGCTCTCGCGTGATACCTCCTGTACTCTTCACTAGCACTTTCTGCTTTCCACTGTATTCATAGTGATCACCATATGTTACGTGATGAAATTTAGCTTTCCTTCGATTTAAATAAGCACAGTAGTTTTTAACAATATTACTGTACAAGCAAGTTTCTATTTTTTATTATGTTTTTCTTTAAAAATATACACCAGTAGTATACCTACACTATCCTTAAATCAAGCTGCAATTAATCACACAAATACCATTTGGGACTGAACCTTGAATCAAGTAATTAACAGGTGAACAAACTAACCACTAATCACGCTGGCTTTTGTACGTCAATATACTGTAGTGTTGTGGCTAGCATGTCCGCTGGTTGATCACTTGATCCCGAGTTCAGTCCCAAGTGGTATATGTGTGTGTGTGGGTGGGGTACAGGTTTCCCTCGATAGACGTTTGGGTTACTTTCCTGAAAACCCAATCTTAACCTAAGAAGTGCGCATGGGGGTAATTAGAAATGTCCGCCTGTGCTGACGTATTTGAGCCGTTTCCATCACTAAAATATTAATTTTACCATAAATAGCATTAATACTTATCCATACGCACCTATTATGGGTTGATTATAAAGGTATTAACCTGAAACAACAATAAAACGAGTGAAAACAGCGTTTGGATGGTCAAAATCGGAGATACAGGCCGCGAGTTATATAATGTATGGGTGAGGCAACCTGCTTTCCCGCCAATTTCCCCCAAGGCCACTGAGACACAGTCGATCGATACTCTCTCTCTCTCTCTCTCTCTTGCACTCGCTTGCTAACAGAGATGACAATGCCCTGCTTGCAACTCGCTAATGTTAGCACGAAAATATACCTCAGAATAAGGGAATAACAGGGAAAATAGGTGATAACTGAAGGAGGGGAGGAAAGTGGGGAAGGAGGGGAGGTAGAGGAGTGATATTTTGCATGGCCCAGGGGCAAAAAACAAAAAAAAACATTGTTTTTTTTTTAGATGTTTAAAGTTGATTTTTTTTTCTTCTCTGACTCTTAAGAGTCTTCCCGCAGTTCCCGGGTTAAATAGAAAAATCGTACAGCGAACCCTAAAATTAATGGGGTAAATAGGGATACATTCTTGGACCAGCCAAAACTCAAACCCAAACACCTAAAAACCTATGATAATATCGTAAATTGGGGCATTGGATAGTGAGGGAGGCCTTTACCTTTACATGTACTGTTGTTGTTGTTGTTGTTCCCCAGGCTGTCTGGCCAAACAGCCCCAAGGTCTCGAGCAAGGCCATAAACGAGCGCCCCCACAAAATCCTCCCTGCTTACCACTAACAAAGCCCGGGTGACCGAAGCCACTCCAAGGCAGGGAGCTGAGGAGGGTGCGGAAACGCCCGGGAAACGAAAGCCCCACCCAAGGCCCTGTGCCCCTCTAGAAGATATATAAGTAAAAGGAACAGTCAGAGTAAGCTATGGGTATGGCAGAGATCGCTCAGTTCTCACTCGGATAGACCAGCCCATCACCACATGACTAGAACCCAATCCTCTCAGCATCAGCTAGGAAAGGCCCTAGAAAGCCGCCTTTGGCAGGGGGATAGCTCCCCTATTTCAAGTCCTTTCGGGGTTGGGCACCCGCCCTGTTGTTGCTGTTGCTGTGGGGGTGCTCGGTTATGGCCTTGGCCTTGCTCGGGGCTTTGGAGCTGTTCGGCCAGGCAGCTTGGGGAACAACAACAACAACAATGTTGTTGTTCCCCAAGCTGCCTGGCCGAACAGCCCCAAAGCCCCGAGCAAGGCCAAGGCCATAACCGAGCACCCCCACAGAACCCTCCCTGCCGACCACAATAAAGCCTGGGTGACCGAAGCCATTCCATGGCGGGTAGCTGAGGAGGGTGCAGAAACGCCCGGGAAACCAAAGCCCCACCCAGGGCCCTGTGCCCCTCAGCAATTATGAAGAGAAAGTTGATGGGCAAAGGAAAAATGTAACGCTTTGGCTTCCAATCTTGGTAGATTGGGAGGTCAATCCACGGAAGAGACGCCGTCACTTGAGATCTACAAAATATATAAGTAAAAGGAACAGTCAGAGTAAGCTATGGGTATGGCAGAGATCGCTCAGTTCTCACTCTGATAGACCAGCCCATCACCACTTGTACTGTTCTATACTATAGTGCAATTAAGGTTTCAGCAATTCTCTATAATTTTCATGTAACCAATGATGATCACTATAAACTTTTGGTCATTGTATGTAGTAATATATAGGGTAGATGTAAATCCCTTCCACAGTATAAAACTATCCCTAGGTAGTGTAGTGCCTCTGTGTGTGTGTGTGTGTGTGTGTATGGTGTTAGTGGCTATGGGTCCACGCTTCATAGTAAACCTTGCACCTTAAGTATGTGTCTATATATTATGCTCGCAGCTTCTTTAACATTAATTGATCTCTTAGTTGCCCATTTCCTTTTGCATGGTATGTTTATATTTATCGATGTATTTTTCCCTGATTTATACACTTCACACTTTATTAACATAGATAAGTTAACATGATTTCTTGCCTTTTTTTAAGCTTTATTTACAAGTTTATTATTAATACCAACACAAAACATTCAGACTTTTTTTGGTATAAATTCACCCTAGCACATTTATTGTGGTTCAGGTTAACAAGTTTCTGTGTATTATTTTTGCATGAATATTAAAGCACACCATCTCGTTCCCAGGTATTGTAGAGGAATTGTTGTCAACACGTAAGTTTTTAACCCATCAAGTTCCATGTTGAAGCACAGACTGCCACGCATGTTGCACCGAACTCAACAACTCCACTTTACCTCTTCTGCACTATCTTTTATTTATCACATTATCAATGTTCAGTGTGTTTCATGTTTGTCAAGGACTTATATATAGATACTGGTAGCTATCTTGAGTTCTGGTGATTTGTTATTTTGATTCAGTTTTTATGGTTTTATATTTTTATGGTGTATCTACCACCTTTACACACATGTAATTATTTTTTCTTTGCTGCAGCTTCTGCTTGATATTCTGTGCCTTAGCATTCTTGTCTGCCAGTTTCTAATCATGAAGAAAATTTACTTTTTGTAAAATTAAACTTTGAGCTTCAACTTTCAACTCTAAAACCTTGAAGATTTAAACGCTAAAGCTCCTAGTATTAATATCTTATAACACTTCTTATTACTATTGATATAAATGAATTATGTGAAATATATTATTATATTTGTGAAAAATTACAAGTGATTTCTAAAACAACAGAAGAGGCAGCCAACAAGACACTAGAAGAGTCGGTGAACACTGACGAGACGGCGTTCTCCACGTTCGAGATGCGTCAGTCCCGGCGCGGCACCGTGAGCAAGCGCAGCACACTAGGGCGCCGGGCCGTGGTGGGAGCTACAGCCATGGTCAACGCTAAGTCACCACCCAGACCAGCACCGGCCTCCGTCACTTACTCTGATGATGATACTGTTAAAGGTTATGATGAAAACCCTGACGACTCCAGTGAACTGACGGAGAAACCTACTGACCTCTCCTCTACAGCTTCTGAAGTAAGTCAACTCATTGACAACCATCATGATGTGGGCTCTCATATTTCATCTTTAAAAAATTAAGCCTTTGTTATTATATGTACTGTATGTTACATTTTATAGTACTGGTGCTGTACCTTTCCCTTTCTCTTACAAATTACACGTAGTATACTAGATTATAATCATTATTACTCCTTCAGGGATCGTGTCATCTGGTAATATATAGATATTAGTAGACAATAATGTATAGTTTTCACTAAGTATAATATTTTATTTTACAGCAGGAGGAAGAATCTGAGAGTGAAAATGAGAGTCGCCGATCAGAGCCACACTCGTTTGTGAACCACTATGCCAACGTGAACGACACCCTACGACAGTCTTGGCGGAGACAGAAACCTGTACGCAACTACTCCAGCTATACAGACTCAGAGGCTGAAGGAAGTGCAGTGATGAGTCTCAATGGTGGACAGATCATTATGAACAATATGGCTGGATCCAGAGCTCCTTTACCAGGCTTCTCATCATTTGTATAGCTGGGAAAATGTATAGAGACTTAAATAATTGAAAAGACAAGTTATTATAAGTATGCTTTATATGTGATATGAAAATAGTGATCTCGTGTGGAGATCTGACTTAGTGAGACTTGGTACAGGTGAACCACATGGACCAGTAATGTGTGCTGACTTGGTACAGGTGAACCACATGAACCATTAATGTGTGTGGACTTGGTACAGGAGAACCACATGAACCATTAATGTGTGTCGACTTGGTACAGGTGAACCACATGAACCATTAACGTGTGTGGACTTGGTACAGGTGAACCACATGAACCATTAACGTGTGTGGACTTGGTACAGGTGAACCACATGAACCAGTACCGTGTGTGGAGGACGTCTGAAGCCATTTTGGTCCATGGCCCAGATCATACAATTACAAAAATCTTTTCCATCTGAGGGGGGACAAATTTCAGCATAAACTTAAATAAATGGGTAATAAGGGATATAGATACTAATTATTAAAGGTTATCATAATTAATTAACATCTCTACAGCAATACAAATATTGTAATGAATATTAGACTATAATTAAAGTTATTAGCCCTCTTAGATGGTACCAATTATGACTGAGGTTCATGGACTATAGTCCTATTTTGTAAAGGCCTTTTGGGCGTTGTCAGGTCAGGAATCTGATAAAGGCAGGCTTGCCAAATCTTAAATTCTTAATAACAAATCTCACATTTTAAGCTATTAACAACTTTAAAAATTAGTTATAAATACTCTGTAAATATTTAATTAAACAAAAAAACTATGGTTTTAAGAATGCAATTTTTTTTTAAAGGATAAATGCAAATAATTTGTATAAAAATGGCAACAATGTTTTGCAACATTGCCAAATAGATTGCCCTGACCGGGTACGAGTGTACCCGAGATAGTGTCATACAGTATTCATAAACGGTCTGTTTACCGTAAACGTGACAACTCTGCCTTTATCTCATGCCCCAGGCAGACCACACCCAAAAGGACTTTATAAAATAGAAGGACTTTATGTGAACTACTTGTGTCAAACGGACACTGGTCCCTACTATCTGTGATATGTCTAGCATAAGTGTAAATATTTCCTAGCATTTAGACTTCATCCTCATCAAGGGTAGAGTAAGATCGTGTTTGGGTTGATTGAGGACATTAATTAAAATATAAAACTTGAAAACGTACTCAAAAGTGATGTGTTCATGAAATATGCTTGGAAAATAATGTCCTTTAAGCCGGTATCACACGAGCATTTTTTCACTCTACATTTATCCTCAACACTAGTCTAGCAGCTTATGAAGTAACCATGTAATATTTTTCAAATGCCTAAATTCATCTATCATCAGTCTAGTTTCCGATAGCAGTGCAAAATACTCCATAAATGTTGCCAGAAAATGTTGATCATCGAATGCTGACTATAAAAGCTTTCGTGTGATACCGGCTTTGTGCTTGTTGATGAAAGGGTTATGTTTTTATTGGACATTGCTCTGTAGGCGTATATGGATTGTGACAAACTGCAAGGCATGATTTGCTGTTACGTAGTTCGATTTTAGCATATGACGACAACTTCGTGTATCAAAACAGTAGCGCTTGAAATTATTGCACAGTGTCTATAAGTATGCACAACATTTTTGTTATATATTGTATCAGTGTACTAGTATGATGAGAGGAGTATTTATATGCCAAAGCTTGGAGCATTCATTTATTTTTAAGTACCCTTGACTGTGGGAATCAACAGTATTTCTTTGCATTTACTATTTTATATTCATACCGTAGTCTTTGAAACTATTTTCAAGTTTTTCAAGTTCCTTGTATGACTGCTGACAGAACACTATAGTCTATTCATTTTAATTTGGCCAAAAATCTTGACCACTAACCTCTACAACTAAAAAAAAATGATTAGCATAATCAAGCTAATATTGCCACTATTTGGGATAGCGTAATGCATAGTGCGCAGAATTTCGATGTGAGTATCCTGGGTTCGAGTCCTCGGAGTGCCACATGTATTTGTTGATTTCATTAATTGAGTTTAGATGTGAAGTTGGTTGGTGTAAAAAACATAATAATAGTTAGCCTGGAAATAGGGGTAGAAATTTACAGCCCATTCGCTCTAGCCTGTGTTGAGTTACAGAGGTTGGGGTCATGATTTCTGGCCTACTTACAATGAATGGAATATCATTTATATGATAGATGACGTACATTTCTCCAAAGTCATTTCACAATCTGGTGAAACGTTTAGCTTAAATTGATCTGTTATCCTCAGTTACATTTTATTCTTCAAACTTGCATACCAATTATCATACTGATGTGTATCTTGTTTCCATTGATCAAATTATACTGAACTATAACTGCTTTGTAGTAAATACAAAAAATGAGCTAATATTTTGGGTAGCAAATGTTGTGTATGGTGCAAATGTGAAATTGTGTTGACAATGATTTGCCAGCATAGCTAATGAGTTTGATTATCATTCAGTTTATTTTAGTTACTGACTGGTGTTTTAATGCCACCACTTAAGGGGGTAGTACTCGATTTTTCTGGACCCCTTTTTCCCTCATTGTTTAGCATATTGGTTTTGAGATTTTAAGACTTGCCTTCCGTTAGTTTGGCGATTTTGATACCTTTCGTCCCATTTCTTTGTCAATATTTAGACCTATTGTGCCATTTAGGTGTCGATTTTTTCCTGCCGAGTGATAGCGAGCCTGTAATTTTAGAAGGAATCGGCCTTTGGCCGGGACATTTTTCTAATGAAAAATTTACAAATTTATCTTGGGGATATTTTCTTAAGTTTCATGGAGGTCTAGCGAGGAAGCTAAAAAACAAATTACTAAATAAATATATACAGTAGACCTTCATTTTCATGGATGTCTAGCAAGGAAACTAAAAAATAAATTACTAAATATATATATATATATAGACTAAAAACCAAGCACTACCCCCTTAATGACTGGTGTTTAACCCTCCTGGCCCGGTTGTCATTTTAAAATGAGACCACGAACTAAGGGCAGGAGCCCGGGTGTCATTTTAAAATCTGCAAGCTTGAAAGCCTATTCAGCTTGGTCTGAACGCCGTGCGTCCGACGCATGTAAACAAAGCCGATCGTTACGTCACCGCACCTCCGAAAACAAGAAGGAGAAGACTCGTTTGTTATTGTACGTCTGTATGTCGTTGTTTCAGTAGTGAAAAGATCGTCATATTGCTAACATCGCCTGCAAGTGCTCTCCACTGAAATCGTCATCACAACTGAACCAGTTGACATAGAGAGCTCTACTTAACGCCAGTCTACAGATTGTAAACCGCACTACATTTATAGATGCGTGGGAAATTTCTAGCAGTTAAACTAAACAAAAATACGGTAGCCTAGGCCTAGACGTTTTTCGGCCAGATCGCCCGGGTAGCCCACACTGTAATTTTGAGAGCCTGCCCGGGCCAGGAGGGTTAAAGGCCACCACTTGATGACGCCAAATGATTCACGCACGGTACTTAACCCGTAGATGGTGAAGAACCTGACAATTCTAAATATAATACATTTATTTATTAATTGTGATGCAAAGATCTTTCCAAATTGCAATAACTGCATTTCTACTTTTTTTGTTGGACAATATACCAGTAGGTATATGTAAAAATAATTGCAATGCATGTTTTATAAATATTCTCAAAGGTATCTTTTTTTGTTTTGTTTTCTTAAGGGGGGTCACCGTTTTTTTTTTTATCTTGCTCTCCTTTTCTCTCTTTCTCTGGCTTGTATCCATTCGGTCCCATTCAGCCAACTGTTTTAAGACGTTTATCCCCATCCAAGTGTCGATTTCTTCCTGGCGAGTGATAGTAAGCCAGTATTGTATGGAGACATTTTTTCTATCGAAAAATTTACACATTTAGCTTGCTGTCAAAACAAAATATATATATATATATGCTGGCTCACTGCCGCTCGCCAGGAATATATTGACACCTGGATACCTTACCTTTTGATACCTTTTGATGGGGGTAAACTTCTTAAAACAGTAGGCTGAATGGGGCCGAATGGATACAATCCAAAGAGAGAGGGAGAGAAAGAGAAAAAAAGCGAGGTGGGCTCCCTTAAGACATATTCCTGGCAATACAGGTCCCAGATTCTCAACTTAAAAAATAACTATGCTTTCATTGATTAAATACTTAACAAATATTATCCAAGTTTGAAAAATGAAAGTGGATGAACTCGACTGATTGACTTGGCATTATATATTGTAGCTGATAATGTTCACAATTCCTGTCATGAAAAGCTGGTGTCACACGAGTAAATTTTCCGGCAATTTTCGATGAGCAAGTTTTTCCTCGTAACATTTTGAGGCTTTTTTGCATTAGAATCGGAAACTAGATCGAAGGTAGATTATGGTATGTAGTTTAATTTATTCCATACTTACATTTTTGAAGCTGACAAACAACAATTGCTCGTAACAATTGACGGAAAAATCGCTAGTGTGACATCGCCTTTAAGTCTTGTGCTGTACATTATTGCCGAGGTTTTCTGATCCTGTATAGAGACTAGCGGTATGAATTCCAGCATTAAATCTTCACTGCAAAAGTACAGTTGCTAATACATACCTGGTGCATGTGCTGTGAAGGGGTGACATGATTTATTGTTCTCAAAGGTTTATTATATGGATGGTTAACCCTTGGAATCCGGGAGGCCTCATATGAGGCAAAAACAAAAAAAATATATGGCAGGAATCCGGGAGGCCTCATAAGAGTCTCGAATGAGGTGCAAAAGATCGCCGCTAAAATCATCATAACTGCAACCACCGCAAAATTGGGACCCCGCGAAATTAAGACCTGCAAAATTAAGACCCCACCAAATTTAGAAAGCGCGAAATTAAGATCCCGCCAAATTTAGAAAGCGTGAAATTAAGACTCCACCAAATTTAGAAAGCGCGAAATTAAGACCCGGCGAAATTGAGACCCCGCGAAAATTTGCGCTGTTGTTCGCGGGGTCTTAATTTCGCGGGATCTCAATTTCGCTTTGTTCTTAATTTCGCGCTTTCGTAATTTTGCGGGGTCTTAATTTCGCGAGGTCCCAATTTCGCGGGGTCCCAATTTCGTGGGGTCCTCATTTCGTGGTGGTTGCAGAGTTATGATGATTTTAGCGGCGATTTTTAGCACCTCATTCGAGACTCTTATGAGGCCTCCCGGATTCCTGCCATTTTTTTTTTTTTGCCTCGTATGAGGCCTCCCGGATTCCGAGGGTTAACCCGGCAAGCGCGATAGGCCTCACGGAAGGCTTCCTATAGGGAACGCAATAGGCCTCACGGAAGCAAGACCATAAAAAAAGCCTTCCAAAAAAAAAGGGCCTATCAAAACAAAGGAATTTGTCTCTAGGTGAGATAATTCCCCTCTAGTACTCATCCATGTGTTTCTCACCCCCCCCCCCCCCTCCTCAATTATCACCTATTTTTCCTCTTATTATCATAATTTATCGGTTATTTTTCTCTCCCGCGATAATGTAGCACAAGTGGGTTGCATAAAAGATCGTTATGTAACACCCAGACACCGGCACACACTGCCCCACTCGCCTCAGTTGACTCACAGACAGCGAGAGGGGAGGGTTGCCTGTGGCTCTCTCTCGCCTGAGATTATGACCGGGTGGCCAATATCTTCGTTTTTCACCACCCAAATGCTTTTCCAACTTATTTTAGCACTCCTGAAGGTTCATATATACATCATATATGTAAAATAAAAGCATACCGAAAACAAATAATGCTCTATATTGTAAATATAACGAATTCTGTCAGAATCCAAGGCTAGAAATGCACAAATAACTACCCTAGCCCCTAGGTCTATATCGCGCTTGTCAGGTTAAGCAAGCTCTCACAATCTCTTAAAATTAAAATGTAAAACTTGCAAACTAAACAAACCAAAACTTGGACAAAGACAATAATTATACTGTAAAGGTAAAATAACTTATCAAAATCGCTATGTGGAAACAACGCTTACGAAAAAAAAAATATATATATTCTGGTGTGAAAATTGTTGGAGGCGGAACTTTAATGTGGACCCTGTGTAATGGTTCTGCAAAGTATTTAGATAGAGCTGACAATAAAAATTATTATTTTGATTAGTTATTTTGTCTTTTTACTGTGTTCGTATACGTTTTGGGTTGTTTATTTTGCAAGTTTTACATTATAATTACTGCCACTGTACTGGAGAAAATAGGCCTACTTAATGTGTGAGACCCGCTTAAGTGTTAATTGATTTTTTTAATTTATTAGTCTGAAAATTGTGAAGTTTACAGTATTATTACAACACTGTAATATTACAGTTCTTAAGTGGTGAATGACACGTTATAGTTTGGAAGTTTCATTACTGTATGGACGAGAATAATTCTGTGTATTGCATTTTAAAGTAATTTAATTTGTGTACAATCAAGTGAAACACTATGCTTAAGGGGGCCCACCTCGTATTTTGTTTTCTCTCTCTCTGGGTTGTATCCATTCGGCCCCATTCAGCCTACTGTTTTAAGATGTTTATCCCCATCCAGGTGTCGGTTTTTTTTCCTGGCCAGCGGTAGCGAGCCAGCATATTTAAAAACAAAAATTTGACAGCAGGCTAAATTTGTAAATTTTTTGATAGAAAAATGTGTCCGGCTAAGCCGGATTTCTCCATACAATGCTGGCTTGCTCTCGCTCGCCAGGAAGAAATCGACACCTGGATGGGGATAAACGTCTTAAGACCGTAGACTGAATGAGGCTGAATGGATACAAGCCAGAGAAAGAGAGAAAAGGAGAGACAAAAAGCAGGCGACCCCCGCTTAATGACTGGTGCATGATATCCAACAAAGCTGTCAACCAATGTACAATATAATGGTGGTGTTGAATACTGCCCGTGCTAATGTAATTACAAGGGAAACTGTACATATTGTCATTTTGTATAAAACCTACAATAGTATGTATGGTTTTTATTTTATGCTTAGTATGAATATGGAGATGAATGTAAAAAATACCTGTAACAAGTATATAATATTAGTAAGCAATATTATATGCATATGAATATGTGACTTCTAGGGAGATGGTCACAATACCTGTAACAAGTATATAATATTAGTAAGCAATATTATATGCATATGAATATGTGACTTCTAGGGAGATGGTCACAATATCTTCTTCCTACTAATGAGAGTCAAATTCACCTACTAGACGAGACAGTGTAAGGGGCGAGGAATGCGAAAGTGGTCCCGGACCCTAAGAATTGGAACTTTAAAGGTTCTGTTCAGGCTCTGTCTCGAGTCAGCCAATCCCAGCTATGGGGTATGTGCCTGAGTATAAACATACATACAATACATACTAATGGCATGAAGGTTCTTAACTTTTACGCTTCGGTGCTTACAATTTGGCGCCAGGGGCATATTTGACAAAAATATGCGTAAGTGTATACAGGCTGTATCTCTGTAAACAATACACATATACTGAATCAAATATCATAATCACATACCTGACAAGTGTCAGTGCTCTGGGCTGCTTTCAGCCTCTAGGGTTAAGCCACTTTCACACATTCACGATGTTGGTCCCGATGTGCCACGAGGTACACAAATTGGTACATCGGCAGAGACTGACACGATGTACGTGTTTGACGACGAAGCCTCGACGGTGACACATCGTAGCCACGTCGGGCCAGATGGTACCACGGTTGCAACACGACGGTCAGTAGCGATCTGACTTTTTGGTAGAAAAATATGTCCGGCTTTGCCGGATTTGATTTTTCTACCGGCGAAGCCGGACATATTTTTCTACCGAAAAGTCAGATCGCTACTGCTCACTATCTTGAGGCTAGCAAGCGATAGCGAAGGCCAAATGGATATAATCCACTAAAATGGCAACATTACCCCTTGGACTGAATGGCATTGTATCTATCGTTAACTTAAATCGTGTAATAACTCCATTATTATAAATACTCAACCTCATGTTCATAGAGTAATTTATTCTTATTTTTGTCTGATGAGTCCACCACATAATTTATGAAAAGCATTACTGGAACACCCTGTATATCAATGAAAACTCGAAATTCAAGTCGCCCGCCAAGTGCAAAAATTTGCCTGGGCTTAAGTGATTTTGGAAACAAATATTTTTTATTCTGGGCGAATGGCTGGTCGAAATTGCAATCTACGACCATGTATAGAAGCTACTCGTCGATAGTAATCGAATGGCACCAGGTAGAAGTCTCTAGCACTTATAGTTTGGGCTACACAGGACTTTTAACCTCTTAAGTGCGCATGGGGGTAATTAGACACCTCTGCCTGTGCGCATGTATTTGAGCTGTTTCCATCACTAAAATATTAATTTTACCATAAATAGCATTAATACTTAATCATATGCGCCTATTATTGGTTGATTATAAAGGTACCGGTATTAACCTGTTACAACAATAAAACGAGTGAAAACCGCGTTTGGATGGTCAAAATCGGCGATACAGGCCGCGAGTTACATAATGTATGGGTGAGGCAACCTGCTTTCCCGCCAATTTCCCCCAAGGCCACTGAGACACTGTCGATCGATACTCTCTCTCTCTCTCTCTTGCACTCGCTTGCTAACAGTGATGACAATGCCCTGCTTGCAACTCGCTAATGTTAGCACGAAAATATACCTCAGAATAAGGGAATAACAGGGAAAATAGGTGATAACTGAAGGAGGGGAGGTAGAGGAGTGATATTTTGCATGGCCCAAGGTCATTTTTCTTTTTTTTTTGTTCGATGTTTAAAATTGATTTTTTTTTTTTCTCTGACTCTTAAGAGTCTTCCCGCAGACCGCCGGGGGAACTCTTAAGAGTCTTCCCGCAGTTCCCGGGTTAAAGTCCAAAAACTGGTCATTTGGGGCGTTCTGGGAGGCCCAGTCAAATACGAAATCCTAAACTAATGGTCCGATTTTAATTATGTTTGCGCCATTCGATTCAGCTTGCCAAAGTGTACTTATGGTATAAATTTAAACAAAATCTGTTAATAAATAACTCGTCTATGGAGTTTTTAAACTTTAAAATAGGCCTAGGGGGCCTAAAAAATAGATCAAAATTTTAAAAAAATTATACCGTTGAATCCGCAACGGCGAGACTAATCCAAATATGTAATAATATTGACAAGTCAAAATTCAACCAAAATCACCGATTTGCCTGGGCCTTAACCCTTCTTTGGCGGCGCGCAACTTATGTCATGTGAAATAAATATGGACTAAGTGGCGGTTCACAACTTATGTCGTGTGCCATTTTCACCACGTAATGTTGCCGAGAGAGAGAGATGAGTGGTGGGAGGAGCGTAGTAATCGTATGACTGCTCCAGACCACCGCGGCGGACCTACTGACAAGAATCCCACCCTTCCCTCCCCTCTCACACTCGCTACACAGGGAATTATGTAGGGAAATTACCTAATTACAGGGTTTTTGCACTTGTGTTGCACGATCGTTGCAAGAGAACCAGCGGTCGTACAAGGATGGTTCGGGTGTCATTGGAAAGCTCTGTTTACGCCCTTTCAGGGATAGATACTTGTTTTACGCTCTGGGTCTTATTTAGGTATGAAAATGATCACGTAAACAACCCTATTTAGGGTACAAAAAAAACGCTGGGCGCTACGGTCCCCTAGACCGCCTTGCCCGCCAATAAGGTGTTAAGTTTGGGTAGTTGTTAAGGGTAGAGGGGATGGGCAAGGCTTTCCTTACAGTTGATGAGTACTGGTAGCTTTGATGGGATATTGTCTGGACCTGCTGAGGAGTTTAATCTGTTCTTTAATTGCTGCCTTGATGTCTTCCTCGGTGAAGTCTATATCCTGTAGTGCTGGTTGGTTAGGTGTGGTGTTTACGGTAAGTTATTTTATGTGGCGCGAACTGGCGTGTTTACCATGACGTAACTGTAGCCAATGGCGGGAACTCTCGACATGGGAAATGGATAAATCTGTGTTTTTTTTTATTTGAGAAACTTAGGTAATTGTTTAGTGTATGGCCTCCTCTTAAAGAAAATGGATTTTTGAGCACAGACTAAACCAAAGGTTCACTACTGTATTTACATAGCTGGTCATTAACTTTACCTAACCTAACCTATTAAACCTAACCTAAGCTAACCTGGGCATCCTGGGGGCTGCTGCCCCCAGACCTGGTCTTGGGTTGAAAAGTGATAAAAAACAGATAGGCCCTCTCTCTTACCTCATTATTCAAAGTTTTGTATTTGGTTTAGGCTAATATGCACTTCCCAGGTCATTTTGGTAAATTTCTATAATTGCACCTATAGCCTACGAGCTAAAAAAAATATTGGTACGATTTTAGTTACTGGACACCTATTTGACAGGTACAGTACCACCGAGGATTTAATACATATTTGTTTTCGGTTTCCACGCATCCAACACCAAGCTACACCTTTTTCGGTCCGGTAATAGTATTGAAAACGATATAATAACTTTTTAAATATGGTTTTCGACGAGAATAAAACGGGGCGTTTGGGCCGAAAATCGGCGGCGGGGGGAGTCCGTCGTCGCTTCGGATCATCGCGGTTTGTTTACCCAGGACGCACGAGGTGACGGCCAGCTGTTTTACTTGCCCCCTGCTGGCCACATAGATGACGATTATTATAATTCACGGGGGGGGGGCAGAGCCCCCCCTCAACCCTGTCCTGTATCCCACACCCTATAATGCAAGTTTTTATCAAAAAATTTACCCAACAAGCTTAGCCATTTTAAGTCGACCGCCAAGGCGGGACCAGGAAGTCACTCCGAGCGTAAAGTAAACAAAGCGACGCTACTTCCACGAACGCAACCGATTTGTCTTTATATTTCGTCTCATATTATCATTATTAAAGTGTCCCCATTGCTTTTTTAGTGTTTCGTACACCAGAAAAGGGTGTAGGCTAGCTTGGTGTTGAATGCGTGGAAACCCAAAAAAAATGTATTAAATCGTTGGCGGTACCTGTCAAATAGGTGTCCAGTAACTAAAATCTTACCAAAATATTATTGTATTTAGCCTAACAGGAAGGTACAACGAGGTAAGTAATGTGGCAATATGCGGAAATGGAATATAGGGGCATTCCGCCCCCCTCTGACAAAAGTCTATCAATCTAGATGTGACACGGATTTACAATGTTTCAGAGAGACATTAGTCTAACCTAACCTAGTATTATCATTATGGGTGGGGGCTGCCACCCCCACACCCCGGCTGGTTGGGTAAAACGGTAGAAATCCAGTTGGGGTGGAGTGAATAACCGTAGATTTTCGTAAGGGGGTAAGAGGGGGGCAGAATGCCCTTATAATCCCAAACTCTGCAGCAGGACCAGACGGCTTTCATGCCCAACTGCTAAAAAACTGCAAACATCAGCTAGCCTTGCCTCTAAAACTGCTGTGGAGCAAGTCCCTCCAAACTGGATATGTACCACAATCCCTAAAAGAAGGTACTGTCACACCAATGCACAAAGGGGGTAGTAAAGGCATAGCCAAAAATTACAGACCAGTGGTGCTGACGTCACATCTTATTAAAATCATAGAAAGAACAATACGAGCTAAGATGGTCAGCTACCTGGAAGATAACGAGGCATTCAACGAGGGTCAACACGGCTTTAGACAAGGCCGCTCCTGCCTTTCACAACTACTATCACACTACGACAAAATCCTACAGGATATTCAAGACGGAGAAAATGTAGACGTCATATATCTAGATTTCGCCAAAGCTTTTGACAAGGTGGACCATGGGATCCTTCTACATAAACTCAAATCACTGGGAATAGGGGGAGACCTTGGAAGATGGCTCCACAGTTTCATCACCAACAGAAAACAAAGAGTTACGGTTCAAGGAAGCCTATCAGAAGCAGGTGGGGTCATCAGCGGAGTACCACAAGGATCAGTACTGGGACCTCTCCTATTCCTCATCATGATAGGAGACATCGACAGGGACCTGGAACACTCAACAGCCTCATCGTTTGCAGACGACACCAGACTCATGAAGAAAATCACCTCACAACACGATGCACAGCTACTACAACAAGACTTGGACAAAATCCTGAAGTGGGCAGAAGAAAACAACATGGCCCTAAACGGAGACAAGTTCGAGCTTCTAAGGTACGGGAACAAGAGAGCACTACAAAATGCCACCAACTACAAAAGTGGACAGCAAGAAATTACTGCCAAGGACACAGTGAAGGACTTGGGAGTAAATATGAGCAGTGACGCCACTTTTTCCCAGCATATTACCAAAGTCACAACAACAGCAAAACAAATAGCAGGCTGGATCCTGAGAACCTTCCACACAAGAAATGAGAGGTGTATGTTAACACTGTGGAAGTCACTGGTCCTACCACGACTGGAGTACTGCTCTCAGCTCTGGTCTCCCCAAAAAGTAGGAGAAATAACAGAAATTGAAGCCACCCAGAGGACATTCACCAGTAAAATCCATGGGTTTCAACACTTTAACTACTGGGATAGACTCAAGGAGCTGCAGCTGTACTCACTTCAAAGACGTAGGGAGAGATACTGTCAGATACATCATCATCTACGTCTGGAAGATTTTGGAAAAAAAGGTACCAAATCCAAACATGGTGACATAAAAAGACTGGAACAAGTTCAGCGGAGAGCCACAAGACTAATCCCGGAACTGGCAGGACTTCCATATGAACAGAGGCTAGCCAGGCTGGGTTTCACCACACTTGAAGAACGCAGGGTCAGGGGTGATATGATCGAGACCTTTAAAATCCTGAGGGGCTTTGACAAGGTTAGTGAAGATTTCCTGCAGTTAGCCCCCATTGGACGACACATGGAGACCAGAGGACACAGTTTGAAGCTGATGAAGCCACGTCACAGGACCTCCAAGCGGAACAACTTCTTCAACTCGAGGATTATAAATAAATGGAACAGCCTCAACGAAAGTGTAATAAGTAGTACGAGCATTAATATGTTTAAAAATAGATACGACCAGTTTGAGACAGAAAGAAAACTGAGAAGAGGCACCCCTTATGAACTCTGACTCTCTTGCCTCTTTACTATCACTAAGGTAAGCAATCCAAGAGACTCAACACCAAAGGCGAGGGAGGCTGTGCTATGTGAGGACTACGCCGGGATCAACAAAAAAAATCAAATCCCTGATCCATCACAGCGTTGCATACAATGGAACCAGACTGTTCAACTGTATACCAGCCCCTCTCAGGAACATGACCGGGGTGTCTCCAGACACCTTCAAGAAACACTTATGCAACACAATATGTTTAAAAATAGATATGACCAGTACCAGTTTGAGACTGAAAGGAAAATGAGAAGAGGCACCCTTTATGAGCTTTGACTCTTTTTCCTCTTTACTATCACTAAGGTAAGCAAAAAAAAAAAAACTTGGACATGTGGCTGGCGGCTGGCCAAAATACCGGACCGGCCACCAACACCCAGGATACCCCAGCACCAACTCCAACCGACTTCTGGAATGGAGAGTGGAAGAAAGGGAGCTGTCTGGTCACAGTGGAGCGGCAGCCCCAGCTCAACTGTGTCACTACCGGACGGGGTCAATATACAGGAGACGCTACAATATAGGTAGCAAAATTATAATGGTAGTTTTGGGTTCCTATCATCATATCCTTCACGGACCTTCATTTCTATATATTTTTTATCCCCGTGAAAAAAAAAAAAAATCTTGGGATTTTTCATTTATTTTCTTGGGATTTTTTGTTTTTGTCATTAACCTAACCAAAAAACCTAACCTAACCTAACCTAATAGCCCCCAAATACATTTAGGTTAGGTTAGGTTAGGTTAATAAAAAAAAAAAAAAAAAAAAAAAAAAAAAAAAAAAAATTCCCGGGGATAAAAAGTATATAGAAATGAAGCATATGATGATAGGAACCCAAAACTACCATTAGAATTTTGCTACCTATATTGTAGCGCCTCCTGTATATTGACCACGGACGGAATACAACTAAGTGTAAAGTGTAACTAGGCCTAAGTGTAAGTGTAATCCATTTCCGCATAGCCTATTGCCACCAGCCACCTAGGCCTATACCACATCACTTACCTCGCCGTACCTTCCTGTTAGGCTAAATACAATAATAATTTGTTTAGCTCGTAGGCTATAGGTGCACTTATAGAATAATACCAGGCCTTCGATTAAACAATTACGATAGATTGAACAGAAAACTATATTATCATTACGAAATAGGCCTTAGAACAGAGTTCGATAATATTCAAGGACACTAGTGCGACGTTATGAGAAACAATTTATTAGGGAAAATAGGCACCAATAGATTCGCCATATTTTTCTCCATAGCCTATAGTCCGCATGGAGGATTTTCGTTATCAAAAAATTGAAAAATACCCACTTCACAAACAAATACACCAAAAATCTAAGTCAAAGCGGGGGTGTGGGGGCAGCAGCCCCCACCTATAATACTAGGTTAGGTTAGGTAAGGTTGTTAGGTTAGGCTAATGTCCTTTCAAAGGGGTATAGGGTAGTAAACACTAGGATAGCCTATACCCGGACAGAGGTAAGAAGAAGAAGAGTCCTGCAGTTACAGTAGTCTCCTTGAAATTTGAATGCTACCCAGAGTTCCCTCAACTCTGGACCAGGCAGCCCAGGCTAAACATGCATAATCACTGCATGTATGTTAATTGCTGGCGAGCTGGGATTATTTCATGATGTGCACCACATCATCAGGACGTTGGTCGATCTTTTCCAGAGCTTGAGTATTGAATTGAAAGGTATTCTTCTTCTTCTTATTGTTTAAATGTGCAGTTTGCTTGGAGGGTTGTCTCCAGATTACTGCACAGGCGTTTCGATGGGACAGAGTAAGAATAGAAGGGGAAAATCATAGAATGAGGAATGAAAAACTACTCAAAATTAGTCACTGAAGCCCCCCAACCGCGTCAAGGAGAGTAGTATCAGGGGGGGCTGGTATTAATTACGAAAAACAGACCTCACTGTTCAGAACCGCATGTTGTTTACAAACGGCGTCTCTACACAATGGAGTCACTCCAGCTGGCTGAAAATGCCAATTCGTCACCAACGACTATATATATTAGTATTTTGTTCTGGAGTTTAATGGAATTATATCGATATTGCCCATATACATAAATTACAGTATATTCATGCCAAGTTATGACCCTGCATTAATCTTCGTTTTTTCGTTCTTCTTCTTCTTGTTGAGGATATAGGGTAGTGAAGCTGTGAAGAAGAAGAAGCTTATGTCACCCTACCCGGGCGGAAAGGACCCCAGGGTGGAGAGGTTTCACAGGGAGGACGTGGACATCGTAGATTTCAGGGGAGGGCACCCATGCCCCGCAGGCGACGTCAACCTAGCGGCTCGCTTGGTGTAGTGACTAGCGTCTCGGACTTCCACCCAGAAGGCCCGGGTTCGCGCCCACGCTCGGCGCATTAAAGATTTTTCACAAGCACTGAGTCGTTACCATCCCTCATGAGCAAAGGGATGGGGTAGTAGTACAGGACCCCAATGGAAATACGCCTAATCGGCCTTATTGAGCTATCCTTAGCTAGCTTAGCATGCGCTAGCTTTAAGAACTATTATTATTATTATTATTATTATAACCTCAGGAACTTCTTCGTAAGCAGGAGGACCTTGGATTTAGTAGCCTCCGGTACCCCAACACCAGCTAGCAGAACGGGGAGGGAGAAGTCACTGACGCCAAGAGCTGTGAGAGCAGATGTGAGAGAGGTCCTGGCTGAGTAGTAACGGGGACAGCTGAGAAAAAAGTGGAGGATGGTTTCGTCCACAGAGCGGCACCAGGGGCAGGAGGGGCTAAGGGCCAGGTTGATCCGGAAGATATGGCCGTTGAGGGTGGAGTGTCCCAGACGGAGACGTGTTAATGAAGTATCCAGGGCACGGCATGGAGACCGCGCTCAAGGGAGGGGCGAGGAGGAAGAGTGATAGGCAGAAAGGGTAGTGGAGCGGAGCAGAGCAGGGACGGCTGCATTCCAAGAGACATAGAGAGAGTGAAATACGTGTGAAAAGAAAGAGGAGAAATCGAGGGGATAGGATTCAACAGTGGACGTATTATGTGCAAATGTGGCCGCAGCATCCACTACGGTGTTTCCTGGGATGCCTGTGTGGGAAGGGACCCACTGAAAGTGTATCGTGTACCCACGAGAGTGGAGAAGGAGGAGGATGGAGTGCGAGTCAAAGATTAGCTTACGATGAGAGGACGGGCGCCTGGAGCTCAATGAGGCAAGGGAGGATTGGAAGTCGCTAAAAATAACAATTAAACGGGGAGGGAACTGAATCTCTGACATACTCCAAGGCGCCCAAGATGGCATATAGCTCCGCAGCTAGTATAGGGTGATGCCCATCAAGCCTCCAGGTCCTACAAAGGGAGAGGGATGGGATGAAGCAAGCCGCCGTGGAGGAGGGAGGTGAGGGGACATGAGAACCATCCGTATAAATCTGGAAAGAATCAGCATAATGAAGGGACACCAGTTCACCAAACAGGGGGAGGGCAAGGGGACCGTTTACAGACTTAGAATAGGGGACATGAAGGTTCAAAGAAAAAAGGGTGGGAAGGGGGAACCAAGGGGGAGCAGGGGAAACAGCGGGCACGGGGAAAGTATGAGGGACAGGTATGGAGAACTGAGAGAGGGAAGTCAGGGCACAGATGAGGAAAGGAGTACGGGAACGTAAAGGCCAGGAGTTTTTTTTTTCGTTCATCCCTGTAGTTCACCATTGTATACATATACAGTACACTATAAAACATACTCATATATGATGCAAGCTGTATACCTTCAAGCAACACATCAACATAAAAATGTAATTTTGAATATATATTATTATGTTACATGTTATGTAGATGTTAATTTGTAAAGTAGCACTAAAACTGGACATTTATACTTATGACATCTAAGGATATTTTGTCCCACCATTGACATTGGCAAATACCGAATCTCACATCAACAATGGCGGGTGTTGGAGGAGGTCTGCTTGTGCACCTCCTCATAATGACGACAATTACAAGACGCCTTTACAGTAGCCTCTACTCACGGTATAGTAACAATAGTCTCCGCATAGGCCATGTTGGTCTGGCCTCTCACCTCTTCCGTCTTCGACTGGTACCTGACCCTTTCTGCCCGTGGTGCCAGACGGTGGATGAGACGGTAGAACACTTCCTTCTTCACTGCCCTCGCTTTTATTCCCATAGCACCCTCCTCCGCTGCAGCCTCCGCTCACTTGGGGTCACCAACTTTACCCTCCCCATCCTGCTGGGGGCCGTGGGCTAGACCCGGCCCTCCGTGACCGGGTGCTCCAGCACACCAAGGTCTTCCTGCGGCGTATCGGTCGTCTTGGCCGGCTGTGATTACCTGCCGGTGTTGGTCTGCGTCAGGGTTAATTGGGCCTGCCCACACAGCTTTACAATCAACAATTAACAATAAGAAGAAGAACAATAAGAAGAAGATTTAATGACAGTATTCTTAAACATTCACGACCTGGCGTAAGCGTAATAAACGCTGCAAATATATAATAGGCCTAGTTACAGTATATTATATAACTTACCAACTATAACAAGTACTAGGCCTAGAAACCGTAGCAGAGTAAGTGGACAATTTAGGCTAGGCCTATGCCTTGTTTCATGTAGCCTAGGCTGTTTTCTCATGTTAGGCCTAGCTTAGCTTACTTCCTCAAAGTTTTACTTCTATTTACATAAGAGTTAACCTAACTAACCAAATTTACTTAGCCTAACCGGAAAATGTCAAGGAAACTGGCCAACTTTTATTTAGGATAGGCTAGTGATTTTTTTTTTTTTGGTTTTAGGCTAGGCTAGCTAGTTTTCATCATTAGGCTATAGGCCCTACAGTGGTTGTCATTAATTAGAATCTCCGGATTTTTTTTTGGGATGGATGTAGACTCGTAGAGTTCGGGCGTACGGTCGTCATTGTTTACATAGGGCGATCGCCGCGATCGCACTTATGTTCCGTCTATTTCGACGCTAGCCTATATTTTCTGCTATTTGCCCCGTCATTACTACATGAATACTAGGTTAGGTTAGGTTAGGTTAAAATAGACGGGAACATGATGGGAAAGGTCCGATATCACTACGCGTAATGTAAACAAAGATGGCGGTCCGCCCGCTCACTAGGCAAAACGTTTTCGCCATTATCCAACAATCTTAAGATACGGCCCCCGATAGTGGGGAGGGCTATGAAGTACAGGGAAATTGAGGGGTAAAAGATGAAAATAAGGGGTAGGCTAATATTAGCCTAACCTAACAACCTTACCTAACCTAACCTAGTTGCCTATATTAGGTGGGGGCTGCCGCCCCCACACCCCCGCTGGTTTGGTATTTAATTAATAAAAGATTGACGGTTGCCAAAAAAAACTTGAATGAAGTCTAGGCTACGGTATTTAGGCCTACTCCGCAATCTTCAGCTTTGGCTGTGGATAACAGGAGGTAGGCTAAATATTAACTTTTTCACAGTAGGCTAGGCCTAGCCTAATTGAAAACGTTTTTTCCGGAGATTCTAATTAATGACAACCACTGTAGCCTACAATGATGAAAACTAGGCTAGGCTAAAACCAAAAAAAAAAAATCACGAAATAAAAGTTGGCCAGTTTCCTTGAAAAATACCACCTAACCTAACCTAGTATCTTAGGTGGGGGTTGCCGCACCTACGGGCCCCACATCTGACGGTGACATCTCTGCAATCGTGTTGAATAGCCTAGCCTACTAGCCTAGCCTAGCCATGGTGATGGGCTGGTCTATCAGAGTGAGAGCTGAGCGATCTCTGCCATACCCATAGCTTACTGCCTTACTCTGACTTCCTTTTAGCCTACTTAGCCTATATATTTTCTAGATCTCAACATTCTCAAGTGACGGCGTCTTTTCCGTGGATTGACCTCCCTACTGCCAACCTAGAGGTTGGCAGATTGGGAGCCAAAGCGTCACAATTTTCCTTTGCCCCTCAACTTTCCCTTCATAATTGCACAGGGCCTTGGGTGGGGCTTGGGTTTCCCGGGCGTTTCCGCACCCTCCTACGCTCCCTGCCTTGGGAGTGGCTTCGGCCACCCGGGCTTTATTAGTGGTAAGCAAGGAGGGTTTTGTGGGGCCGCTCGTTTATGGCCTTGGCCTTGCTCAGGACCTTGGGGCTGTTCGGCCAGACAGCCTGGGGAACAGCAACAACAACATAGCCTAGCCTAGGCTAATAAAAAATTATGTGTGAGATTGAAACAACCGTAATTCCTTAGCTTGGGGCCTTCCGCTTTTTTGCTTTAAAAACTAGGGCAAGGATGTAGTGTTCAGGTGTACCGCCCGCTTTGTTTACACTACACGGACGCTCGCGATCATGTAACATGTTCCTGTCTATTTTGACTGCTGTGAGATAGGCTAGCCTACAATATTAGTTTGAGGTAGCCTAGGCTAAAGCCCCCTCACCCCCCCATGACTTATTTTCATCATCATATAGCCTAATTGCTAGCAGGGGGCACATAGCCTAGCCTAACAGAAAAAATTGCCGTCAAAATAGTCTGGAACTTAGGCTAACCGCGAGCGATCGACCGATGTAAACATGACGACCGTACGCCCGGATACTACATCCTTCCCAAAACTAGGCTAGGCTATTCCAAATTTACAGATTATTACCTACGGGATGGATGTAGTGTCCAGGCGTACGGTCGTCGTGTTTACATAGGGTGATCGCCGCGGTTAACTTCGCGTCTATTTTGACGGCGATTATTTCTGTTATTTGCCCCCTGCTGGCAATATATATGATGATGACAATATGTGAGGGGGGGCCGGGGCCAAAGCCCCCCCTCAACATATTATTGTATCCAATGGTATTCAAAATAGATGGGAACTTGACTGCAAGCGTCCGACGCCTCTCCCGCCGTCATGTTTACATTTGTCGATCGCCGTGGATAACTTCGCGTCTATTTTGACGGCGATTTTTTTCGGTTATTTGCCCCCTGCTGGCAATATATATGATGCTGATAATATGTCATGGGGGGGTGAGGGGGGGGGCAAAGCCCCCCTCAACATATTATTGTATCCAAAGGCAGTCAAAATAGACGGGAACACGATGGCAAGCGTCCGACGCCACTCCGCGTAGTGTAAACAAGACTGGCTGCTGGCGATACACCCGGGAACTACATCCTACCCGATTATACAAAATGGCATTAGAGACCCACACAATACTTAAATTCAGAGTGGAAATGCATATTTTTACATTACAGTATTTATGATAGGCTTTTTATATACTGTACCTTCGCAATCCCCATTTTCTATTGTTACGATGCGCGATCTTTGAGGTGTTTTTCCGGTAATTTTTTTGCATTTAGTTTTCATATTTTATTTTTACCATTTTTTCTTTGATATAGGCCTACAGTGTTGTTTTACAGAATGGATTGCAAGAAATTAGTATTTACCCATTATTCAATAATCTATAGGCTAAACACGCCCCCACCCCTCCCCCCTACTCACCTGGTAGGGCCACCATCGGAAGCGCATGGCGCGCCAGGATCAAGCAGCCCAGTTTGTTAGAAAGGACACACCAGTCAAGACAGTCGGCATGATATTACCATACTATAGTTGAGCAATGGTGACTGGTTGAGTGTGTCCAAAAATAGACTTGGTGGAAGAAAATATGCAAAGAATTGAGTTGAAGATTAGTTTGGTTAGGCTATATTTTGGGTGGGGGAAGTTTATGGGCTAAAGAAAATATTTTGGAGGTGGTGTGTTAACTTGGATTTAAATTGGTTAACCTCTGAAGTGCGCATGGGGGTAATTGGAAACGTCCCCCTGTGCTGACGTATTTGAGGTGTTTCCGCCACTAAAATATTCATTGTGCCATTAATAGCATTAATACTTATCCATATGCGCCTATTATGGGTTGATTATAAAGGTATTAACCTGAAACAACAATAAAACGAGTGAAAACAGCGTTTGGATGGTCAAAATCGGAGATATAGCCCGCGAGTTGTATAATGTATGGGTGAGGCAATCTGCTTTCCCGCCAATTTCCCCCAAGGCCACTGAGACACAGTCGATCGATACTCTCTCTCTCTCTTGCACTCGCTTGCTATCAGTGATGACCACACCCTCCAATCGGATTTCTAATGTTAGCACGAAAATATACCTCAGAATAAGGGAATAACAGGGAAAATAGGTGATAACTGAAGGAGAGGAGGAAAGTGGGGAAGGAGGGGAGGTAGAGGACTGAGATTTTGCATGGCCCAGGGGCCAAAAAAAAAATAAAAAATAAAAAAAAAAAATATATTTTTTTTTTTTTTTTTTCGATGTCAAAAGTTGATTTTTATTTTCTCTGACTCTTAAGAGTCTCCCCGCAGTGCGCCGGGGGAACTCTTAAGAGTCTCCCCGCAGCTCCCGGGTTAAGGGAAGTGGATTAGACTATTTCAGCTGGGAGGGAGTTCCAGTGCTGAATTACTCGACGTGGGGAGGGCTATGAAGATCAGGGAAAATGGAGGGTTGAAGAGGATAAAAGGGAAAAATAAGGTCTATTTGGCAATAATCATTTGCCGTGGGATACAGAAGTAGATGAGGGGGGGGGGGGGGGGGGGCAAGCTCCCACTCAACCCCCCAGGACTTACCGGTATTGACATTCTCATATATTCACAAACTCCCTTATAATACATTTTCGACAGTAGCCTACAGACTTATACAGTAGCCTATACCTAATGGACTGGGTATACAGGGCAAAATAGGAGGATAGATTAGAGCATTCCTCACAAAGAGGGAACAAATAACAAATGTGGAAGGAGCGGCATCTAGAAAAGAAGCAGTAATTAGTGGTATCCCACAAGGCACCGTACTCGGCCCCATTCTATTCATAATAATGATAAACGACATTAACCCTTATTTAGCGGCGAGCAACATAAGTCGAGTTAAATAAAGCTGGACTATGTGGCGGCGCTCGACATAACTCGAGTGGCAATTTCAGCACGTAATGTGGCTGAGAGAGAGAGACAAGTGGTGGCAGGAGACTAGCGAGCGTATGACTGCTCCAGACCACCGCGGCGAACCTACTGACACAAATCTCAGCTCCCTCCTCCCTCTCTCACTCGCTACATACTCAATTATGTACCGAAAGTACCGAATTACCTGATTTTTGCACTCGCGTTGCACGGTTATTGCAAGAAAACTATCCATCATACAAGGATCGTTATGGTGTCATTCGAAAGCTCTGTTTATGCCCTTTCAGGGATAGGTACTTGTTTTACGTTCTGGGTCTTATTTAGGCATGAAAATGATCACATAAACAGCCCTATTTTGGCTAAAAACACCCCGCTGTGCGGTACACATAAATAAACCGCATAGGCCGCTCGTAAGGTGTTAACAGCTCATTACTGTCCTTTGCTGATGACACCCGGGTATTCAGGTCCATTGATAAAGTAGAAGACAGTTCACAACTACAAAAAGACCTCAAGAAAATCTATGAATGGGCAGAAAAGAACAACATGAACTTTAATGAAGATAAATTTTAACTAATAAAATTTGGCAAAACTAACTTTAACACATCATATAAAGACCCCAAGGGAAACAATATCACAAGAAAATCACAAATCAGAGACCTGGGCATAATAATATCAGAAGATGCCACATTTAATAACCACACAGAAAAAACAGTATCAAAATGCAGACAACTCATGGGATACATATTAAGAACTTTCCGAACAAGAGATTCAAAAACCCTGATCACATTATGGAAATCCCTAATTATCCCCCACATTGACTACTGCTCTCAACTTTGGGCTCCTCACAAACAAACTCATATAATGCAGCTAGAGGGCCTCCAAAGATCTTTCACCTCCTGCATACAAAAACCTCAAGACCACCAAGGGGAACCAGAAAAGCTAGACTACTGGAAAAGACTTGCAGAATATGAACTATACTCTATAGAAAGGAGGATAGAAAGATACAAAATAATATATACATGGAAGGTTCTTGAGGACCAGATCATCCCTCCAAAGACAGAGCCAATAATATCCACCAACACATAAGGAGACACAATAACAGGAAGAAAATGTGCCCAATTTCACCTACCATCAGAATATCCAACAAGAGTCAAGACCCTCCAACACAATGGCATCTCGAGAAAGGGAGCCCGGCTGTTCAATCACCTCCCAAAACACATCAGAAACATCAAGGAGGTGAAAACAGATGTGTTCAAGAGGGAACTGGACAAATTCCTCTCAACCATCCCGGATCAACCAGGCATCCCAGGCTATGCTGCAGCCCGCCCAGCGACATCCAACTCGATAACGTCCCAGCTGGAGTACAAGCAGTGAAGGCTGGCGGCGACGCCGTGGCCTTGCCTCAGAGAACACCAAGGGAGCAACACCCTCTTGAGGCAGAAGCGCTTCAAGGTAAATTCAAGGTAAATACCAATGTATTTTGTGATATGACAATTCCGTAGGCCATACAAAAATCGATAGGTTCTCGCAGGTGCCACACCGTAAAATCTTACCGTTTTTCCCTCTCCTGCAGTGCTTTCTAGTAATTTAATGTCTTCTACATCAATTTTAAGAGCAGCAGAGGTCTGGGGGCCAGGGGGCGGCAGCCCCCAGGTTAGGTCATGTTGTTAGGTTAGGGTACCGTAATGACACTATTGTATTCGTAGGAGGCGGGTGAGCCACGTGAGTGTTTGTTTGTGCTCGACGGAAGATGTGAGAGACATTATATTTTAAATTACAGTACTGTACTGTACAGTACTGCTTTGTCATTAATAGGAGGAATAAAAAAAACAGTACCGTACAGTACTGTACTATGGTCCGGGTTGGTCCCCACTCCCCCCACACCATTTTTATACTTATTATGTATCAATATAGCCTAAGCAAAGTTTATTCTGAAATTTGGGCCAAAAACAACCGTAATATTGATATGAAAGTTTTTTTTTTATTTATTGAAACTTGTTATGAAGTCTACAATATTTTCAGTAGGCCTACCGGTACAGTATTTAAAAAAAAATTGTATACCGGGTATATTTCTTTCTTTCATACTGTATACATTACCAGTACCTGTAAATGCAATTAACTTGTGTTGCAGTATAATGTTTTGTTTCTTTACATAGAATGAGGCGTAGAGCAGGAGTTGGGGCGATTCAGCGCCACAAGATCCAGCAGGACAAGTTTAAAGAAAAAGGAAGTGAGATCCAAGAAAATCAACTGGAACAGGTGAGACCATATGTAACAACGATTGACTGCATGATGATAAGTTGTGTACAAAATTTCCTTCCTGATATTTATATTTATTTGTATTTTATTGTGTGTGTGTGTGTGTGTGTGTGTGTGTGTGTGAGGGGGGCGACCTTGATCATGCGGGATACATGTATAGCCTAACTTATGAAAAAAACGTAAGGGTTATATTAGCGGACGTATTGTAGCTTTGATTACATAAGTCGTACACTCGCAGAGTCGCAGTTACGTTCGCGTCTAATTTCACTACCTGTACTATATTTACGAAATTATCCCACGGGCAGCTGTTATTTGCCCCCTACTGGTAATTTATAAGAAGATGACAATAAGTCATGGGAGGTGAGCCCCCCCTCAACCTATTATTGTATCTCACAGCCGGTAACAAAACCGTTTACCCAACAGCAGGCCATGGGATACAATAATGTTACATTGAATCAAGTTCATGCCCACTCCTTTCCTATATACTGCTAATGAGTGTGCACCACTTAATTCTATATTTCTCCACCTTATTCCAGTCTGCATGAATGTTGTGTTATTTTATGTTTAGTCTTAACATAAGCACCCTGTGCACCCGCCAACACCGTGAACGACCGCAGCAGTGCAAGTACTGGTACTGAGCTGGATACACAGGCATAGTTTGCCTTTTTCCAGAGGATCTACTGTAAGAAACTGTAAGAATTACCTGCAATAAGGACTATGTCATCTGTGTATAGCAACTCCCAAGGGAGACAATTCTAAAATCCCCAGACAGTACCTCCAAGACCATCACAAAGAGAAGAGGGCTTAACACAGAGCCCTGATAGCTCCAACACTTACGGTACTAGTAAGCGGTTCCTTCAGTACACCATTCACTCTCACTACCATTTATGAGTCCTCATGCATCTTCAGTATCACACAAACCAGTAATTCTTCTGGACCAAGTTTTCTCATAAGCCCACTGCACGACATCCTTGGACACCCTATCGAAAGCCTTTTACAGGTCTACAAATATGTGATACAGCTTCCAATTTGTATGTAAATACATTTCCTACAAGTGTCTGACCATAAAGATAGCATCGATTGTACCACGACCTTGGATGAAACCAAACTGCATTTCGTTAATAGAAATGCTTTCCCTAATCTTGCCTTCATAGACACTCTCACTGTCTCACAGACTGTTTCATATTATGAAAGATTCATGCTAACCCTTTTTATATTAACAATTTATTTATTCAATTCCAGCTACCGGTAAACAATTTTATACTCTTTAGCAAAAACTTCTGGTAATGAAGATACCTGTACAGTATTGACATCATCTGGTTGATGTCGTAGTACAGTATTTGTACTTCTGGCTGTACCATCTCAAAAACCAGAATGTAATACATTGGTAATATTGTATTATTGCAAGTGACAAGCAAGTAATTTGAATCTAATTAAAATAATTCAAAAAATATATATGGTACTTTACGTGATAGCAAATCTAAAAACCTAAATTATAATTAGGAAGTCTAGGATGTAGATACTCTTTGTATGAACAGCCAGATTCATAGTTCACCAATGACCTAGATAAGAAAAAGCACAGTACTGTACAGTAAAAAACCCTCCCAACCGGACTAATTGGGGGGAAACCCTGTCCGGAAGTGCCAAAATTCCGGATCTGGCGAGGTCCGGATAGGTCCCACACAAACCCCCTATGAACCGCACAATTCCGGATGTCAGAGATAATTATGTCCGGTTCTCTAATTCGGACTACTCCGGATGACAGATATAATGAGGTCCGGATTGCTAACTTTGTACTGTCCAGTACCTTCCTAATCTAAATAAACTGGATCTGAAAAAAGAAATTAATGTAATGTACATAAAATAAGAACCTATCTCTTTCTTACTGACCTGTATTGTAAGTGGAGTGGACAGTGAAGGTGGAGTAGAGTGTAGGGTGGAGTGGGTGGTAGTGGAGGTGCCATACAAAAACAATGATTGCAACTGTAGCACATTTTTCATGTACTGAACACATTGGAACACTGAACACTTTGCCACTTAAAAACAGAACTGAACTTTTTATTTTCTTACCACAGATATTGAGGCATAACTTAGCCTAATCAACTTTTAACCCCTTCAGCACCATGACGTAATTTTACCTTTATTCAGGGTAAAGTTAGACGATATTATGCAGTTTGAGAAGGACTTATGTTATTCAGAGACGATATTATGCAGTTTCAGAAGGACCTATGTTATTCAGAGACGATATTATGCAGTTTCAGAAGGACCTATGTTAATTCAGAGACGATATTATGCAGTTTCAGAAGGACCTATGTTATTCAGAGACTATATTATGCAGTTTCAGAAGGACCTATGTTATTCAGAGACGATATTATGCAGTTTCAGAAGGACCTATGTTATTCAGAGACGATATTATGCAGTTTCAGAAGGACCTATGTTATTCAGAGGGTTTATTGAGATCGTATTTACCCATTTCAGTCATAAAGGTAGATTATAAGCTAAAGAAAATCGTCTAATGTTAACCAGAATATTCTATGTTGAAAATTACGTATTGGTGGTGAAGGGGTTAACAACCTTCTCACAAGCCTCACCAGCCTTCTCTCCACTCTTCTCTCCACTCTCCGCTTCCTTGGAAGTCATCACAACATCACTATCCATCTTGGTGGGGCAGGCGAGTAGAAATAATAGCACAAACACGGGGATAATATCCAGATGAAGCACGACGCTTGGGGCGGACCACCTGACTAGACGTAAACAATACTTTTGGCGCGAATGGAAACTTACCCACAATGCTGTTCGGTCTTCGGTCCGGTGTTTTTTTTCTCTGCCGTCCGGCCTTGTCCGGATGGCTGGGATATATGGCTGAATATAAAGGTTGTTGTTGACCGAATAAAGCCTCATAAACTCCCCCAGACATGTGTCCGAACCAGAATGCCTGTCCGGATGTCTTGAGATTCCGGATTGGAGGGGGCCGGATGGGCGGGGTTTTACTGTATATAAGAAGATACTTTACTTTGTCTTATAATCCGCAGTTGTTTTCTGTCACCCTTTATATGTTACTCTTCATTTTTGCTGGTCTATTTATCTATCTATTGCCAGACATCTTACTCCCCTTAATGAAGGTGGCTATACACAAAATGCCCCCAAGCGGACCTATCCCCTGTAAGAGAGACAACCCATGCCAGTTTACTGAAGGACTTACAGAATTGACCACTCAATTTAGGGTCCGTCCGACTCCGAGGCCTTCTATGTATCTTATTATCACTAGTTTTCTACAGTGGTGTGTGGCTAATCTATCCACTAATCTGCTTCACCCTCGGGTAAGCAGTACAGATTTGTATAAGGTTTACTCCTCTAGACAGGCTGCCGACCAAGGCTGGCGAGTCCCATCCACCCGGATTTTTATAAGATTTTCTCCCCTAGATGGGTTGCTGACCAAGGCTAACCAGTCCCATCCACCCGTAAAATTATAAATTTACATGATTTGTTTTCAATGCTGTTGAGAACTTTTGAATCCAATTGTACAGTTTAAATCCTAAATTCACTCTCACCTTTGCTTGAGTGAATTAAAAACCAATGCTGTTAACCCAGGGATTGCGACGGTCCTTAATGAAGCACGGTATTTAAACGTGTAAAAACAACCCTTCAAATACACAACCGTAAAAAAAAAAAAAAAACACACAAAATCACACACACCTACCTGTAGGTCGTTCAGGAGAAATACCCAGTGACCCAGGCCCATTTGGGGTCTCCAGCTAGATTCCCAGGTCCTAGCTCTCCCTAAATACTGTATGAAAATAGTAGGGGTGGAAAGCAGGAAAGGAAGGCAGAACGTTTAGGGTAAACTAAACTGGGTGAAGAAATGCCGGACAGTGAACTTGGGGGGAGCTGCGCGTAGGGGTGGACCTAGAATGACGTGGGCTCGGGTACTCCAGTCCGATCTCAAAATAAAGAACTTGACAACACAGGCGGCCCTTGACAGGACCGCCTGGAAAGCTGCCATTTAGGACGTGAGACTGTAACCACAGCTTCTGTGGACAAACGGTCTTTAAACTTGTATGTATGTATGTATGTATGTATGTATGTAAACTACGGTAGTTAATTTGTATGTAATGTCTCCAGTTAGAATTGATAAAATACAAACAAACAAGAAATAAGTCTCGAGAGTTGGTTCAATAATTTTAGTGTCAAAATGTACAATAGTTATGGTGCATTGTAATAGTCTATTAATCTAAATTGACTTATTATTTTTGTGGTTACGGGTAGCTAGTTTTGTTATCGATTTCACATACTAATTGGACAAACACATGAATTGGACAAACACCTATGAAATAGACAAATATATAGGAATTGGCTAGTCTCCCTTACACGAGTTTAGTTAATCAAGCTTTCAGTAACCTTGGCATAGATTTTTATTTACCGTATCTATTGCAGGACGCCTTGATCCGCGAAGGGATGGCTACGGATGTACAGTATTACCTCCATGCTTCTCTGTCATCCATCATCCAGTGCCCTTCAACCCAACTAACACCACTTTCATTTATATAGCTCTCAGTTCCATCCTTCAATATCATTCTTGGTCATCCTTTACTTCACTCGGAGCAAAGAATGGAAGAAAAGTACAAAATTTACTGACAATACATTATTATTATTATAATTATTATTTATTATTATTTATCAATGATATTTTATGCTTTTCAGATGACTCTGCAAATGGAAAAGTTTAGAGAAAATTTAGAAGACTTTGCTGCAAAACACAAAACTGAAATAAAGAAAAATCCTCAATTCAGGAAACAGTTCCAGGAGATGTGTGCTTCCATTGGTGTTGATCCCCTGGCGTCTGGGAAGGGTGAGTACAATATCTAATATTTATACCTACCGGATGCATAATCACTGTTGTTGTTGCTGTTCCCCAGGCTGTCTGTCCGATCATCCCCAAGGTACCGAGCAAGGTCAAGGCCATAACCGAGTGCCCCCACAAAACCCTCCCTGCTTACCACTAATAAAGCCCATGTGACCGAAGCCACTCCAAGGCGGGGAGCTGAGGAGGGTGCGGAAACGCCCGGCAAACCAAAGCCCTACCCAAGGCCCTGTGCCCCTCAGCAATCATGCACGAGTTTAGTCACTTTAGTGGTACCGGTGTTCTCTTTCTTTGAAGTACTGGTACTGTATCTGGGAACTATTAGTATTGTATTGTTTTATATTACCTGTACTGTATAATCTGGAAATTATTTTGAAGTACAGTCAATTCTCGTATAGCACAAATGTTTAGTGTGTGAACGCGAGTGGGGTCTCAAGTTTTATTCGGGTCTCTGATATGCGAGGCAGACTCTGTTAGTGTGAGGCGTTATTAGGCAGAAATTGTATGATCGCTTATGTCACGAATCGGGCTTGTGAGACGTTAGATGCCATTGACATCATATGCGTAGTGTTATGTAGCATGTGCCTGCGCCCATGGAATTCCTAGGCCAGTCGTATCTCATCGTTGTATCTCCCTACCAGTGGTCGTATTTTGTGTGAAACTATTGTGCATTGTATGTTCTGCATGGTAGCACTAATAAGTCATGTCTCAGCTGTCATTACGTTTGGGGGCCGACTCAAGACAGAGCCAGAATAGGGACAACAAAACAGAAAACAATGAACACACAAAAACAAAATACAAATTGTGCAATATTCAATTTTGTGGTGTACTTTGCATGAATCAGTCTGTAGTATGTATACCCAATGACTGACAGTTTTCTAGGGGCAGACACCTCTCCGGAAGCAGAATATGGACTTGTATATATAATTTCCTTGATTATAATGTTGTTTTAAAACATACTACTGCACTCATTATAGTCACCACCTGTCTTATAAATACTATATAGTATTTATAATGTAAAACTTGCAAAATGAACAAACCAAAACTGGGATGACACAAGATAAATACAAAAGAACTAAATGCCCAGACTACTGAAGTATAAGGACCACAACAAATACTAAGGCCATGTAGATAAGTTTAACCTGTAAAGGGCGGGTATTTGGACAATTTTGTGTCTTCTCTTTCTCTTATTATTATACTGTATATCTCTAATTGAAGGGGTGAAAGAAAAAACTAAGTTGCTCATAATCAAGGTCCTTATTTCAATTGCAAATGCATACTAAAATATGCCCTGTAGCTTTGTTCATCTTCCTGTGGTAATGAGTGTTTTCCCCTCTGGGGTATTAGATAGAACAGGTTTGAGCATTTACTGATACTCTTCTACGAAATAGAGTACCGGTACTACAGTACATGCAAAGTAAAATTCCTTTCTTGAAATATTTGGAACTATACTCCATACATTGATTACCTTCTATCACTGCCAATATACAGCACTTACCTTTTTATCAATATCCTAATGTTCATTCTTTTTTCTATGCCCATACACATTTAGCACCCTTATTGCAGGATTTCTATATTATACTTCTTTTGTTCCCACCTTTCTCCTACTCTTACTGTAAGTTCCTTTATCAGATCCCCTTATTCTGTAAAACATTATTATATTCCTTCCGTATTTCCTTTCCAACACCTTACTATTCTTCCAGTTACTGAATGGTACACTTCTACTAATAAAACATGGACACCTTATCATGAACTTGTAAATAGACCAAATTAACTATACCGGTACTGAGGATTAGGAATTGACATCACAGTAATAAATAGATAAAATAGTTTATTTAGGTACAGTATTTACAAGGAGAAATAAGAGACTGACACAGAGGTAAAAGGTTGTTTTGGCAGGACAAGGAAGACTCCAGACGATAATAATTTTACTGGAGAAGTACAGTTGTGGACCAGAATTCATGGTACACTACCCAACGATACACATAAGGCAGTGAGCGTTAACTAATGAAGCACACTGACTTGAAATTTGTGGCCCATCAAATAAGTTCAAAGCATACTGCCTCAGTCTCCGAGCTGTTAGACATAAGTTGTACCATAAATTCCCACTGTGGCTGTACTGTACCATGGAAGCCACAATAAGTATACACCTATTTATACCTGCACAGAATCAAACAAGATAATACATGATGATGCAGTTTTTACCACGACTTCAGTGAACAGTTGCCACATTGCTTGACTGGCACACCGTCCACCACAGCACTGGCATCTGCCAAATAGCACACTGGCTGGCCCGAGACTCAAATCCTCGACCTCACGGTTTGCAGGCGAGTGCTCTACCAACCGCCCTATGGCCTGTGTGGCTATATTGATGTCAAAGGTTCAGAGATTCAGATAGGTGTATGTTTATTTTGGCTTGCAAGCAGAAACATGTATATCTTGTAGCTACACATGAACGGCTGAGGCACCTTAGTCTCTTGGTTTAAGAATAAGTAACAATGCGCTCAACCCCTGCACTTCAATGACATCATAATTATATCATTGGTGCCAAGGGGTGTATCTTAATACATTTAAAAAGTTCTACACATTTAGGAATTCTATATATTCTTTTAATTATAAATGATAACCTAGACTAAATAATATGAGAATTCAGAGTTGACTGTTGGTACTGTCCGCCACATGAACTGGTATTCCCATTTAGTATCATTGTGCTCACATTCTGTGTTGGTGTAGTAATGGTTTAGATGCTTATGTTCTGGGTGTGGTGTCCCGAGTTTGTATCCTGGGGAGGATCATATGCTTTTATCAAGTTATTCTAGTGCATTGGAGTTTGTAATGGAGGATTACTGTTAAGAAAGGGGTGTTCCTTAACCCTTTCACGTTTTTATGACGCAGAGGTTGCCAGATTAGCAATAATAAATAGAGTTCTCTCACTCTTATATACAACTTTGGCACTGGCCATATAGATACGTACAAGTTTAAAGACCATCAATTGAGAAAGTGTTACCATACCAGTTTGTGGACAATGATATTATACCCTTCAGCGTGATGGCTTAGTTTGTATTTTATTTTGACAATTGCTAGATTCTTTTGATCAGCTTATGAATGACCTATTGAAATCAAAGGAATAGCAAATATCACCATTTGCATAATGACTCCCAAAGGTTCTTCCTTTTCTGATAAAAATTGTCTATTTAAGGCCATAATAAAATTGAAAGATATACTTTCACTGTAGGCCTATGGATTAAAGGAGCAAACCAATTTACGTGGCAGATAGTGCATGGTTAACTTAGGTGCGTTGGTGAGTTGTGACACATAAAAATCACATGATATTTGTGACAGTATTGTATATTTACATGTTTAAAAGATGATATGCATGATAAATCTGTAGGTTTGTTAGATGGGGAAGATGATATTATGAAAGCAAATGTTTAAAATAATATACAGTACCGGTACTGGTATAATAGATACTTTAGTTATACCGGTAGATATCTTACATTCGAGGACAGATAGCTTTTTTCATGTATATATACTGTACCGGTACTTTATATATAATAGTCAAGGTTGCAACATCCTTGCTATATTATTTAATAAATTACAGTACTTTTACTTTTACAATAAACGCCATTACAAGTTTAAAATGCTGTGATCATTTTGGCTTACACATACAGTATTGAGATCCATATATCTTTCTCCATTAGCCTATTATATGGTGATTGAAGTTCTTTATCACTACCGTAAATATATGAACTGTGGTTGTTAATACTATAGTCATATTTTTTAATAAAGAGATGTTGAAGCTTGTATAGTGAGCATTTTATTAATATTGAATATTGATTTACTACATTTTGTGGTATTATATATCGGTACTTAAGTATTGTAAAGTCTTTTATATACTGTACAGTATTTTACAATATACATTATCATAATTAATATTTTCTGAATACTGATCAAAACTTTTCACATCCACTGCTGAGCAAGTTCCATTGGACAAGCAATTAACATTATACAATTAAGTTTCCAGTATTTTATTGTATTCTTTATACAATGGTACCAGTTAGTGTGTCTGCATTCAGTTCTGTAGACTGTGGAATGATTGGTTGGTGGAGAGCTGCTACCTCGGTGGGAATGCTCCGTGGCACATCATACCCCTCCATAAGATTAAGAAGGAGAGGTCGAGGTCTGTCGTACCTCTCCTCGGGACTAACAGAGCCAACCCGAGAGTATCCAGGGCCAGGGCTGGGAACTGTGGGTTGTGTATGACTAGCAGGAACCAAACCGCACTCACCAACGCGGGAGTAAGGGGGAGCTTGACCGGGAGATGGTGTGAACACCTCAGCGGGAGAAACTTCTGGAGGACTAAATTGAACTCGGTTTTGTTGCTGATCAGCAGAAGGTGTGAATACCTCAGTGGATGAAGCTTCTGTCAGAGTAAAATGAACTGGGTTTGGTGCAGGCAACTTGGTGGGAGGAACTTCTGTGGGACTAAAATGAACTGGGTTTGGTGGTGGTAGCTCTGGACTTTTTTCAGACTTTTGCTTTGATAAAGCCTCCTGAGATGAAGAATTCTTTGGGATGAGGTAACCATCAACATCCTTGACCAAGTTTGTATAAGTTGGAGTCACAGGAGTTGTTACTTCGGGAATTTTCTCCATTTTTTCCAGTTTGTCAAGAATATCCTTTTCTTTAATTTCCTCATAAATATGATCGGATTTGTAAAGAGAATCAGGGCGAGGTAATTGTGAAGCAGAGTATGAAGGATTGTCCACCAGAGTGATGAGGTGAGGGAAGTCGGCACTGAGTGTGGTGCTGCTGCTGGTGGAGCGTGACCGGCTGCCAGACTGCATGGAGAGGGTTGAAAGAGTTGTTCTGGAGGAGGTGGACGACCGGAGGCTGGAATTTGGCATTATAATGTAGCCGTCACCAGAAGAATCACCACCAGTCATGTCCAAGTAGGGATTGTAGCGCTCAAAAGGCAGTGGCCTCTTTTGCCGCACCTCGACAGCAAGCACCGAGGCTGCTGTTAGGTCGGTACTGGGCAGAGTCTTGCAGGCCAGATTGAAACTGCCCCTTGGTGACGCTTGTAGGATCTTACGTGTCTCTTCAGAATTGTTGTTGGCCCGACGGTAGAGGCAGGTGAATAGCAGGATCACAATAATGATGAGGATGCTACACGTCACCACCAGCACTATGATGAGAGGATTCACTGATTCCTCCTCTATTGGATCCACCAGTGGAGTCCCTTCTGAAAAAAAAATACTCATCAGAACATCAATAATTTCAATATAAACATTGGGTTATGCTTTTTAAGTTATTTATTAAGCACAACTTTTCTAATATACCGGTAACTTGGTATAAAGATGTTTTACTATATCATTGGCTAAATCAATTTGGAGGTGATCTACAGCATTACAAGCTAAATCACAGGAGTGTGTACAGTACCACAAATTGATCAATGAAGCTGCTGTATAATATCACTAGGCTAATTAGTGAAACTACTGTGATGATGCAGTTTTTACCACCATGTACTCCCTGCTACTGTGCACTATAAATAATCTAAATCAATGAAGCTATTCTACTATATCAAAATGGTAAAGGAATGAAGTTGGTGTAAAAGATGCTGACCATGAGAATGTGTGGGATGTCCGTTATAGTGGCGTAGATGAAGGTGTAGTAGAGGTCCCTGTGAGCGGTGGTCCCCGGCCTGCACCACACAGCGCCAGTCACCCTCGTCCTGTAGCTGTACCTCTCGCACTCGTAGGGTACAGTTCCCCTTATTAAGGTCACCCTCCAGTCGGTAGTCCTCGGCATATGTGGACGACTTGTTGGAGTCCTCGGAATCTGTAGGAATTAAGGCATATGTATTTTGTTGTACAGTATTGTGTTGCACTTTAGGTTATACTTTACAGTTTACAGTGCTGTGCAATGCAAAAAAAAAATGATTTATAGAATTGTGTCAGTGTTTCTAGAATTTAAAAACATTATTTTGTTAAATCGTTATTTCCACATAGTGATTTTGATAAGTTCTTTTGTCTTTATATTGTGCCGTTCCTGTTTAGGTTTGTTTTGCAAGTTTTACATTATGATTTCTTGTAATTAAGATAAATACTGTGCAGATACTGACCTTGTGATAGATTAAAGAAAGCTCCATGTGGCATGACCCAGGAACAGGATGATATAGGCATGTTAACTCGGCACTTGAGAATGACCGAGTCTCCTAGCTCGGCATTTTGTATGTAGTCTTCCTGAGAGGTTTCAAACTCCATGCTGCTCCCGGGAAATACGCCATCATCTGTAGTGGCAGGCTGAAATAGGAATAAATCTGCTGTATTATTGTTGTAGAAAACAGAATTATATATACAGTACTGTATATATTTTTTTTCTTAATAATGAGGGAGTGGTATTGCAGTGATGGGATTAATTATATTTAGCAAGCAACTATTGGTAAATATTCAAAGAAATATATATATATATATATATATATATATATATATATATATATATATATATATATATATATATATATATATATACAGTATGTATATATATATATATACAGTATATATATAATTTATATATGTATGAAATTATGATTTTAGTCTAGATAGTGACTTTATAATTATACAAACAAACTAGAGTATTGCCTGGAACGCCGCCATTAGGACAAGAGACTGAAACTGCACGTATGTGTGGAACACTCAGTCTTAAAATGTTATGTATGTATGTATGTATTGCACTTTATTGACTACTGTACAATAATTAGTAGCTTTACATTTTACTTTAAACATATATCTTTTGAGAAGGAGAAAGTTATATCAAACTCACCTGGGGGTCTTTTCGGCTCTGCCTTGGGGTAGGGATGGGTGTTGGAGGAGTCCATGTCTCACCTTCGCTCTCTGAGGGGAAAAATTACAATTACTCTTTTGCAAATATTCAGCTCCAATATATAGCATCATTACAAAATTGTACCTTCCATGACTGAAAACCATAGCATGTCGGAAGTATCCATCACCTACCACTAGGATTTGAACCTCAGACATTTAGATGAGAGCCCAAGGCATTACCATTGCAGTCTGCTTTTAAAACCTCAGAAGACTATTAACTAAAGATATTAGGATAAAGTTTAAATGTTCTCTATGTCCCTGGTGAGCACTCTCGGTAAATCTATCAGCCAAAATGGTTTGGTACAGATAAAGTCTGAGTACAACATTAGCTTCACAGTTTAATTATTCTTGGACCAGAGTGGTGTCTTGGCTTTTCATCTGATCATCTATGATTTGAGTCCCACTGGGGGGAGGTGATGAAATGATACAGAACAGTACAGTATATACCTGTACTGTACTGCAAATATTACTTATTATTATAAATTTGAGGTGTCTGTCTCTTTTACTGTCCTACTTTTCCTTCTGGGGGCAGGTGGCTAGGAAGCCTCCTCCCCTTGTAAAATTCTCCTACTCAACGACACAGAGAAAGGGGCGAGGGAACGCAAAAGTGGTCCCAGACCCTGAAAATTGGAACTTTATAGGTTTCTGTTCGGGCTCTGTCTCGAGTCGGCCACCCCTAGCAATGGGGTATGTGCCTGAGTATAAACATACATACAAATAGTATGGGGGAAAACAAATAGTAGGCCTACTGTACTTACTTGTAATGACTTTGAGGTGTGCTGGATGAGTCATAAGAAACTTTGAGGTGTGAAACTTGAGTGCCTGACACAGCCACTGGCCTTCCTGGATTTTGCGAACCTAGAAGACAAAAACAATGATTGTAAACATCAATTTTCATAAATATTTTTACTAAAAATTGTATAGTAATTCTTTAGTTGCTAGAATGACAAAGCTCAATACAGAAACTTCTATGATTTTTTTTCCCTTCAAAATCTACCTTTAGACAAAGCTTACAGCCTGTAGATTCAACCACTCAACACGATGAAGTCAGGAGGTATTCCAAATAACGAGTGAGACATTGAGACAGTTTGAGTGTTACAACTAACTTGTTTGTGGTCTTATCTTCTCATGGCCCATAGCAACTCTGACTTCTCAAAGCTGCATCGCCACTGTTTCGCTGTCTCATTTCACAATCTCGGACAACACTCTCTTTCAAGCGCCACCTATCGAGCTCTTCACTTAAGGGGAGATGGGCCGGGTTTTTTTTTATCTATTACAGTACTGTACTGTAATTCAATTATTCCTTTATTTCTTAGTTTCTTCGCTAAACCTCCATCAAGCTAAGAAAAACAGCCCCAAGACCCCCCTTCAAGATCAATTTGTACATTTTTCGGTAGAGGCCGGTTCTTCTAAAATTATCAGGTTCGCTATCGCTCGCCAGGAAAAAATCGCCACGTAAATGGCACAAAAGGTCTTAAAATTGTCAACGAAATGGGGCGAAAGGTGTTAAAATCTACAAACTAATGGGCCAAACATCTTCTAATCTCAAGACAAATGGGGCTTAACACAAGGGAGAAAGGGGACCAGAAAAAGGACCCATCTCCCCTTAATGTTTTGAAAATGTTTTGTTACCTTTTTAATTCTGATGGAGCAGTCCCGGTGATGCATGGGACTGAAATCCTTGATTAGCATGGGGGTCACTCGGGGGTCAAAGAAGTCCAGACCCCACTCTAGGAAGTACCAACGACACACGTGGACTGGGCTGCCGACCTGAAAACATGACACAGTTTAATACATATCAAAGCCATTCCAACAGCTTCCTCTATCTACAACATCCCTTCTCTGCTATCTACACTATCCCAGCCATATGGTCCTAGTGTACTGTCTGATGGCGTTATTGGGTTTTGAAATGCAAGGTCAGGTGAAGGTATTGAGGGATAAGCCTTTACAACGGCACCTCGTAGCTACTTTCTACTTTTCCTATTTTTTTCTGAAGAGTGTAGAGAGGGGAAAAGGGGTGTATGATATAGCAAATATAGAATTTGTATTGCTTTAGTATATATATACAGTATATCCCATTTGGCTCAGCAATGCATCGGTTTGTGTTTTTAAATTTCATAATAGTTTTGCTAAATCTTCAATGCGTTATTTCTACATAGTGATTTTGATAAGTTCTTTCGTCTTTATATTGTGTGGTTCCTGTTTTGGTTTGTTTGTTTTGCAAGTTTTACATTTAGATTTTAATATATTCTGGCACTACATTTTTTTTCAATAGCCCTTTGGCTCATAATTTCAGAAAATTCCTTAGCTGAATATATTGTCTAGCTATGTAGCAAGACTATAATACAAAATGTCATTTAATCAAAATGTCAAAAGTGTTGAACCTACGAGGCATTTGAGGACGACTTCTTCTCCTTCAGGCACGGTGGTGTTGGTCGGAGACGTTAGGAACTCTGAGCGTGGTGATGGGGCGCCAGATATCTGAGTCCACACACATCCACTCTTACACAACACCAACACCACACCTGAAACACACACAATTATTAGTGAATAATGAAAAATTAATGTGTTCTTTAATGTAATCCACATCAGCGAATTCAATAGCGCTCACATGTAACTATATAAAGATCTAAATTATTGAATCTTCATTCACAGTAAATTTGACAATATCATAAGCTCTATCACCTTGAAATACAGAACAATTTTGTGTACATTATATTCTTCCATCTGTCTGTCAATTAGTTTGAAAACTGTCATTCTCAAAATGAGTAGGACTGTGAGAGGGCCAGAAACCTGTGTGTGTTTTTTTTTTTTTTTTTTTTTTTCCAATCTTATATAGTGGAGTTTGCAGTTGAAATATCTGAAACAAATCAGTAAAGGATACAGCTATACTAGGCTAACTCTTTCAGTATAGGTGATTTTTTTTTTTTTTGGGGGGGGTTGTATAATTTTTACAATTTTACTCAGTTTACGAAGGATCTGGGATAATGAGCGAGATACTGGAGTTTAGGTTATTATACGTTCTTCCTAAGCTGATAAAATCGACTAATGATAGCTAGAATATAAAGAAGAATGGCATCACCCATACAGAAGTGGTTAAGTTAAAGGGGTATGTTCACCTGTCCCATATTCTGACCAGATAATTTCACTTGTTTTCAAGTTGAAAATGAGCTAACATGAGTTTTTTAATAACTGCATAAACATTTCATAGCGTGTGATGGCTGTGTAGGGAATTATTAAGAGTTAGACTGCTAATTATATAAGCTGTACGAGTTATTTGATGTTGTATAGTGGAATGACTTAAAGTTAGACTTGTAATTATATAAGCTTGTACGAGTTATTTGATGTATAGTGGAATGACTTAAAGTTAGACTTGTAATTATATAAGCTTGTACGAGTTATTTGATGTTGTATAGTGGAATGAGTTAAAGTTAGACTTGTAATTATATAAGCTTGTACGAGTTATTTGCTATCGTATAGTGGAGGCTGTATCAGTGAAGGAGGAGAGTGGTATAGGTGATCCAGTGAGTCAGGTGGGGAGGAAGAGGGGGGGCAGGTGAGTAATAAGAAGTGGTATGTGATTCGTCTTCCGGGGGTGTCCTGTTGTTGCTGTACAGTCACACATACATACATAAATATATATACACACACACCATACATACATACATACATCCATACATACATATATATAATATATATACATAAACACACACATCACACGTACATAAACACACATTCACATAACCCGTACATAAACACACACATTCACATACAGATCACACATACATAATACCACCCACCCCTTCACACACACACACGGAAACTATTGTTAAACACTTATCCAAAGACGGTAATTAGTCTTGCATGACGCTGAAATTTTTGTTTTTTCCCCGTACCTCCGCATATTAATTTATAATGCAAGAATAATCCTTTGGAAAGGAAAAACAAACAAACCGTAAAGCGTAAAGTCTTTTGAGAGGGGATACTAAACAAATAAAATAATGTGATACGATTATTGGATGTGATTATATTTTACTTGCCCAATGATCATCTCTCGTACCTTATAGTGTGTGTGTGTGTGTGTGTGTGTGTGTGTGTGTGTGTGTGTGTGTGTGTGTGTGTGTGTGTGTGTGTGTGTGTGTGTGTGTGTGTGAGAGAGAGAGAGAGAGAGAGAGAGAGAGTTATAAATATGTGCATGTGTGTTATTAATGTGTGTGTTGTAATTGTACTTTATATGATATAAAATGTGTTCTGCGTATGTATGTATGTTTGTGACCACCTTGAGTGCATACGTGCGTGTTATTCTCGCTCATTTCCTCTGGCTTGGTGAAGTCCTCGGGCAGGACACGTAGAAGCACAAGAGGTGTGTTGTGTCTATCCTAAGTGTGGGTGGTATAGGGAGTCCCTGGGGGTGGGGGTGGGGGTGGGGGTGGTATCAATTAATGGAGGTATATGTGTGTTTTACTCAGGGTATATATCTATCTATATATTTTGTTCGATGTGTATGAATGAGACAAAAGGCAGGTTGCCTGTAACGAGTGTCTCCCAAAGCCAAAAGAGTGACAGAGAGCCAAATTCAAGGGACGTTGCTTTGAGATATCTAGAATATCCAACCATTTTTGTATATTATAGTTTATATACCTAGATATATATATATATATATATATATATATGTGTGTGTGTGTGTGTTTATTAATATTTTACAAATATATAATCGTGGCCTTTCTAAAATTATTGAAATCGGAGTGACGAGCTTTATTGACATTAATCTACTATACCGTTAAAGCTTACGCAAGTCGAGTAAACCCGTAACTGGATCAATAAATACAATAATATCACAATAAGATGCTCTCCTGTTTTTTTTTTTTTTTTTTTTTTTTCTCTCTCTCTCTCTCTCTCTACCGGCGAGGAATTTCCGGTCTAGGAAGTTGACTAACCAAAGATTGAGCAAGTCGGACTGTACGGGGGCTTAAGAGCTATTGTTTTTATGGGTCTTTAAAAGGATGGGGTGAAATAGAGAGGTATATTAATGTGGTAGGCTACTCTTATGCCTTGTTGCAAATGATGGGGGAAATAGCTCGTGGGTTGTGATAGGGTTCCTCGTGGACTATCCTGGAGGTGTTTCGTGCGGTATTTTCCTTCCTTTATTATTTTGATCTCTCAGTCTCTCACTCTCGCTCGCGCGCTCCCCCCCCCCCACTCTCTCACACACACACACACACACACACACACACACACACACACACACACACACACACACACACACACAAACACACAAACTCACATAGCCAGTTATACACATAGTAAAAGACACACACTCACATAGCTAGTCACACACACACACACACACACACACTCACCCACTCACACTAACAGGGTTTTCCTCTCTCTCTCTCTCCCTCACCACAGCAGTAATTGTCCAAGCAAGGTCGATTTCAGCTTGGCCCTCCTCTAAGCCTATGTGATCTGGGAGAGTAATGTGGCGCCTCGGTTATGTCCAGCCACTCTCGCTGTCTGATCAAGATTTTTTATTTTTTTATTATTATTGTTTAGCTGTATAGTATTATTTGGTCACGGTTGTTTATTTATTTATTTATTTATTTATTTATTTATTATTGTTTAAGATTATTTAACTATAGCATCGTCTGGTCGCTACATCGTCACCGGTTTGTAGCCGTATTATCCGTATAGTATTTATTGCTTGCGGATATTTAGCTATAGTATCATCTGGTTAATGTCCGATCACGGTTCTCCAGCCATATTATACTTTGGCCACGCTTTTTTAGCCATATTTATCTTTGGGTCATTACGCGGTCACGGTGTTGTAGCCACGTGTCATCCCAAGGTTAGCTAAGTGACTTGGGTTTTGTTATTATAGTTTTATTATATATATATCGAATACAATAAAATTAAACATATAATTGTAGCCAGAGTAAAACGAAAGTGAGATCATCGTGCTAAAAGGGTTAATGACGGCGAGGGAGTCATTGAACAACCTGGGTAAACACAATGAAACGTGCTGTCTTGGCAGTGGAATGTTTACTGTGTAAGCTACCCTACCTGCAGCTTCAGTTATCCTAAAGCAAGATTGGGGCAGTTTGTTTATGGTGTCAATGCTTCTAATCAGGTGAACTTTCTACACACACACACACACACACACACACACACACACACACACACACACACACATATATATATACCAAGTGCACCATTAATCCCTCCACCACCATTACGTAACTTTCATCATATTCTGGATACCATTAGACGATTTTCTTTAGTTCATAACCTACCTCTACGACTCAAGTGGGTTAATAACGATCTCAGTAAACCCGCTTCACAACACAGGTCCTTCTTAAACTGCATACAATCATTTATTTCTTTAGCCAGAATCAAAGGTAAAAAGGTGTCATGGTGCTGAAGGGGTAAACAGTATGGGAAGGTATTTGGACCCCGCCTCTACTCCTTATACTGAGGGAATGTGGACAGGATATTGAGAATGTTGGTTGTCTTAAAAAAAAAAAAAAAAAAAAAAAATTGTCTGATACCTTTCACTACGAGTATTTCCTTAGTGGAAAATAAAGATGGGGTTAGCAATTCAGTAACATATTGTTATGGGATAAAACAAAAGAAGTAATAGTTGAGTTAATTTGATACCGAGAAGTCAATTTTACTGTTCTACTTAACTTGTTTTCTACTACATACATACGGATTTTGTCGAGTTAAATAATATCGCCCAGTATTAGCTAATATAGTTCAGTACAATACATCATTATTATCATTGCACTGAAGGAGTTATTTTAAGTCAGGTAGTTTTAAACCCCTTGACTATGAAACATCCCTAAATATATTATAATTGTGCGTAATATGCGTGATGGTACACTTGGTTGCCATTTTCTCTAGCCTACTCATAAGAATTCGTGGACCCCCTATGTTTTTCTGTATGCAATTATACAGTAACTATCTGGATGCATTTGTGGATGGAACTTGCTTTTCAATAAATAGTATATATAGTTTTGTAGTTGATGTCTAAAATATATATTCATAAAATCGTTACCAGATATATACTTCCATAATTACAAATAGGTGAAGTCCACGAATATTTGTGAGTGAGCTAGAGACTATGGTATCCGGGTGTACCGAAAGGGGTAACCTTGGAGTTCCTTAAACCGTCAACCATGGACTACCTTGATAACACACAGTGTCTCCTGTAGCAGTCCGTTATCCTCGTACCAGAGAGAGAGAGAGAGAGAGAGAGAGAGAGAGAGAGAGAGAGAGAGAGAGAGAGAGAGAGAGAGAGAGAGAGAGAGAGAGAGAGAGAGAGAGAGAAGAGAGGAGAGAGAGAGAGAGAGAGAGAGGAGAGAGAGAGAGAGAGAGAGAGAGAGAGAGAGAGAGAGAGAGAGAGAGAGAGAGAGAGAGAGAGAGAGAGAGAGAGAATAGTTACTATATTGAAAGATGCTGCAATGTTAAAAGCTGAAAGATACAGTAAATGAGTATCCAGTAAGATGGTGTAATGGAAAGAGAAAGAGTGAGTGAGTGTGTGGGTGTGTGTGTTTACTGTATAAGATGCTGCTGTAATTGTTAAAGTTAAAAGACAAAACTAGTACCCAAGAAGATGGGAAAGGAAATACTATATAATACGATGCTGCAAAGGTTGAAAGATCTTGATTATCCAATACGATGTTGCAATTGAGAGAGAGAGAAAGATTTAAACGCATAGATCGATTTTAAATATAGCAATGTCCTACGGTGTGGGAGTGCTTGCTGTGCTCTCATAGGAGGATTGGAACGAGTTTTAGCAAGCACGCCCGTATGCATGTATTTGTGACGGTGATATACGTGGTTTAAGAATGTGTGTGGGCAAGATGTGGGCGATTATGGTGAGGTGTGATTTGATTACATATGTTTGTATCTGTTTATTAGGATTATGAGTGTGTGGAATACAAATGTGTGTGTAGGTTAAGATGTGGGCGATTGTGGTCAGGTGATTGGAAGTGTGTAAGAAAAAGAGAAGAGAGAGGGAGAGTTTGTTTGTCTGTTATTTCCCACATATCAAAGCATCCCTTTTTTGTATTACTCCATATCATGATTTTTTGTTTTCATTATATTTTGGATCAGTCACTTCATTTATAAATACACATAGAAAATGTATTGGTATAATCTGTAATCCTCAGTATGTATCATTAAACATGAGGACATAATGTTTCTAATGTCATATCGAACTCAGTGTGAAAATTTAGCTTGTATTATCTATCGTAAGACATTTCTAGGCCTATATAATTTTTTTATTTTTATTTTTTTACTAAACTTGTAATTCTACATATTTCTTACGTTTCTCATTTTGCAAAGGTTTGAGGATATGACCAAATGAGTTGAATTATGCAATGAGCGCACTGGTGTTCTCTTATTGGCTAACTGCTCTCTGACGTCACTACTCTAATTCCCTGAACCCTGATTGGCGGAACACCTATAACTATGAAGTGCCTAAATCCTTGAGCCGACATGCCTTCTGCTTGGTCGGTTTAACAGTGACGTGTGTGGGCTGTAGCAAGAAAGTGAGATGTGTGTGTTTTGGTGAAATTCATCTGGACAATATATTAACAAATTACTGTATATAAGTTTTCTACTAGTAAAATGTTATGTTTTAGCTATAGTTCAAAGCAGTGTTTTTTCCTAGTGCATAGCAGTATCAATTAACAACACTTATAACGCTTAGTTGTTATATTAAAGACCATTGTATAACATATATATATAGTATATTCAACTATTTAAGTATATATTTTCTTGTTTGTGGACTTTTACAGATACTTTTGTATAGCCTACGTTTATTATTCACCAAAGTTCAAGTGTAGGTATGTTATATTGTGCATGTATTAAACTTCCCAGACGAATGTAATCAGTTTAGAAAGGACCTCTAGGGGATCTAAGGGAGACTTGCTACACGCACTTACTTAATCCATAGTCTACACCATATATATATATATATATATATATATATATATATATATATATATATATATATAAATAGCAAAGTACCCGGTACACCTTAAATATCTCGCTGAAAAAGAAAAGCGTCCTTACATAATACGAGGAAACCTTTTAGCTACAAATACCCGGTATAGGTGTGTGCCCGAGTGAGTAATGACGTCATAAAACTAAATAAGGAAGTTGGCGATTTCTCCTGTGCAGTGACGTCATTTGCACGCCGATGTAGGTGAAGTGCCATTGGTCGGTGTGCGCTCTGACGTCAGAGCGCGGGAGAGAGTTGCAGGTTCCCCGGTAACCACACACGAGGTTTTTTAACTTTTATAGTAAGGTGACGTCATTCTTACTGTTATCCTGTTGTCATTAAACGATTTTATTCTGTTTGGAGAGGTTAGTTGAGAGTTTATATACCTTTCACTCTTTGATGTACTTCAAAAGATTATACAACGTCTAATGTTAACCAACCAGCATGCATTAATATTAATTAATATTAATATGCATTAATATTCATAGTGACAGAGTTAAGAACGGTGTCACACCTGCGTCTTTTAAGGCATATTTTCTTGAAATATCCAGTCTGATTTAACTTTTAATCAAGGTCCGTTCTTGTGCTACGCACTGCACTAGGCAATCTATTCCACACATCTACATCTCTGTTCCCAAAGCAACGCTTACGTATATATTTTCCAAAGCGGATCTTATCCAATTTATTGGATTAAACTTGATTCTAGAAAATGTTGACCGAAAAATGTTGTTGGTTGGAAATTGTGGGAAGAGGCGCTCGTGTGACATAACCCACCCCCCTTTTGGGCCGATGAAGTCACCGCAGTCTTTAGGCTAGTTTATTAGTGTAGGTTGGTTTCAGCACTTGCGTAACTGTTTATTATCGCATGGAGTTCTTCATTGACTACTTACTACGAGTTTTGGGGCTATAACGAAGTTGGAGCCGTAATCGTTGGAACTTAGCACACCTAGAGCAATTATTTTATATGAGCTTACGATAGATAAAAATATTAATTTGGTTTTATGTATTTATATATGCACAACACTCGTATTTTGGCCGATAATTGTTTATGTGTTGTATAAACTTTGTTGAAATGGTTATTAAACTACCGGTACTATTATTTCTTATACTGATGTTGATATTGCAAATCGGATAGGCCTATGCAGTATATTCGATGTGACCTGTTACAAACTTTATATTAATTTTGCATTTGTGTGTTTGTTTTTTGTAAATTTGATGCTTGAATATGTGTGTTACCGTATTTATAACTATGTGTACGGTACGTAGGCTCTCTCTCTCTCTCTGTAATGAAGACTGTGACATGAAGGATAAGGCGTAGTGTTGACAGCCCGATAAGAGAGAGAGACTGTAAGAGAGGATAGGACAAGATAAAAGAGGGATAGAGAGAGACTGGAATAGTGCCAAGGGATCCAGCCAGTGCCACGCCCTCCCATACTGTCAACACGTACACACATACACCTTACTTCATGGCACTCTTTTTATATTACACACACACACATACACACACACACACACTCACATACCGGTACACGCACGCGCACACACACACACACACACACACACACACACACACATACACACACCATACACACACACACACAGACCACACACACACACACACAGACCACACGCGCACACACACACACACACACACACACACACACACACACACACACACACACAAACAATGTTCCTCAGAGTGTTGTGGCTTGTTTTGAAGGACCACAATATTAGAAAGGATATGATGAGTGAAAAATTAATGCATCGATAGAAAATTAAGTAAAGTATGGATATCCCCTATACCCCTCTTCCCCCCTCCCCCCCCCCCTTTAATTCATACTCCCCTCACTCCTTTCCCTTCTTTCTCCTGTCCCTCCCTCCCTCCCCACCCCCCTTTCCTTATGTCCCTCCCTAGGCTCCCTCCCTCTTGCAGTTGGGAATCCCGTCGCTTGGGCCTGTTAAAGTTGCGCTAGTGGGAGTGGATAGGGATGGGAGAGAGTGAGAGTGAGAGAGAGGATAGGTGTGAATAGGGAATGGAATGGGATAGGGAAGATTAATTGGGAGAGAGGAGAGAACATTGGATTGGAGAAATGAGTGGATAGAGAAAATAGTGTTGGATAGGAGAATTTGGTAGATAGAGAAAATTGAAATGGGTAGGAATGACGAGTGGATTAAGAGAAAATAGTAGTGGGTAGAAGAAACGAATGGATAGAGAAAATAGTAGTGGGTAGGAGAAATGAGTGGATAGACAATAATAGTGGGTAGGAGAAATGAATGATGAAAGCAATCGTAATTAAAATGATAGATTATTTGTCTCTCAGTGGGTAAAAAATGTATAATAATAACAAAATAGAGATAGCCGAATAAATGGGAGATGCAGACAAAACAACTAAGTATAACTGAGAAGGGAGTGAGAGGTCGGAAATTGAAGGATGCAATGTCGAGGTGACATTTCACTACTAGGAAATGGTTTGTAATGTAACCAGGTTTATCAAGTGTGTGTGTGTGTGTTTGTGTGAGAGAGAGAGAGAGAGAGAGAGAGAGAGAGAGAGAGAGAGAGAGAGAGAGAGAGAGAGAGAGAGAGAGAGAATGATTGTGAGTGTTTGCAAAGTGAGTGTGTTAGTAAGAGATGGAATATGTGTCCGTGTGTATCATTGTATGTAGGCTAAGGGTGAGAGAAACTGCAGTGTGTGTGTGTGTGTGTGTGTGTGTGTGTGTGTGTCCACCCAAACTGTCATTGGTTTGGTTAGGTAAGGGCCAATGGGAAATGCATGCGTATTACACAATCGAAACGCAAGGTAGTTCACTTGCATTCAAGGATAAGAAGTAAAAGCAATATATACTGCAGTACTTTTGTATAAACCCCTGGCAAATGATGGCGTTATTTTGTTTTTATTCTGGTTAACAGAAGACTATCACATACACACACACACACTGCAGTCTCTATCTATCTATCTATCTATCTATCTATATATATATATATATATATATATATATACAGTATATATATATATATATATATATATATATATATATATATATATATACGGTATATATATATATATATATATATATTTATATATATATATATATATATATATATATATATATATATATATATATATATATATCACACACACACACACACACACACAGCCCGTAGCCTAGTAGGTAGAGCTCTCGTCTCACACGAGGGGTCGGGGGTTCAATCCCCGGCCGGGCGGAGACAAATTGGGCTTGTCTCCTTTCATGTGTTAGCCTCAGTTCACCTAGCTGTAATAGGTACCTGGAATAAGTGGACGACGTTGTGATGTCCCATCTGGGGTTGGCAAAAATGGTACAAGGCGAGATGGGTATCATATGGTTCACCTAAGCTGATGGCTACCTAAGCCTTCGGGCGAGACGGTACCGTCTATAGTGAGAATGGTACCATACAGATCCACCCTAAGCCTTCGTTTCCGATGTCGCCAATTGGCTAAAAATACAGACTACACACACATCCACAGCCATTCCAACGATACATATAACACCTACACATATAGGAGGCGGGAAATAACGAGCATGCTCACTCCCGCAATACAACTAGAGTAAGTACAACTAGAGTAAGTACACACACACATCAGACACTACAGTCTCTATCTATCTATATCTCACTCCAACACACACCACACACACAGTACATGCACCCACACTCACACAGTCTCTATTTATCTATATCTCACTCCAACACACACCACACACACAGTACATGCACCCACACTCACACAGTCGTGGGGATTTACAGGAGAATCACGAGAACGTTTTTTCCGTACGTTTACTGGGCAACAAACAGCTTTTGCCCTAAAGCTGTAAAATAATCCAGCCGTCCATTGTATTTATCTTCAGTCTAGTTGCTTATATACTGTATATAACTAAACAAAAATACAATAAACACAAATCTTAGTTTACAAGTTACTGGTCGGAAGTTGTAAGCTAATCAAGACTTAGCATATACAGGGAATGGTAAATATATAGGCCTGTTGTTCTTGGAATCTTTGTCACTCGCAGTTAATTTTAATGATGCTATACATATGGTGAAGCCGTTTTTACGTTAATTAAATTATGCATTGTTTTTAGTTGTTACTAGATATGTTTCAATTCTACAAGTAAAGGGTCACTAGATTTCATTAGTTTAGACTAGAGAAAGTTGGGTTAAGGTTGATATGGTCAAGATTTGGTAAGTCTTATAGAACTTAAAAGAGAGTTATCAAGTCATTAAGTATTTGTTGTTGTTTAGGGGGCAACTGTAATGATAAATATATGAATTCCCTCACTGCTAGAGACTTTTCATGCGATTAATAAAAATTGTCAAGTGTCATATCAGTAAAATGAAGCAAGGTATCAATGCATTTAAGATGTTATTCAAGGTAGTTACAAATCCCTACACTGAAATAAAAAATAAATGAAACATACAAAAGTAAATAAATAATATATATAAACCTAGCATTGTTTATTGTTAGCCAGTCATAATTATGGAGGGATAATACAAATGAATGCCAACAAACCTGCAAGAACGAGCTGGGTCACAGAGGTCATCTTGGTTCACGGAAGATGGTTGTACTGCGATAACAATAATCCAGGTCAATAGTAAGGTCAGCTCTTATCTCCGGTTTATCTTGTAGTGGAAGCTCTATTGCATAATACGGTGTTAAAGGGACTAGAGTGGTGGATGGGTCTTCTCTGGAGTACTATTGGCATCTACTTTTCTTCTAGGGTTTTTGGAGCACTTTTGTCATGTAGTGTATCTCTTCTAGGGTTTTTGGAGCACTTTTGGTATGTAGTTGTTTTCTTCTAGGGTCTTCTTTGGATCACTTCTGGCATTTAGTTTTCTCTGTCTTTTATAGCATACTAATTTACGTATAATAGTTAGTTTCCGATAGCATTAATACTTGTTATTAATGTTATTTTTTGGAAGTTCATTTATTTGGCACCTGTTTTACGTATATTAATTTACGATAACTTTAATACTTGTAAGTGTAAAGTTTGGAAGATCAGTTATTTGGCACTTGTTGTTTACATTGGAGGGAAGCACGTGCACTCCGCCCCCGCTTATGACGTCACGATTGTATCAGCAAGTTCGAGGGGCGTGTCTCTCCTGTAGTAGTAGTTACGGTGGCGGAGGAGATCTGTACGCTGCTAGATCCATGACGGAACTGCCGTTGCGACCACCAGGAGTAGGAACCTAACCTAATGCCTGGCTCGCGCTGTTCCTGCTTCCCGAGCCGACCGCCAGTTAATTTCCAGCAACCTAGTTCTGACTAATCGTATATATGGCTACACCGCGTTTTCTCTTATCGACTTTTCCACTTAAATACATAAATCGTAAATAAATGGGTTTAAAACGCGTATGAAGATGATGATTAACATATACAGTATAAGAGTAATATACCTTATATAAATATACTGGTAGTGATAAACCCATCAAATATATGAATAAAATATTATATCAAATAAAGATAAACCCCTTATCAATATATACACAGTTTGAATTTATTAGTATAGATATACTGTATATTTGGATGCTAGGTTGACTGATTGGTGCTGCCTAAAGTACTATACGATGGTGAGAACTGGATTGCATAAAATCAACTGGCTTCTCGCTCTCCATTGCAACTTGCTATCACTCACTCTATGATCAACATTGCCTTATATATCACTCGAATCAAACCCTTTCTCTATAGTTATGAGTGTGTTTTGATGTAGTTTAGATGTGCAAGTTAAAATAAAAGCATTGAGAAGTACGACATGCTGGCGAAAAGGATTGGAAATGCGCGCGGTGTCCGAAACAAAGTGGGAAGTGAGCGATAGTACCGGTAGGCGGGTTGCAGGAGCAGGGTTACCAAATCAAGTTTGCTAGATAGTAAATACATGCCGAAAATCGCTCGAATAAGGCCACAACCTCTCTTAATATCTTACATGTCTTACATTTGGAAACCCACTATATCCCTTTACATTGGCTAAAATCTCCAGAATATCGCTTGAATTCATGTCGCTAAGTCTGCTAGATAGTAAATATATGCCGAAAATCGCTCGAATAAGGCCACAATCTTCACATTATCGCTCTATAATGGCTAAAATCTCCAGAATATCCGTAGAATTCATGTCGCTAGATATAAACATTTGTCGCTAGATGTAAACATTTGCGCTAGATCGAAATAAATAACTTTAAATCTTACGGGAAAGTAGCTAAATTGGTAACCCTGTGCGGGAGAGAGGCTGTAGCAGGGCATGAGTCATACCGGGTGGAGGAGGTTCCTGGAATTTCCTGTGGCTCATACTGGCACATTTATCTGTCTGTAGGGAGCGTTCACCACCTGGATTTATTTCACTTTTTACTGGAGCTATTTTGTACACCTCGCTATGTCTTATGTCTTCTTTCCAATGTCCTAATATTTGTCTTGCTACACTTCTGGAAAACTTCATATTGCATCTTAGAAGTCATATTTTGTTTGTATCATCCATTCAGTCTATAAATGCATGACGGGTTGCCAAATATGACACTACTGTTGTTGTTGTTCCCCAAGCTGCCTGGCCGAACAGCCCCAAGGCCCCGAGTAAGGCCAAGGCCATAAACGAGCGCCCCCACAGAACCCTCCCTGCCGACCACAATAAAGCCTGGGTGATCGAAGCCACTCCATGGCGGGGAGCTGAGAGGGTGCGTAAACGCCCGGGAAACCAAAGCCCCACCCAGGGCCCTGTGCCCCTCAGCAATTATGAAGAAAAAGTTGAGGGGCAAAGGAATAATGTGACGCTTTAGCTTCCAATCTTGGTAGATTGGGAGGTCAATCCACGGAAGAGACGCCGTCACTTGAGATCTAGAATATATAAGTAAAAGGAACAGTCAGAGTAAGGTATGGGGATGGCAGAGATCGCTCAGGTCTCACTCTGATAGACTAGCCCATCGCCACTACTGTAAAATGTATGCATCACTCCATATAGATGCCATTCCTGGTCCACCCTCTCCCCCTTTCCTCTCCCTCCAACATTCCTATGGACATTTCCTTATCCTTCGCCTCTCTGTTCCTAGTCGCAGCTACACTACAGATACTAAGCTACGAGGGATGGGAGAGGAGCATAAACTTAAATACATGAAACTAAGAGGCTAAACTAGAAAGAAAGGTAACTTAAATGCATGAAAGTAATAGTAATATACTTTCTTTTCTGTCTCCTCACTCCCTGTTTTCTCTTGGTATGATGCGCTGATATGACGTCACTGTGGTTGCTAGGCTCCAGCAGGCTGTAAAAGTGTCTTGTGGTCTGCAGGTGGTTCATTATTTTACTATAGTCCAGATTCCTTCACATGGAGGAGTACAGTGCTGGTAGATGGATTTATGGTTTGGGGGTAGTATTGTAGTTTTAGTTCATATTACAGAGGAAGTAATGATGAAATACTGTCTTGGTCCAGTATGGATGCTTAGATTCGTAACTGCCACCAATCTTTATTTTTATATATACCGGTATCTATATATATATTTTTTTTATCTGAGTATACTTAATGATTTTGCCGACTATATTATTGACATAACAACATATAAGTAATATCATGGCCTCTTATTTTTATATTGAATGATGCTGAGGCTGAATATTTATTTAATAATGAAATCCCTTGCCATTCAAATCTAAGATGTTGCAGTAGTAAAATGTTTATTATTATTATTATTATTATTATTATTATTATTATTATTATTATTATTATTGACTGCATATTAAGTGGATGACCTTGGCATTGAAAATATGAATGAATGGATGAATGAATGACCTTCCTTTTACGCTAGTCTGGGGCAGCGAGATGAGAGGAGGGGAGGTGGGTGGGGTGAAGGAGGTGAGGTGGTGGTGGTGGGGGTGGAAGGGGTAAGGATCGCTTCTAGGAACTCACTTTCCATTACTGAGAAAGTCCTACTACTACGGTGCCTGTCTGGGCAGGCACCGCCCCCTCTACTGCTCTTTGGGTCGTACTGCTTTAAGGGGGGATGGCAGATGGGCGTATTTATTTGCTCATTTATGTATCTTTTCATTATATTTTTAGTTTCCTCCCTAGACCTCCATCAAGCTTAAAAAAACACCCGCCCAAGATCCTCCTTCAAGATAAATTTGTACATTTTTCTATAGAAAAATGTTCCGGCCAAAGGCCAGTTCCTCGTAAAATACAGGCTAGCTAGCGCTCGCTAGAAAAATAATAGACACCTAAATGACACGAAAATTCTTAATATTGACAAAGAAATGGGACGAAAGGTCTTAGAATCGCCAAACTTATTGGCCGAACGTCTTATAATCTGAAAACTAATGGGGCTAAACCTTACTCTTCCCCACATCTCCCACAACCCCTACTATCATCCTGCAAGCCACCCCACACCTCTATCCCATAATTACCTTACTCTTTCCCACTTAATCCTACTCCTCCCCACTTAACCCTACTCCTCCCCACATCTCCCACAACCCCCACACCTCCATCTCATAATTATCATATACAGTATACCCGTATTCCTTCCCACATCTCCCACAACACCCACACCTCTAGATCATAATTACCATACTCTATCCCGCTTACCCTTATTCCTTCCCACATCCGACACACAAACCCACACCCCACCCACCCCCACACCTCTATCTCATAGTTACCATACTCTTTCCCACTTATCCTTCTTCCTCCTCACATCCCCCACAACCCCTCCCCCACACCTCCATCTCATAATTATCATAAGTGTATACCCGTATTCCTTCCCACATCACACACAACCCCTCCCCCACACCTGTATGTCATAATTACCATACTATATCCCACTTACCCCCACAACCCCCCCCCCCACAACCACCCACCCCCACACCTCTAGATTATAATTACCATACTCTGTCCCACTTCCCCGTATTCCTTCCCACATCCCCCCCCCCCCCCCCCCCCCCCCCCCACACACACGTCTATCTCATACTCTTTCCCACTTAACCTTACCCCTCCACACATCACCCATACCCCACACCTCTATCTCATAGTTACCATACTCTGTCTCACTCACCCATATTCCTTCCCCACATCACCCACACCCCACCACACCCCACCCCACACCTCTATCCCATAATTACCATACTCTATCCCACTCACCTGTATTCCTTCCCACATCACACCCACAACCCTCCACCCTTACCCACACCTCTATCTCATAATTACCATAATGTTTTCCCCTTACCCCTCCCCACATCTCCCACATCTCGTACCATCTTCCCACGATTCACCACGCCCGCACCTACGCATCTTTTCATCGCGTACCTTCAGTGGCCGTTAGTCGGAATTTACACCTGATTTCTGTCAGGACTTATATTTGACGTCTTATGACAAGTTTATTTGACGTCTTATGACACGTTTATTTGACGTCTTATGACACGTTTTAACTCATTCTGCAGCGGCGACGTTTTTTCAATTTTATTCTAGCTATATTTAGACGATTTTGTGCAGCTTAAGAAGGATCTGTGGTAGTAAAAAGGGTTAGGGGAGATAGTTCGAAGCCTGTTAATTGCTGGAGATCCTTTTTAAACTTAATATAATCGTCTGACAGTGTCCAGAATAAAGTTAAAAGAACTTCACCGGTACTGAAGGGGTTAATCGTTTATTTTGGCTGACATTAGACGATTTTATTCAGTTTTTGAAAGATCGAACAGTCAGAGGGTAGAAATTATCTCAACTCTTAAATTCCCAAAGATCCTTCCTAATCTTATTTAATTCGTCTAATGATACCCAAAATAATATGAATAAGTGCGTCCTCGAGCACATAAAACCGGGGTATCTTTAAAAAAAAAAAAAAAAAAAAAAAAAAAAAAAAAATCTAACCTTACTCATACATTCCCTTGGCCATACTATCTGGTCATGACGGGACAACGTGTACATCCATTCATATACAAAAAAAAAAAAAAAAAAAACACACACACACACATATATATATATATATATATATATATATATATATATATATATATATATATATATATATATATATATATATATATATATATATATATATATATATTTTTGTTTATATATATATATATATACCGGGTTAACGTACTCACAACCTTACTCATACGTTCCCTCGGCCATAATATCTGGTCATGACTGTGCAGTACATATATTCATAATAAAACACACACACACACACACACATAATCTTACTCATACATTCACTCGTCCGTAACACACCTACGCCCATCCTCTCAGATATAATACATATTCACCTCCAGCAGAGCATGACCGTGTGTGTGTTCGTTGCTATGTGTGCATATGCTCGTTGTTGTTGTTGAGGGTGAGTGCTTTTATTTTTGTGTGTGTATTTACCTAATTGTATTTTACCTAATTGTAGTATACTGTACAGGACTTGAGTTTTTTAGGCTCGAATTGTCCCGCTTCCTGAGTTCATTGATCTAACTTTGCTGTGTGTGTGTGTGTGTGTGTGTGTGTGTGTGTGTGTGTGTGTGTGTGTGTGTGTGTGTGTGTGTGTGTGTGTGTTGTGCTCGTTGTGTGTGTCTGTGGGTGGGTGTGGGTTTTCGATACATTATAATAATAATAATATTGTTATACAAAATAATTTGTCTTAATATTAAATATAATGTTACTGGGAAACCTGGGTTAATTTATGCAATCACCATCAACAACTTAGGACGCCTTTGAAGCTTTTGAATAACCAATTAGTAGCATAGTGTATTTCTGTAATCACTCAAAACAATCCAGAACGAGGAATCACCACCCAGAACGAGGGGCGGCGCGCTCCTCGGTGCCACTAGATGAGTGGCGAACCCATCTATAGGTTCTATAGGTAGGTAGGTTAGAGCATGTGTGATAATTGAAATCATTAGCTAAATATGTTTATGCCTCCGAGAGATAAAGAATTGATCCGATTACGCATTTCTTTCGTTTTTCTGTCTATTATTAGACGATTTTGTTAAGATTAAGGGGAGGTCTTTAGTTTGTTCCTTAGACCTGCATCAAGCTTATAATTACAGCCCCTAGACCCCTTTTCAAGATAATTTTGTACATTTTTCGGTAGAAAAATGTCCAGGCCGAAGGCCGGTTCCTCTTATATTACAGACTAGCTATCGCTCGTCAGGCAAAAATCGACAGCTAAAAGGCACGCAAGGTCTTAAAAGTGACATAAATGAGGCGAAAGTTCGTAAAATCGCCAAACTAATGGGGTGAACGTCTTAAAATCTCAAAAGCAATGGGGCTAAACATGAGGGAGAAAAGGGTCAAGAGAAAAGTCCCTCAAGTGAAGATCTCCCCTTAAGGAAGTCAGAGGATTAGTAGTCATACTTTTACTCATATCATTAATTCCCGCAGATCCTTCCTAAACTATGTAACAATGGTCTAATGATAGCCAGAACAAACTGTTAAAATGCGTCATAATCTGTAATGGGTTAAGGGGAGGTATTTAGTTTGTTCCCTAGACCTCCATCAAGCTTAAAATTACACCCCCTTGAGTCCCTTTCAAGATAAATTTGTACATTTTTCGGTAGAAAAATGTCCCGGCCGACGGCCGGTTCCTCTTAAATTACAGGCTCGCTATCGCTCGCCAGGATAAAATCGACACCTGAATTGCACGAAAGGTCTTAATATGGGGTGAAAGTTCTTAAAGTCGCTAAACTAACGGGGCAAACATTTTATAATATCAAAAGCAATGGGGCTAAACATGAGGGAGATAGGGGTCAAGAACAAAATCTCTCAAGTGGATATCTCCCCTTAATTTGTAAATTTTCATCACACCGCTAACATGGAGTTCAAATAGCTGTCAGAAAACGTAATAGTGAGAGGGTGAACTTAAATGAAATAATACACCTGCCCCGTTTTAGTGTGATTATGATTATACTCCATCACAACAAGCATGATTCATTCACACTCACACACAGACACACACACACCCTCCCTCCCTCAGTGATAACATTCCCCCTGAGAGTTGGAGCTTGTACGGAAAGGTGAATAATGGATGACACCATTTTGTTATTTTTATTATTTTCCACCACACCCTCAATAAGAGTGAGTGAGTTAGTTAGTTAGTTAGTTAGTTAGTTAGTTAACACCCCCTACAACAACAAGGTTCCTCATAGTGTTGGAGCTTGTGCTGGAAGGTAAACAACAATAACACCATATTATTATTATTCTCCACCACACCACTTATGATTCACACTTCCTGCCCCCTCTCCTCTGCCTTGGTATCAGTTCCAGAGGGTATTAATGAGAGGTATTGTATGTTCAGTATTGTATTGTGAAGGTACTTACTTAGGTATTTTGTTACCCCTATCCTCTGCCTTGTATCAGTTCCAGAAGGTATTGGGGAGAAGTATTGTATGCTCAGTAATGTGAAGGGTCTTACTTAGGTATTTTGTCCCTGTTGGCTAGTATACAATTACCACCACCACCAACAACAACTTAGGTATTCAGTTACTCCTATCCTCTGTGTTGGTGTCAGTTCCAGGGTATATTGATGAGAGGTATTATATTCTCAGTACTGTATTGTGAAGGTACTTCTTAGGTATTCTGTTACTCCTATCCTCTATATTGGTATCAGTTCCAGGGGGTATTACGGAGAATTATTGTACATGTTCAGTAATGTAATGGGTATTACTTGGGTATTCTGTAATTGCTTCGTTTTGCCTGCATTGAATACATATAAGCCTATGACTAATAGAGCTTCTTGTTGTTGTTGTTGTTCCTGTTGTTGTTGTTGTTTGGAATAACCAGGATACATTTATGTTCGTCAACGAAGTTGGAGGAGGTTACGTTATTGCCTACGTTTGTCTGTAAGCAAGATATCTCGAAAAGTTATGAACCGATTTTCACGAAATTTGGTGGTCAGATAGGATATGCGCCAAGTAAAAAGTGATTTAATTTAGGAGACGATCGGGAGAGCGCATACCTCCTCCTGCGTAGGTGGCTCACAAAGTTAATCACTTAAAACAAAAAAATTGGATATGCGGCAAGGAAGACGTGATTCAATTTAGGAGACACCCTCATATTGGTAGGTTTGGCAGCCATATTGATATAACTTATTATTTTGTCATTATTATATATATTTTAATTTTCTTGCCATTATTATTTCAGTGGTCTGCTGAGTGCATTACTGTTAAAACTTATTTTTTTCTGGAAATTATAATATAGATATATTCTGAAGTTACCTTGGTTACAGAGAGAGAGAGAGAGAGACTGACTGACTGACTGACTGACTCATAATGTTGTTGTCTGATGGACTTCCTTACTAATTGAAAATCTTGTTTGTTTTACCCGCATTGTTTTAAAGTATAGTCATACACTAGATAACATTATTTCAGTTCGTATGTTAGAATACAAATTATATGACTAATATCTAATTAATTATATATATATATATATATATATATATATATATATATATATATATATATATATATATATATATATATATATATCAGTTTTCATTATTATTATTATTTTTTGTATTATTATTATTATTATTATTATTATTATTATTATTATTATTATTATTATTACTAATAAGATAGGTGACCTCCCAAGTAGCCTACGAGTGCCAAGGAATGCAAAGAATGTCCCCCACAACGTGTGATATTTCTCGATATATTATTTATATAGCATTATTAATATTTTTAGCAGCACCTTGAAGTTGAGTAATCTGAAATTTTCTCATATTCGATGTAAAACCTCTCATGCCTCAAGGTGTATTATCCCACCACTCACAAAATTATTTAATTATGAAGTAAAGTGTCTTATTTATTAACTATCTACAGTATCTATCTATATACTCAGGCCCAATTCCCACATTCCCTTTTTTTTTGTGGGGGGGGGGGGACTCAAGACAGCCAGAATAGGGACAACACAACAGAAAACAATGAACACACAAACAAAATACAAATTCACACACGATGAATATAAACACCCTATGAGGAGGAGCACTTTATTGGCAACGTTTCCCATATGTCCTGGTGAAGCTTTATGTGAAACGTTGTCCATAAAGTGCTCTATGAGGAGGAGCACTTTATTGGCAACGTTTCCCATATAGCCTGGTGAAGCTTTATGTGAAACGTTGTCCATAAAGTGCTCTTCCTCATATGGTGTTTATATTCATTCTGTCTACTTTTCTAAGTTTACTTTTATCATATTCAAGAGGAGTATAAAAATGTTGGTGCATTGGTGATGAGTCCTTCGTTTTGTTTTCTTTTGTTCTTTCTTCCTCTCTTGTGTTCTTTCTTGATTTATTTTTGTTTGCCTTACCCTCCCTCTTCCTTTCTTTCCCTATATATTTATTTGTTTATAATATATATATATATATATTTATACCGGTATATATATATATATATATATTTATTTATTTATTATGTATTTTTTCCCCTTGCCTTTTCCTGGCTAGAATTGGCCTTCACTGGAACCCCCAATAAGGTTTATAGCCAATAACTTCTCGAGGACGCCTCGCACTTACCTAATAATAATGATGTTAATAATACTAATACTAATAATAAAAATAACAATAATGCTAATAATAATGATAATACTAATAATACGGATAATATAATAATAATAATAATAATAACAATAATAATCATGATAATAAGGGTAATAAGTACATTCATGATTATCTATCTTGAATTATATGAAGGTGATACCGGTAGTTTGAAGATTATTGGATTTTAGATATTGATCTTTGTGCTGAAAATATTAGCGATAGATAATTTCCTAATCTCTCTCTTTCTCTCTCTCTCACATACACCCACACCCACACCCACACATACACATACACACATAGACACACACACAACACATTCATAAATTAACACAAAAATAGTGCATTTACACACACACAAAGTATATAATTCCCCTCACTCCCAGATTCACACCCTTTCTGCCTAAAGCCACCCCCACCACCCCCCCCCCCCCCCTACCACCACCACCCCCTCAACCACACACTACCCCCACCCGCTCAACCACACCCACCCACCCCCACCCCCTCAACCACACACACCCCCACCCCCTCAACCACACCACCACCCACCCCCTCAACCACACACACACACACACCCCCTCAACCACACACCATCCCCACCCCTCTCAACCACACACCCACACCCCCTCAACCACACACCCCCTCAACCACACACCACACACCCCCTCAACCACACCCCCCCACCCCCTCAACCACACACCACACCCATCACTATCACCCACACCCACCCCCACACTCACCCCCACAACAACACAGGGCACGTGGCATGCATGGTTGTGGTGGGCGCATATGGCTCCTCTTATGGTCGTTTGGTCTGTTTGTCTGTTTTGGTCTGTCTGTCTGGCGGTCTGTCTGGCGGTCTCGGTGTGCAGGAGAGAAGAATGGATAAATAGAGGGGAAGGGTTGAAGGCAGACCAGGAGGGAAGGGTAGTGCAGACATTAGAAGAAAGGGGGAGAAGGTGATCAGAGTAAAGCCAGTATCACACGAGAGCTTTTATAGCCAACATTCGATAATCAACATTTTTCTGGCAACATTTCTGGAGTATTTTGCACTGGTATCGGTAACTAGATTGACGATAGATGAATTTAGGTAGCAGAAGTATTATAAATGTTAACCTCATAAGCTGCCAGACCAGTGTTAAGGATAAATGTTGAGGGAAAAAGCGCTCGTGTGATACCGGCTTTAAGGGAGTAAGTTGAAACAGAAGATAAGTGGAGAAGTTGGACAGGAAGAAAAGCTAAAAATAAAGAAAAGGTGGAAAGGAGGCTACTGGGAGAGTACTGTATAGAAAACAGTACAAACAAACAAACAAATCTACTTAAGCTTTTTTCTTCATTACCTTGCTTTAACTACACCTTCTATGACTAACCATTTTTCTAAACTATGTCTAAATCTAGCTTAAGCTTTCTCTCGAGAAGCCGCTAACAAGGCAAGCTGGCCTTCTACAACGTAAGGACAGCGATTCCGAAGAAGAAGATGTGTCTGTTATCTCCGGAGATTTGGTAGCCTATCAAAAAGCGGTCAGCTTCCAGCTATTGTTGCCACTTTTATCATTAGCCTCTCATTAAGCTCATATACAATATCGTTCCGTGATTCTTCACTACTTTACAAATAGCTGTATTGTTATTGTTTTATTTTGTTCCAAAATAATAATATATCTTTTCCTAATAATCCTTATCACAAAGTGAGAGCCACTGATGTGTGGATGTGTGTTAAGTAGTTGTATGGTTGTGTATGAGTGGATGGATGTACTGTGTGTGTGTGGGCGTGAGTACAGTGTGTATGGTTGTGTGTTTGCGTGTACTGTGTGTGTGTGGGCGTGAGTACAGTGTGTATGGTTGTGTGTACTGTGTGTGTTTGTGTACATAGTGTGTGTGTTTGTGTACATATTTTGTGTTGTGTGTGTGTATGTATGTGTGTGTATGTGTGTACCGAGTGTGTGGGCGTGAGTGGGCGCATATACAGCTAGTTATGGTCATGGTAGATCGGATGACTGATTGTAAGCCCTATATGAGCATAGCCGGTCCTGCAGCTGTGTGTACGTGTGCATGAATGTACATATAGGAAACTTACATGGGGTGTGTCCTTATAAGTTACCGGGTACCTATAATTAATACTGTGTAGTGATTTGTTATGGTGTGTGGGTGTGTCTGTGTCTGGTTGTGTGTGTGTATATAATTAATACTGTGTAGTGATTTGTTATGGTGTGTGGGTGTGTCTGTGTCTGGTTGTGTGTGTACCTATAATTAATACTGTGTAGTGATTTGTTATGGTGTGTGGGTGTGTCTGTGTCTGGTTGTGTGTGTGTATGTATATATATATTTTGTATAGTGTATTTACTACATATGTATGCGAGTATTTTCTGGCATGTAGTATGTGTGTGTATGTTATGACGTATTATGTACTGTATACGTATCTATGTATGAGAGAGAGAGAGAGAGAGAGAGAGAGAGAGAGAGAGAGAGAGAGAGAGAGAGAGAGAGCATGAAGGTATATAGAAAGACAGACGGACAAAGGTACAATCAAAACCCACCCATTTTATGCATGAAAGCCACCCCACTTACTCCCATTTGCATATCTGAAAAGCCTTGAATTGTGTTGTAGTTATACCTGACTACAGAACAGGAAGGGAGTGTATTATTCCGTCGTGGTAGCATAACAACGCTATACTCTATTTTGTTCCCAGCTGATGGTATTTTGACCACTTGCGAGTTTCAGGCTATAAGGAAGTTGGAGCCGGGAACATCGATATTTAAGAGAAATGCAAAAATAATGTGTGTTTCTGATGGATTAAAAGTATGATAAATCTGGTTTTGTGTATTTATAAATGTATTATGACCGTATTTTAGCGGACAATTCTGCTAAATATTGATGGCCACAGCTCCAACTTCCTTATAGACCGAAACTCGCAAGTGGTCAATTGAACCCTTTAACATACCTCATACCTCGAGACTTAATGGACATATATGAAACTACTATATGCCTCTGTATCATGTGAATTATTATATTTTTTCCACCAGCCAACTTCACTTCTAAACTCAATTAAATGAAATCAACAAATACATGTGGCACTCCAAGGACTCGAACCTGGGATACTCGTATCGAAATTCCGCGCACTTACGCATTACGCCATCAAGACATAAGTGTGCATTATATAAACACTTCAGTATTATAGGTTATACTGTAATATATGCGTCAGTGTACATTATATAAACACTTCAGTATTATAGGGTATACTGTATTAGGTGCGTAAGTGGGAAAAACACTGTCCCTGGCGCCACGAGAGTAGACTGGTAACAAAAAGTAGTGTAGAGGCGACGAGATGGAGGGAGTTCAGGAAATACCAGGTGTGTTGGTTGGGCCTTACGCCAAGACCTACTGTCCTCGTCACTAGTCATAAATAACTGTGTTGGTGGTGTAATGGTTTTGATGTTTATGTTCTGGGGGTGGTGTCCTGAGTTCGAATCCCGGGAGGACCATATGCTTTCATTAATTTATTCAAGTACATTGGGGTTTGTATTTGATATTAATGTTAAAGAACGGGGTGTTACTTACTGTATATCGCCACCCTAACCCCTTCTGTACCGGCGTCGTCCTTGTACCTATATTCTGGCTACTGTTAGACGATTGTATTCAGTTAACGGGCTTCAAACTATCTCACTCCAACCCACCCATCCCCCCAACCTACCCACATCAACCCCTTGCGCCTACCCACTCACCCACTTATCCATGTTATCCTACCCACTCACTCACCTGAGTGGTCAATTTTTTAACTCTCACAAATCTAAGAATGTTTTCTTCAATCGAGTTGTCAATTTGTGTAATGGGCTTCCCCGAGACGTTATAGACTGCAGCACCGTTAATTATTTTAAACTTCGCCTAGACAAATATCTTGCATCAAACCCGCGACTGACTGCGTTTGTAAATGAATAACTTTATTATATTCCTCCCCCAGATTCATCAAGGATTATTGCGTATGTTACTAAGACGTTACTCTCCTTTTCCCAGATATACAAAAGATCACTTACAACCGTGTTATGTTACTAACCCATCTGTCCCTTACTAACTTCCTAATCCTGCCACGGAATTAGTTCCAGGGCAGTAGTTCCCTTTCCAATTTTCCCTTACCCACTCTAAACCACTGTTTGGACACTTGATCATCAGTGTTTTAGAGGACAAGCAGCCTAGAGGGGTCGCTAGATCTGTTGTTGCTTGATTTATTTTGTACTCCTTTGTACTCTAGCCAATACACATATCTGATAAACTTTAATAATTTGACCATTTACTGTGTATCTGTAATAATTAATAAATAATAAATATATATATCGACCAAGGAATAAACCCTCCCCCCTCAATAAACCCTCCCCCCTCAATGTCATGTTGGTGGTGTTTAAGGGGAGGTTT